>CAJRST010013335.1:1721347-2134522 GCA_907169785.1 Menidia menidia | reverse complement strand
GGGGGGGGGGGGGGGGGGGGGGGGGGTGTTAGCAAATTAAATCAGGGATGCAGTTATACAGATACAGTTTTTGGGTAATCTGATCTAAAAATATTCTACACACGATCTGATTCCATTTACATATGATGTAATTTTTTTTAAAGTATAAATACATTTTCTAGATAATTAATTCATTATTCTAAATTTTGTATGAGAGCATCACATAATAAAATCAGTCCACAACCACCCAAAAAAATAATAATCTGAGAGATGATTTGAGTCCATTTATTTTTTTTTTTTGATAATCATTATCACCATTCTGATCCTAATTAGATTTTCTTTTTAGATTTGCCAAATTTTGCCAAACTGTCAATTTACCATGCTTGTCTTTAAAATCTATAAATCTATAATCTATTGCTTTCAACTTAGCATCCCAGAAGCAAAAGTATGTAGGCAAGCAGACAGTTTTAGCACTTGTAGCTCTCTGGCTTCCACTCGTAGTCTAATTTTGGTCTAAGAAGTATTGATCAGTGTTTTAATTTATTCTTTTCTTTTTTTATAAGGTGGTGTGAAGCAGGGAAACTTGGAAAGCGATGTGTAAGGCAGTGAGTTGAGAACCAGGGTTGGGAAACACTGGTATAGACCAATACAATTTTAGCTGGCGTGAACTTATTCAGAAAAGGGTCTGTAAGAAAGACAAAAGATGAAAGGGATTCCTGAAATCATTAAATGTCATCTGATGACAAGCTTAATATAAAATGTTTCCAGTTTATATTGGCATACTTTTATAATATAGCTGTTTTTAGTATCAGAAGCTTCACTAGATGGCCCAAAATATTGGCTGTTGTCCTTAGGGGCTTAATTAGAGAGCCAATGGAGTCCCAGGCCGGCTTAGTGGCGATGCAAGCACCATAAATTTGGGAATACATAAAACGGCAAACATCATTACATCATTCCACTTTATTAATGCTTGAGTATCATAGCAGATTCAACAAGGATCTCAATCTAATATGATGGGTTTTCAAATTATTTATCAAGAGAAAGTATTTATACAGGAATATTCCATAGTCAAAACAAATTATTTGTGTGACCAAACTTCCTTTAACACCCAAAGCATTCTGTCTTTTGTTTTGTAACGTAGCCAGTCGCCCAAAAAAGAATATGTCTTTATCATTTATTTAGAAAAACATTTTTTTTTAACCGAGACCTTTCCAGGGTATCCCGCTTCTCGCTCATTGGCAGCTAGGAAAGGCTCCACAAGACATGTTTCCACCCAGTAACTAAGTTTTTTGTTTACGCATTAGAGTTTGATGTGTAAATTATGAGGATTACCATAATTTCTTTTGGCAACTGTGAAATTATATTTTAACAATATGCAGAATCATATGGAGGGGAAAAAAATCCTATAAAAATTATATGTTAAGCTAAATGTGACTAATTGCAGTAGAGAGACAGGAATGTTGTCATTGTTACTATGACAAATATGGATAAAATAAACTTACTTCTTGGATACATTCAAGCACAGTGGACAAAGGATGAGAGTAACATTTCAAAAAACTTGTGGTGTTTGTTTGTTTATTTATTTATATATATATATATATATATATATATATATATATATATATATATAAACTGACTTTGTTTACATTCCAACAAGCAAATGTATCCACTTCAGAAATAGTGTAATACTGTATTCATTTTTGGAAAATGCAGTCAGTTAAGAAAAAAATTGTATTTCTATCCTCACATATAGTAACTTTATCTTATACAGACTTGATTGGTTCAGTTAAAGATGAGCCTAAAATTTTGCATTCACTTAAAATGTAAAATATGTATTTATGCACAGAATGAAGACTGAACTGTCCACCACAAATGTCATTCAATGCGCAGAAGGAAGAAATTTCTTCCCAGCCAGTATGAGCGGAAAAATTATTCAAGAAACTCATAACTATTTTGACACACTTTGGAGAAAATGGGCATAAAGCAAAAAATAAATAAATAAATAAAAATTGAGGCTACCCATCGAGGACAAATTTATAAAGCCAGTAAAATTCTTAAATTTTCAAGAGACATCTGTTGAAATGATTAAGTCATAGTGCTGCACAACCAGTTTGTCAGGTCTGATGTCTGCAAGTCACTGATAAACTTGTTGTCTCCCTTTAGATTAGTGCTTTTTCTGTCAGAATTATCTGACTACCTGACGGTGCTGCAAGAATCCCTCTCTTAAAATGACAGCTGTTTCTGTCTTGTCTATTTTACCTCTTGTTGACTTGTGTCATTATAAAGCTTATTGCACAATCCATACCTATTATGAGTTCAACATTCAGTTTTGCAAATTTCAATTCATCATGCTTGAGATGGCATCAAGATGTGAAATGAATCACTTCATCTACATGTGAATGAGATGCTAGACTAGTATTTCAGACATACACCAATCACTCAAATAGTCCTTGAAAATTAAGAAATGACTTGAAAAACTGGTAACAGATAACCTCCGGATAATTCAGTGCAGTCAACTCAATCAATCTATCAAATCACATACAGTTGTTTAATTGTATGCATTAAATGCTTAGATTACCTTATAGTATTAGTGTACGAGAGTTACTTATAAAAACAAAAGTATTAAGATACATCTGAAGGAGTCTTTTTTTTAATGGTTGTGCAGACACTAACAGCACAACAATAAAACTCGTAAAGTACCTTTTCTACCCAGCTAATTTCTTCTAATAGATTTGCAATGTGTCATTGATTCGCTTTTTACAGCTCATGCAATTAAGATGTAAAGTAGACCATTTTTCCCCCAACATTCTCATTCAGGCTGTCTTCACTTTTCTGAGACTAGCAGTATGCAAAAGATATAAATTTGTTTGTTAAAATAGACATTTGTATCAATCAAGGATGTAAAATAAATCACAAAATCAACCAAAAAGGCATACTTTTTTACTTGTCCCATTAAACCTACAAATGTTCACCATATATTTGTCAGATTTAGTCTCAAATGTGCATGGTAGGAGATACATTTTCCATTTCTCCCTGTGAATGCATTGTACTCATCTACGGCACAATCGATTTTAAAACATGAAGGTGCTGGTCACTGATACATCCAAGTGCACAGATTCACATCCATAAAGCCAGCAACTGGAAGATCAGTTGCTGTGGTGGCTGTGAAAGAGTAGGCGCTATAACCTGACGTGACAACATATGATGAGAAATCAATAGCTCGTTCTCTTCAGATTCTCTGAAACAAGGAGGAATGATGTGGCAAGTGTGAGGAGGGGGATGGATGTCAATTTCATTTTAAGTGTGAGGAAAATTATTCTGGATAGTGACAGACACTTCTTGTGGTCCCAGCAGACCTGATAGCCCAGCTGACTAGGTTAATGTATGGGCAGAATGTATTTAATGTGCTGCAGAGCATAGCATCAGCAGGCTGTTACAGATGTAGTTTGAAGCCATGTGAAAGAGTGCGTGCAGCCTCTTTCAGTCTAAGTCCAACACTAACCCTCATCTTACAGAAGTGACAGAACTTAGGACTTTAAGCTGCAGGCAATTCATCAGATCATTGTCAACACGTGAGATGAAAAAAAAATTAAAAAAGAAACGCAGTGATTTTAAGTCGTGTTTTTAATTTCTTTAATTTCTTTGTTTATTCTGAACATGAAGGTTTGTGTTCTTAGAATTCCCTTCAGAGTCAATCATTCTACACTGAGGGGAACTAATCTCTAGTTGAATACATGTAAGACAATTCAAGAGAAACTTCTTGGTCGTGAATGTCCCAGCACATTTAAACCAAGGTCAGACCGTGTAATGCTCAGAATAATCACAAAATATCCAGGAGGTACATGTCAGAGTGGAAGCTCAGCCAGCATGTTAACTGTTGAAGTTTTGACGGCACAATTGGGGGTAAAACAAAAAAAACACGAATGGGTTGGAAGGACTGATAGGAGAAAGTTATACATTATATATGAACAAAACAGAAAAGCTCTGGAAAATGAATTTTGGGCAGAAAACGCCAAACTAAATATTTTGGATAATAATGAATAACTCCAGATTAGGTTAAAAAGGCTCATTGTGCAGCCACATTGAAGTAAATGGATCAACAATCTCCCTTTATAACAAAGTATTTTAGAGTTTATGAGGCCATCTCACATCTTTTTGGTTGGCCCCTTTGTAATTTTACTCATAACAAAACACAATTAACATAACACAACGAGAGATCTATTTGGTGTGACTGCTGATTTTACCAATCACAACTTTTTGCTGAAATGGAGTTGGCAAAGAAGTTACAAATTATATAAGAGTAATAATGGGCCTGCTCTGGGACCACTACTTCCAAACTGTAATAAAAAAACTTAAAAAAATTTTTTTTTTTACCTGTCTGCAGTCACTGATGCCAATCTAGTGTCCTGTTTCGTGTGAAGTTACGTTGAAGTTAGTTGGGTTGTATGTTGTCTTCTATATATTGGTGAATCATGGTGTGTTCTTAATTATTCTACAAACTGCTTCTGTATCTTATATTAGATTTTATTGAATAAATAACTATAGTGTCATGTTGTACTGTCAAAATTAGGTTTTGTTTTTCCCAACCACTTTGGCAAAAAAAAAACAGTTTCAGTGTACTTGAAAAATACTTTATATTGTTTTACATTCACTTAATCTTAAAGTTTTTTTCCCTCTCAGTTAGGTGTTTTATGAGCAGTAAGTGTGTAAAACTACGCCTAAGAAGTGTTAACCAAAGAGTCTGGATTGTCTATAAAAAGCTTCAGCGAGTGAGAAACACACATGGAGCCTCCAGGAATGGCATCATTTCATCATTTAACATTTACCCCTAGAAAGATCTCAAAGCACTGTTCATAGCCTTGTATATTAGACCATGTCTTGATGTTGCTAGCTTTAAACTAGTAGACTGTAACTGATTCTCAGTGTTTTTGTCTGCTTGTCACCCGATGGGCTTCTTTGTCTTGTTAAAAATCAAAGAAAGGGCACCCAGCAGGGGTGACTGACTGGAAAGGGAATACTTTCATGCTGTTATTGTTTCTGTGGTTGCCACAGTCAGGGTGCTGTTTTCTGTTACCACAAATAAAACATCAATGCACAATAGATGTTAAAGAAGAACAAAATGCTCTGCAAGCGTAAACCAACAAACATATTATGTCATGTGCTGGGATTTGAGGCTCTGGTTTAATTGAGAGCCTCTTTAATTATCTTCCTTTGCACATTTTGCCTGTATGGTGCACGTGGAACATTGAACATAGATTAGCTGTGTGGCTTCACTATACTGCCCCTAGCAGTAGCAAGATTCATCCCAACTCCAGCATCAATCAAGCTATTGGTTCACGTCTGTTAATACTGTGAGGGAGTGTATGTCAGATTCTAATGGTCCTGGAGCTCTATTGGAATGGGTAAATGTGAGGATCTATTCTCTGTGCTTTGGGGCCGAATAGCTAAAAAGGGCATGTTTATTTTCCTCCCCCACTCCTCAGTGTACTATTCACCATCTCTTAGTGCATTGTCTATTGATTTTTCTCCTGCCTCCTCTATCCGTCAGGCTTTAATAAGACAACACATGTCGCCTTTAAAAGAAACGTCTCACAATGTTAATGGATAACTCCGCAAATCTGTTTGAATCTTTTCACACGTGTGGTCATGTTTGTGTGTCTATGAGTTACCAGATTTTCATTAAACCAGACAAGACAACATTCATCTTGATACTCTCAGAGAGTAAAGGGGTGGGAAATGTGGAGAATGTGCCAATAGAGGGATGAAGGAATAATGGTTAAGAGAGGGATAAAAAGTGAAGAAGAAACCTTCTTGTGCAGGGAGGATTCGTCTTCAGTCTTATTGCTCCTGCAGGCACCAATTTATCTTCATTTAGTTTTTTGGCACCAAGTCTAACCTGGACCAGCTGCCTGAAAAAAAGCATGTGAACTTTTCATTGCTCTGGAGTCCTTGTGGCTACAGAGCAATGAGAATTGGTGTGGAAGAGCTGTTCAAATACACCGTAGAAGTGTCTTTTCCTGAAACATAAAAAATGTCAACCACTTATAAATATGTTCTTCTCTAAACTGTATGGGAAATTGCACAAAATAATAGTAATCTTGTGAAGTCATCACACGGATGATCATCTGGCAGGTTCTGATGGAAAATGATGATATAAAATATATAAAGGGTTGTCTGGCTCTACTTCCAGCTCTACATTTCAAGTGGGGTTCTCCTTCCCTGCTGGTATCTTATCTTACCACAATTTTCCAGGCAATTTGGGTTCTACAAGAAGAGGCACATATCCTAGTCAGGGAAGGTGCTTTCAATTGTTTTATCTTTCAGAAATAGTTGCTACCCCTAATGAATGGTACACGTGATAGAAAACAAGCTCCCTCATAAGCTCTAAATCTACACATTTCCAAAGTGTCCACTGCGCTTCACATCTGTGATTCCAGTTTGATAACTTCATATATTTATTACTTGCCTTTGAAATTTATCGGTTTTTGCCTACTTCATGACTTAAGTTTACTTTAAATTCATCAAGTTTTATGAGAGGTTTTCCAAGTATTCATATTTCATGCATTGTCGAAACTAAAAATTGCATTCATAAAAACTTTTGTCCACTTTCTGTAGTCAACCTGTTGATGTTAGCATGATAAAGTTGCTATTGTGAGTTACACTTTTTCATTACACTGCTCTGTGAATACTCCTCAGCCATCATCTGCCACGGAACCTTCGAAAATTCCATACTGCTTGATGCTGGTTCCACCGTGTGAAGCTCAGCAGTCAAATGCTCGTTTGGCTGCTTGAAAAGGGAAAATCTTGTTGAGTTGTGAGAGCAGGCTGGAGAAAGGGAGGGAAATGCATGTCAGAAATCACAGGGACCCCTGCTGCCATGTCTGGATGCAGCTGGGGCTGCACAGTAGGAAGAAAAAAAAAGGGGGGGGGGGGTGAGAGGGGCAGAGTTGTGTCTTTCTGGCTGTGATGCGCTGTGTAGGCTGCAAGAGGTGCCCTGCTGTCAGCCCAAGATTGATGGATAGGACTGTGTATCGCACATAACATCAATTCTGTCCTGCTTTCTCTTTCATTCTAAGTCGCACTCCCTTATCAGTCCCCTCAACTCCCCCTTCCCTCCTCTCTTCTCATGCTCACCTCACTCCCCCTCCCCCCTCCCTGCTCCAGGTCCCTCACCGGTCCCTCTCCTCCTCCGTATTAGTTTCCAAAAGGCATCTTTAATGCTGACAGAGAGCGTGCTGTGAGGCAGCAAAAGAGCGAGGCAAGCGGATTGCTATCTTTGTGACAGCCGTGCTGCCTGGCAGGCTGCTTGAGACACGGAGAACTGGACCTTGTTTCCGTGGAGGAGGCGGAAGAGCAGGAGGGGGAATTGAGGGGCAAGCTGGACAGATGGAGGACGGCATCCAGCACTTGGGACACTGCATGGTTGACATGAAGGAGCTGAGCGCCAACCCTGAAGCACCGAGCGCTGCTGGTGAGCTGCCTGCACTGTGTTGTCTGTCTGGCTCCTCAGCTGCCTCCTTAGTCTCCCTGCTGCAGTGGAACTCTCAAACTCCTTTTCTGTTTCATGATATATATTGCCTTCACTGTCTTACCGTTTCTATAAATGCTTGTTCAGATGGTGCCTGTTTTTCTTCTAGAGCTTGCAGAGGTGCCACCTCGTCAGCTTGCACTCATACAGAGTAAATACATGCTCATTGGTGTAAAAACCAAACCTACTGGCAAGTGTGCAAAAAAAATGTTTTTTTGATGATTCAGAAAAAAGTTATGGAGTTCAGTGTATTATCAGAATGAAATATGATATTAATATCCTATGAAAGAAAATGTTTAAGTATGTCCACAAACAGATCTGTTTTTATAAGAATATGACAATACTTCATGAATAAAATGTTAAACTTACTGGCCTGCCTAACTATAGTTTTCCAATGAAGTGGTCCTTTAGTGGCTAAATTCTATTAACCAATTGGATATCAGCTACAGATATACACATGTAGCTAAATGTCTGTTCCATCTCATTTTAGGCATGAGAGAAATTCATGTTGAAATTTTGTAAAGAAAAGCTTGGAAAAGCAGGATTATGTTTGCCTCCTGTATTTCTAGTTGTGTGTGTGTGTGTGTGTATGGTGGTTTCTCTGTATATTTGAATATTATTTGTGCTTTTACTGCAGTCCTGTAGCATATATCCTAAATCTTGTGCCATTACTAAGCAGCCAAAGACGGACTAGTCGTACTACTCATTACGAGAGAATGCTAAAGAGATTATGCATAACAGTGATTTCATAAAGCCTGCTATTCAAATTTAATACCATTGCCTCCTTTAAGGATAGACCCTATGCAGAGACAGAAAGTGTTTGCACAGACATTCAAGTTCAAAACCATCATCTTTTCAGTGGAAGAAGCAAATGGAGTTTCCCAAAATGTTTGTGTTTGTGGATGTGTGTGGAAGAGAGGGTAAATACAAGATGTGAAACTTTGTCTCCTTTGCATACAGCTGCTCAGAGGCTGCATTCATGTACAGATATGCAAAAACACTCATCTGTGGTACAAAAAAAAACTTTGGTAAATAGGCCGATTGCAGGCATGCACGCAGTATCACCCATAGTTACTTTGTGACTATGAAATCAGTCAAACCAAATCCACTCCAACATGTCTTATGGAAACGCTCCTTTGAACCATTTCAACCATCAGTTCATATATTCAAACTATTTCAGCATTTTAAAGTGCAACAAGCAACCAATATTTGTACGTTTCAACAGTTGGTCTAAGGTCCAGGAGTTCTGTGTGAGTTTTAAAACATTTGAAGGAAACAGAATTACACAAGGAAATAAGCTTTAAAAAGCGTTAATGGGATGTAATGCGTGTGTTCTAAAGAAGCTAAAGTTTTTGTTTATAGAGTGCATGCATACCCAAATAGTTGCTGATTCATTCTTTTTCTTCTTCCTTTTTGGTGATGCTAAAATAAATCATTTATAGTTCTTATGAAGATCTTGGTTTGGATTTTTTATTTATTTTGTTTTTTACTGACCAACACACAAAATTGTGCCCAATCTTAATGTTAAGTATATGATTATCTTAGCACATTGAGCCCTGAGACTGTCATCAACAGGTAGATGACTCAATGTCACAGTTAAAAATATCTTGCACATACATCCTGTGCAAAGTCAACATAAGGTGGAAATATCAGTGTAAAATGCACCCTTGCCATGCTGGCACATGCCTGTGAAGAGATTGGCTGTTAAAGTCTGTACACATATTGAACAGCATATCAGACAGCTCTAAGGTCTATCAAGAATAGTGATCTAAAAGTAAAAATGTTTTTGCACATCTAACAATGCAGATTCTAATTTTTATCTTTTTTGCAAATTACAAATATAGCTGGGAAGCAGTATTAAAACAATTTAAAATCATTTTTAAACAAAATTAAAAAATGAAAGTTTAATACTTTCACTTTGTGATTTAGAGAGATTACATACTTTATATACCGTAGTGTAAGACATTATTCTTCCATATCACATTTAAAATATATTCCCAGAAAATACAAATGTAGTCCAATAGATGGTAGTGCAATTATAATCCAAATAGATTAAATTGAAATGAGTTAAATTCACATAATTAATAAAATTAATAAAAACATAAGAAACCAAGTAATTGGCTCATACCTATTTGTTGTACTGCCTTTACTATGCAAGCGGTGAAAGGGAAAAAAGGAAAACTCTCTTTTAATAACAAAAAATCTCCAGCAAAGCCAAAGCCAAGAAGAAAGGCCTTCTGTCAACCCGACTGGTTGCGGGCTGTAAAGATTTTCAAATATTGCCAGGCCAGTGATATCTGTTGGTAAATAAATTTGAGAATAAATGGATACAATAGAGCAAATGGCTTTAAAATTGAAGAAAATAATTAAAAATTTGATTCTGGATTTAACAAGGAGCCAATGAAGGGGAGCTTAAAATATGATAATTCCTGCTCATTCTCATCAGAACTCTCTTAGCATAATTTTGGATCAGCTGGAGGCTGTTCAAAGAGATTTTACCATGGCTTAATAATTAGTCGGAGCAATAGTATTACATAAGATGCAGTGCCTCTTTGCAGTATCCTTTTTTTCTTACCTTATCAACTGCGTGAGATGTCAAAAGATCTGAATTCCACAGCTTATTCTTGTCGTTATTTTGTTGATGCCGTCATAAATGCTAATCTCTTTTTAATAATACAAAAAAATCTATGTGTAGGATGTGTGATGTGAATAAAAAAGAATGACAAGGAATTTTGGTGAATAAGTGGCCAGAGTCTGTAGTTCAGGAATAAAGTGATTTCAACGTTACTTTTCATTTACAACAGTGAAACTGTTCAACTGGAGTTTTTGGAGGAAGCTGTGTGTGTCCATCTGCAGAGGTCCTGTGTACAGTTATAAATTGTAGGTGGTGACGGCAGTGCTATCGGTATTGATTCTGTTGAAAATGGCTGAGTGGATGCTAAATTTTAAGGGTAAGTTGGTATCTAACAGATACAAACTGCTATGAGGTGGGAAAGTGGTATGTTGTTAAAGAGATCTATTTGACCAAACATTTACAGACTGCCTTGAAACACATAAGGTTGTATTGAATATTTCATTGAAGAAATGCTCTACTATCCAGGCTGCTCTTTGTCAGTGCAGCTGGTCCATGCTAATATTTATCAAATTTATTTTACAAGAGAAGTGTGCAGACCTTTATCATCCATGGTTTCCACCAACATTTTACTTTGGTGACCAGTAAGCAGAGACATTTTTACAGCTGACATGACAGGTGTGGGAGTAAAGGAATAGTGAGGAACACCTCTTTGGACTTGTATTGTGTTTTCTTTTAGCATCCTGGAAGACAAAAGGGAAGGCAAATACACATAATTACCATGTATGGCACGGAGGACAGGTTGACAACCCTGCATTATCTGTCACAGGTGAAACTATTTATCTCCACATTGTTGACACGACACAGAAACGGCGCTGTGCTCATGGTGTAACTGAAAAGGATTTTTTTTAAAACCCACACCTGGGGAGGAGTTATTATTGACAACTGCGACCTAAACCTGATGAAATTTTAATTGCACAGCGCTTTACATGACAGTACTATTGTGAAACCAACTGTCTCACTCTGTGGCCTTGTTAACCCTCCACACTACATCTTTCATTGGAGTGACAGTCAAGACCTCCTCAGCACCTCCAACTGATTCACAACACTTCATTAAATGCTGGCAACAAAACCATCTGTCCCCTCTCAATCTCCCACAGCAGTAATGTGAGGATAACTCACACTCTCATTCAGTACCACTTGTCCTAATGGGATGCCTGTCTGTGCAAACATCAATCCAGTTAGATGTATGTTGACAGAATCATCAGAAAGGTTGTACAGGTGCAGTGTGGGAATTTTCTTTACGCAACCAAGAGTAAGTTTCAGGTTGGACAAAATTAATTTGAAAAAAGGAATGGAACAATTGTGCATATCTGTGTGCACATTTAGTATAGAGGAGTAGAGCCATTGCCTGGGATTGAATGGTTTATTTAGAGAATACTATTTATATCCCTGAGATATCAAAGCCCATGGTGTACCAGCCACATAACTAAATTATTTATATCAGCTCAAAATCTGAAAGAAGATAACATTCAAAATACAATCAAGATCAGTTCTTGGGTGAAGGCTTTTGTATGTAATATCTATTCATGAGGAGGATAATCAGAAGTGATTAGGATTGTGTTCTTTAGTCACTGCACAGCATTGAACCGCTTTTTAGGGGGAAATTGCTTGATTATCTTGAGCCATAGAAAGCAATGCTTTGGCATTTTCCACAATTGTTTTTTGTGCAGTCAGTAAGCAGCAACCTACAGTAAAAACCTACAGTCCCACACCTCCCAATTCCCCCTGCACCCACTACCTATGAGTGTCAGACACGTGCTTGTGAATGGTTAGAATACTGTACAGTGGGTGAGGAAGCAGGGTTATGAAAAGAGAAAAGGATTAAATGATCATCTACAAGATGGACAATTTAAGCCCCCTGTACATTAATTAACGTTGTCATTCCAGAGAAATCACCTACACTTCTCACATCCTTATAAATTATCCTGTCTGCTCCCTTCAGTGTGCCTTTCCCCCACTGATACCACCCGCAGACATCGGGCTGATAGATTGGAGGTACAGTGGAGCGGTGGTGTTATTTCTGGAGCCAGATGAAACTGCAGTATAGTAAGCGGGTACACCTCATTTGCTTTGGGCCCCTCTGGGAGCTACATCTGCATGTGCTGCCTGCCTGCCTGCCGCCTTGCTGAGCTCATTACCATATTCATAATGCTAGTGGATATCGATTATAAATACCACACCTGTGCCACTTTTTCCCAACGTATTTATCTACATTTGAGCTAAGAGCCTCATACCCTCAAAGGAGATATGATTGAGATGGACAGTGTATGTGGTTTGTAATGATGAGGCTTTGTGGTGTTGTGCGTCAGTGTGATTCTTACCAAGAGGTTAATGACATGTAATGTGCTTCATGCCTTATGTCACACTGTGGAAATAAAAGGACAATAGAATAATTTACAAATAATCTGAACTCTTTGTTTTTAAATCTGAAAATATGTTTATTTGAGGTTTGTTGCTGGCAAACGTGGCAAAAAATGTGGATAATGCAACATCTTGTATCTTCTTGACTTAACCAGTTTCTATAAGATTTTATTAAGAGCTTTGTTTTTATTTTTCAACAGTTCAGAACATCTCAGAGCAACAGTTCAGACATCTCACACGTCCGCATCATTTTTAACGAGCATATCTTTTGAAAAGACTAATGTTTTTATTCTGTATCTACACAACATAATTTCGTCCCTTGAGTTAGGCAACTTTTTATTAACTGACTGAGGATGTAAATATGAAAGCTATCTAAGATCATCAAACGTTTCTTTAGTAGGTTCCCAACAACAATAACCTCTTCTGGAGATCTACTGCTCAAAAGGAATAACGGACAATGAGAACGTCCTGGACCACTGAAGGCAGATTGTAAAGAAATAAGAGTTTTAATCAAGACCTTTCACATTAGGCTTCCTACTGTGGTGTTAAGCTTACCTTCTGTTTTATCTTGCATCTATTTTAGCATTTGGAGACAGTTTGTGATTAATGCTGCTCACATGCAATTTACCTGTCGCCTTTATAACTTGATGTTGAAGCCATGTAAACATATGACTGTTTCCAGAGTTCTGTCGAACACTTAGATGTCAGTAAGTCACTCTTTGTTCTCAAAATGCAACACAAACTGTGTTTACTGTTTTATAACCCAAGCATCGGGCACAATCCTTTCATAAATACTTGACAATCTGCCTAAAAGCTGTGCTTAAAAATGCAGACAGCTGTAAATGCCACTCCTCTTGCCTCTGTGTCAAAATCCACTTGCTTTACTATGTCCCACAGTCAGTGTCCCCAACCTGCATCAGACCGAGACGCAGCTTTACTTATCTTTAATTATTTCTGCAATGACAGGCATTTGCCACTTCTTTCTGCCACTCGAGATAAGTTGATGTGTACCACAGATGGGGTCTTGCAAAGTAACTGGGCTGTCCAGGTGACAGTCCCTAATGGTAATATGGCCCCAGAGGCAGGATCCGACAGATGGCTGCGTCTCAGCCCACCTAGCTAAAGGGCTCTCTGTTACTAGCAACAACATGACATCCTGGCTTATTAAAGTTTCATATGCTCTTAACAAGGAAAGAGACATGACCCCTGAGGAGTGGGATGATGAGAATGATGTGTAACCAGATTGTGACACGGAATGGTTATTTACATATGTAAAAGGCCCGTTTGTGTAAATCTGTGTGTATGCTCTTTGTTTCACTGTGCTCTTCGGCTATTTGTGCTCTTGATTAATTACGTGTTGTCTGTGCTTGTATGCATAACAGATACGGTAAAAAGTTTGCACAAGTCTGTTTATTCAGATGCATCGTATTTAATAAGAATGGTAGTTGACAGCCCAATGTTTTTAAAGAAAACAATGTGAGTAAGAAAGCAGTGTGAGGTTTGATTTACAACAATGTCAAACTGAACTGAACTGAACATTTGACTTTTTTCCCCCCCTCTTAAGTGGTCATGACCAGGTATTTGAATAAACACCTTTTCAAAGAATGCAATAAAAAGATTAACGAGAGAAAATTATACCGTAGTTACAAACACTCTGAACTAACTTGGCATACAGATAAAGCTGCTAAAAATAATAGTGACTGTAAAACAAAGGCAAACAGTTTTGGCTCATTTTAAAGGATCCCCATTTTATAAAACACCCATTACCTGAGGTGATTACCTGTGTGGCTCTCATACATCAGTAACCATCAAATATCTGTGGCCCATTAGTGGAGTTGATGAGGCTTATAGAGGCCAGTTGTATCCAGGCACCCGAAGAGGAGCAAAAGACCATTTAGTGATTCAGGTTTTCTGTATGTGTTGCACCATCCTGCAGGTGTTTCATCTGTTTGGTGTTTGAATGGTTGTCTTGGATTGGGAGAGTGATGAATGAGGGACAGTCTGGTGACAGATGATAGAAGCAGTCACACACCTACTCGTCATTTTGCCTTGAGCCCTCAAGGACAATGACTCTCTTCTAACTCTAGCAAAGTTTGTATTGTGTTAGTATAATCTGAATGGGTAGCTTTTGGGAGCCGGCCTTCAAATTTTCCAAAATGGTTTCCATCTCAACTGTGTTTCAGTTCCTCAGTCAACTCAGTTATTCTGCATCTGTGTTTATTGCTATTGTTGGCTATAAAGGAAGAATAGTATTGGTTTGTGGTGATTCACTTAGCTTGATGCTGTGGTGATGACTCAAATACAGGTCTCTCGCTTCTTAAATAGCATTGTGACGTGACTACTGTTTAGCTGAGAGTCTGTTGCTGTTACTAAGCTGGGAACCAGGGGTTCAGAATGCAAAATATGACTGGATATATCGTATGTAGAACTGGGCGGGTAGGCCGTGATGAGTGTCTGATCGCATGTGGGTTGCCAAAGCCAGCAGAATATGAAGTAAATGAGGACCTTGGCCTTCAAGCACATTCAGTATCAAGACTTTAAAACCTGTAGTAGTTTGTAGAGGAGTTACCAGGAGAGCGTGTGAGTGTGTATCCTGTAGACTCTTGATGAATGATGCTTCTCAGGGGAGCGGTGTGTGTGGAGAGGAGAAACCAAAGCATTACGCTTTGATTTACTCAGATACACGAAAGTGTGGATTAAACTGGGAAAAGGCGCCCGCTTCGCCATGTGAACTCATCCTGCCTGTTGAAGTAATTTATAGAAAAAGGTAAATAAATTACATTTGTATCAATTCAATCGATTTTGAATCATTTAAGAAGGAAAATATATGAAATATTAAATTGCATTTTAGTTTGAATCTGTGAAACGAAACACATTTCAACTAAACACAAGTCAACTGGCTCAGAGAAATAGAAAGACCAGTTTCCCTCTAACAAATTATTGATCATGGATAACTATGACTTGCAGCACAGCTCGGCTTCAACGGTTCAGAGGCCTTTTTTTTATGATGTCAAATCAACTTTGTCTTCTTTTTGTGTCATACAGGTGTAATTCTAAAGCCAAATCCTCATCAGGTGGACTTCAGCCTTGGTAAGTCATTTTATCTTTTAAAAAAGATTATAAGAATTAATTCAAATGAAGGTATCCTACAGGCTTGTTTGCAGAGTTACACTTTTAGTCATGTTGATCTACAAAAATGACAAACACCACTGGTCCATCAGCCTTCATGCTCAAAATGATTAATAATGACTGGTGTTAAAACACAAAAATATTACATGTAGTGAAGATTACATGGCTGCAAAAGTCTGAGAATTAATGAGACATATGCATACATATTTATTATTTTCTCAGCTCTGAGTCTTGCACTTCAGGTATGTTTAGAAAGAACTACAAAAGCACCTCACAGTGAAAGCTTGAGGCGGAATAGTGAGAGGGTACTTTTGAACTTTCTGCTTAGAGCGGCCCATTCATTTTTTATACAACTGAGATGTTCAAATTCTATTTCTAGATGAATGTGGTTCTGGTAACATTTTTTAAAGCGATCACCCAAATCTAAATATTATCCTTGTTGCTTTTGACATTCATCAGCAATAGAATTAGAGACTGCCTGCTTTGTTAGTTTTGACACAAATGCATCAAAAGACCTGTCTCTGTTCTTTTCTGTTCACAACGGATGGGAGATATCCCAAGGATCTGGATAGAACATATTTATTTGATGCTGCTACTTGAAGAACAGATGATCATTTCATCCAGTCCCAGTATGATTAAATTAGGAGGAACAACTGCATATAGGCAGAGAGTAAATATTTTTTTACAGTATGGCAGAGTTGCTGCATGAAGAATGCTTCAGAATTGAAAAAACAACAAAAGTGGGTTTAAATTGAGCTCATGTCTCACAATTAGCACGCACTGTGAGCATCCAGATTGGCACGACTAATGAAATGTTATGTAATATGTTTAATATGTTAATTTAAATTAGGCTCTTGCTGCTCAAAGTTCACTGTTAGTTGTGGGTTTGCTATTGACTATAAAAATTTTTTTGAATTTAAGTGATCAGTCATGATAGAGAAAACTAATGACAGTTGATTAAGTATCCAATGTGTGGTACATTTATCTTACCTATATTGTATTCATGAATAACAGTACAGTGGAAGAGTACAGTGCTTCACAGCAGAACGCTTGAGTCGTGTTAGATGTGATACTGATGATCACATCAGTTCATGGTAAACTAACATGGACATGGAGGTAGGCTGGAACAGTTCAATACTGATTTTCTACTGATTGTTACATGTTGTTTGGTAAGTAACTAGTATATATCTCTTATTTGCAGTCATCTTCTATAAAGGGTTGACGTAAGCATATTTTTTTATCAACTCCAGCTTGTTAGACAGAGAGGAGAGGCTTAACCTCAAGTTCAAATGAGACATGGGAAAGCAAAAGAATGTTTCCCTTTCCTCTGGTTCAGGTGCTGTTTAAAAAAAAAGAAGAAAGAAAGAGAGGTAAAGAAACAAACACCACATGAGTTTGCTTTAGAGAACAACTAAGAGCTGAGAAGTTGCATTTCACAACTTAGGTTTCCTGCCCTGCACATCAGTGATTTGCTTTGTAGCAACCTGTTTTGAGTTTTGGTAAAGGCTTTGATGAGCTTGTTAACAGAACTAATATATTTGTGTGGTACTTTTTGCAAGACTCAGATAGGGACTTACTTTTTAATTGAGTGTTGTTAGATCCCACTTTTGTGATTTTTATCCTTGTGTGCCACACCTTATACTAGTGTTGAAAACAATGGAATCAGAAGGCTTTTGCTCTATGTAATGTATAGGCAATAGTTATTTTTTTCTACACTGTAGAGTAGACGGCCTAGGCCTACAGAGAGTAGGCCTCATTTGGCCTTAGAATACCTGTCAGTTTATCTTGACAGAGGTGCGTAAACCTAATTCTTTTGAATGAGTCAAAATGGCGCGGAGCATTTGTCTTTGAAAGCTTCTCGTGACAGGTTAGCAGTGGAGTATTTGTAGCAGAAGCTTAACCTGATTCTCAACTGACACCAGGGAGCTGATCTGAGTTAGAAGGAATCTTTCAAGCTTTGCAAAAGGTGACAGTTATTGAATAATAAAATGATGATAATTATTATCCTTCAGTATGAGTTAGAACTATTGTGTTCCACTCCAGTATAATGGCAAGCAGATTTACTTTTCGACTTTGGTAGTGAGTCTGTTGTGAAATTATCTTATTTATTCAAATGTTTAATCATTTATTTTTTGTAATCCGCAACATTCCCTCTGTTTTAAAGTTATTTATTTAGGTGCCGCTGATGTCTTATTTTCGGGAAAATTTTCTGTGTTTTTTTGACACTGGATTTACACAACTATTTAAATGTGAAACATATTTTTTTCAAATTGAAAATGTGATGCTCTGACTTCTTTTTTGTATATGTTGTTTGCTAATTATGTCCCTAAGAAACACTCCTAAAGAAGACACAACATCTACATTGACTTGAGGAGAAGCATGATTCACATAACTGGGATGGCTGTAAACTGAACATTGAACCATTTCTTGCATTACTAAAACACACATTTATACAAGTATGATTCTAAGAAAATTCCAAAAATCCTCTAAAATAAGATGGCAAGTGGAAAAGACTAGATTTTGTCATAAATATCTACATGTTTTTTTTCTTTATATTGTTCATGTGGCTTGAAAATGAAATAACAGTGATATCAAATCAACCTTGAAAAATTTTGGAGACACATCTAAAGGGGTCAAAGAGAAACATTGTATGAATTTAATTTCTGATATATAAACAGGTTGCATATAGTTCTTTCGGCCGTTTAATGTATATAGATTGTATGTTGCACGTCCTTTGAAAATGAGCCAGCAACACCATTCTATTATACACATTATTAGGCTGATGTTTCTCATGTGCATATGTTGTCTTTATTTTGCCCACAATCTCAGTTAGCTTATTTATTCCAGAAACTTTTAATAATTTTTTAATTGAGTCTCTTTTTCTGAGCTTCAGTGTAAGTGATGGTTGTGACATATTCACTATCACATCAGTTCTGGGAAATGATTAACCGCACAAAGAGGAAAAGCTTTTTTATTTCAGCAGTGCCTTTTTTCTTTTCCAACTAATGATCTAGGCACTCAATAGCATTGACAGTGCAGTCTTAAAAAAGATTTTTCTCTTCTCAAAGTGAATTTATTATGTTCTTCAACAATATTTGAGTTCAAGCGATAAAAGCCAGAGCCTTGAAAAATACATTCATACCAGTATTCAGACTGACATTTTTTTCAATTGGATCTTTTCTGGACAAACTTCCAAAATTTCACATTTACAATGACTGTCAGCTCGTCAAATCATAAATACCTCCCTTTCAGGTAATGAAAAATAAGAAACCTGCAGACCTTGAACATGTTATGGATCAGCCTCCTATAAACTTTAGTGATGAGCAGAAGCGTGCTGCAGGTGAAGGACATCACTGCACTGCAGCACTTCTTTTTCCTCTAGTTTTTCCATGGGCAAACAGGTGTGCAAAGCAGTAACACATGCAAAGAATGATGTCAAATTAATTTCAGCACCGCAATAATTATCATGATGATAAAGCGTCTTCTTGAGATGAGCATGTATTTGTCTCATATGGCAACTCCCAAGGCTCCCATCTAGATTAAATGGAATTTATATTCATTGAGGGGTCACAGAGGCTTGTTGCATTAAATCTCATCTCCAGCAAATTCATCTTGAAAGAGCTAAATGTGTTCCAGTCACATAGAATAAATATGACATCATATTAGAAGCCTCTGTTATTTGAGTAATAACTCAAATAACACAATTGTTATGGTAATTTAACAATCAGTCCTAGAAAACACTTGACTAAAGTTGCAAGTCACGTCATTGTTGAGCCATTTTCACCAAAGTTACTGCAGGCAATTCAACAATAGATTGCCAAAAGTCTGCAAATGTAATTTTCCTCAAAGTGCTCCAGATTTGCTCACTTGTTTTCCTGCTGTTTAATCCATTATTTGAATCTTTGACATTTTAATGAGCCATATTCCTCTTTCCTCCCTCCATGTCAGCCCCATACCCCACCCCCATTATCTCCCCTCTCACTCAGACTTCCTTCCTCTAAACTCTAAAAGTCTCTCTAAGGGATTTTCTTGTTCATTTTCTCTGTCACACTCTCTGTTTCCCTTTCCTGCCACCCCCGCCCACAGTCATAAGAGTGCTGACCTACAGGATCGGGGCAAGCAATGGCTTGCTGTCAGAGATCCACTCTGGTGATACATGACTGGTCTTTTATTTTCAGTTACCAAAATGTATATAGTTACTTGTAAATCACCTGGCTTGTCAAGCATACATTTCCAAGTGCACCATTGTGGGGCAGGCAACAACTTATCTGCTGGTTGCAAGTCTTACAGGCCTTTCAGAAAGTAAACATTGTTTGGGGGAAAATATTCAAAACAAAAGTGTAGGCTTTGAACGTGTCTTTTAACAATCAATCACAGCTGAAAGGGCAGAAATGAATAAATACTGAAAGCTCTTTTTGCACCTGCATCACTAACATCATAGATACCAGGTCAGAATACATGTTTTTGTGTATATGCTGTGTGTATACCAAGTATGGACAAGTTTATTATAAGAATATATATGACTTCTTAAAATTTTTCCTCTGCATAAAAAAACTTTCCCACTGCACAAAAATTTCAGACTTCCTTCAGTGCAAGTTCAAAAGACCCAGCACACATCTTGAAATATGAGGTGGGGTTATATGGAGCTGGAGGAGACAATAGGTGCATGACCTTTTCTGTGCTGTGAGATATTCTGTCCATTTCTCCCATGGCAACCATCGCTTTTATTTCTTTTTTTTCTTTTATTTCTTTACTTATTCTTTTATTTTACACAAGAAAAAGTAAAATACAGAGCAGCATACATGGCATACAAAACTACCGCAAATAGCTAATTTACAAAAGGATAAAAATCAAATAAATAGCCCTGTGATAGACTGGCGGGTACCCAGCCTCTCGCCCATTGAATACTGGGTCCCCCTGGACCCTATTTTGGAATAAGCCAGTCAGAGAATGGATGGATCATATTAATATTTTCATTGTAATAAAAACTTCTAGAGGGGGAATAAGTAAGAATGTTATAAAAGTGTAACATAGAAAACATCTTTACAGTGGAACACAGAAAATCCATCTTCTAATGGCTCTTGCTTATTGAGAATGATGGCGGACCCATAAGTGATAAGTGACTAGGAAGAAACAGCTGGAGGAACCTTCTGTCACTAATTGGTTAATTTAGCCAAATTTCAGTGACATGATTAGGTAAAAAAAAGAACACCTTATACAGGCAGAGTTTGTAGAAGGTCAAGATGGACAGGGATTCATCAGTCTGTCAAAAAACTGTCTAAAAAAAATAATGTGGTAGCTACAAAATAATGGTCCACAGTGTGAAATTGTAAAGACTTTCAGTATTCCATTACCTAAGGTATATTATATCATCAAAAGATTAAGAGAATCTGGAGACCACTGCGCACAAAGAAGACAGCTGAAAATCAATATTAAGTGTTCATGATGTCAGGCAGGGCTGCATTAAAACAGATATGAGTCTGTCATGGGCTCAGGAACACTTCCAGAAACCATTGTCTTTGAGCACAGTTCACCAGGGCATCCATAAATGCAGTATAAAGCTCTGCTGTGCAGAGAAAAAGCCAGAGGTGAACATGACTTAGAAAAGCTGCTGTCTTCTCTGGACCTTAGCTCATTTAGAACAGTTGGTGGTCTGAGGCAAAATCAAATTGTATTATTATTATTATTATTACATTTGTTCACCTCAGAGGTGTTCGTAGTACAGAGTGTATATAGTTCATAGTTTGGACTGGCCTGTCTGAAATCCAGACCTCTCACCATCTGTCATAAAACATGAAACAGACTATGACTATTGTTGATCAGCTCAAATCTGATTTCAGAAAGTAATGGTACTGTTTTGTTTCAAAAGATTGTTTCTGGGATTTGCAAATCAATTTTTGTTTTTACCTAGAACTTACAGTACATTAGTTCAGATCTCTAATATTACAATACACTGAAATCTACCATTGGATGCACAGTCAGTAATCATCACAAAAGAGTTGCCCCGACATTGTGATATAGCCTAATGTTAAAATTATATTTATTTAATGTATATATCATTTCAAATGAATGTACTGTTACGATTATCAATACACCTTGTGAGCAATAGCAGGTTCTATTCCACTGGTTATACATTGTCTTGTTATTTTGTATCATAAAAGCATAATCTTTGAATGATTCATTTTAATTAAAAATGTGTGCAAATCTAGTTCTTACTGCTGTGATTTTATTACCACACACAGTAACACAAAATCTGTTTATCTATGTAAAAAATTAAATACTCCAGTGTACCTAACTTTAGGTTAAGTGGAAAAACAATATTCATATTGATCGTTGTTTGCTTTGTTGGCCAAACCAAAGTCCCTTGACACATGAAGAAATCTGTACCAGCTCTTTAGCAAACAGTGTAACATTTTAAATGATCTTATGGGCATTTGTTGACTATGTTCTGACATACAACACAATCTGTTTTTACATAGTTCAAAAGTTTGAGGCAAGTGGTCGAGGGATGTGTCATCCTCCATTGACTGACCTATTAGCTCAGGCATTAAGTGAATTCTATAATTCTCTGTTATAATAATTTAACATGGCCATTGTAATTTGTGATCACATAGACAGAAATGAACCAAGTGTAATCCAAATGTTTGCATTATACATAATACTGTATAATTGAAGCATAATAAAATAATAAATAATCTTCCCTGAATATCTCCACATTATGACCTTTCCAAGTTTTCCAATTTTGTCAAATGATTAGGTTAACTTTCATCTATTTCTACACGGACCTTAAGTGTACAAAGCAACAACAAACTGATGGAAGTCTTTATTATTATAATGTAAAAGAAGACACTAACGTCCCACTAAAGTTAGGTCTTAAAACCCTCTTGTTTCGTTTGGATTTACGGATTGAGTTATTCTACCTCCCTGAGATACATTTCCAAGTTTAAACAGTTAATAATTAAGTGTATATCAACTATTAAATTATAAAGGAAATTGAATATATGAATGATTTAAGAACTGAGCCATGATGTCGAGAGAATCATGTGACAGAATGGTGAAGCAGGTTTTGTCTCGGCACATACAGCACATTTATCAAATGGAAGATGTTTAGAGCAGTTAAAACTACATAAATCTGGCTGTTCAGCTAAACTGACTAATGATGATAAATGCCCTTGATCAGACAAGCAACCAGCGAGAAAATGGACTTTATGAGTGAGATCCTTTGTGAAGACAGAACTACACAGACCTTTTAGTAGATTAGCCAGGCAGATGTTTTTTTTTTTCTTGTAAAAATACATTTCTCATTCTCCTGGGAATTTGAGATGGGTCATTAAAAGGGTCAAATACCAGGATTACCACCTGGAAAACTCAGAAGTGGCTCCAGAAAAACTATGAAAAAGCCTTGGAGTGTTGGTGTGAAACTGCTTCTACATATAGCTGAGTTTACTGCAATTTGAGAAAAACTGAAACTTTCCTGTACTACAAGCTTGGCATGTTTTGCATTTAGATTTTTCATTTAGATGTTGAACAATCCTAACCTCACTGTGTTAGATTTTTCTTTTCTCTTGAAAAACATCCAAAGGCGCTGGGCTTTAAAGGTTAACCGGGATGCCTTCTTTAAAAACATGAGGCAGAGCCAATGCACGGAAAAGCTTTAACTGGATGATATGCATTTCTTTATTTTCAACATGCACATTCTAAATTGACTCAGATTAAGTGGTACCAGTAATTCTGACCAGGACTCTCCCAAGCCACAACTGATCTGTATTTAAAACTCTGAGGTGTCGTGTTTGGGATCATGAGCTGCTTCTTATTCTCTCTCCTTCTCTCGAGTGTCGTCTTTGCATCATTTGGACGCACTGTTTTATTGTCTTGTTGTAAATCCTGTGAGATTTTAGTTGTAGGATCTTCTTTTGATCATTGGCAAGCAGACGTGTGATTGCATCTTGGGGAAACAAGTCGGGCTGTGATGGATTCACAATTTATTTTATTTTTTTCCACCGAAGGGTTTTGTTCACACGAACCATTACAGAATGAGCCCACATATAAGTTTTGAGCAACAAAAAATCTAACGGTATTTTAGAAACAGATCTTTACCCCTTTTCTTTAGCCTTTTTATCACATGAATTTCTTTCCTCCATTTCAGTCTGTGCTCCCTCCTGAAGTGGGAACCCTGCTGACTGAATCTTGCTGTTTTTAAGACCATATTCAGACAAAGCGTCTCAGCTCTAAAGGGAATGTTAAAACAGCGTTGTTAAGGATGTGAGAATACTTCTGAGTTGAATATTGCAGAATCAGATACGGAACTTTTGAATCCTCGTGACTCATGTTGAGACAAACCCTGGAGAATTGGAGGAATTGGAAAATGTAATTTAGTCTAATAGAATCAAAAGACAATTTTCAAATTGATGTCACATGGTTTGAATGTAGTAGACAAGACTGTTTTTATCAGTATCGGTATCACACAGATGTTTCAGATTTTGACATTTGGTACATTTGGTTGTTTCGAAAAAGTTTAAATTTGGTTTTAATTAACCTGAGGTCATTTTAATTTGCGACTTTTCATCTAATTATCTTTTTTTTACTGTTTGTTAGTTGGTTATATCTATCTACAAGTTAAACTCATTAATGTGAATGAGTAATTTCACACTTTATCCAAGATATGTGCCACCTTGTCTCAAGACATCCATCGTCATATCAGTTGCAAAGAAGGACAGGATAACAGGACTGAATGACTACACCCCTGTCGCCCTGACATATTTGGTCATGAAGAGCTTTGAGAACCTCATCCTGTCCTACCTCAAACTTATCACAGGACGCTTTACAATTTGCCTACAGGGCAAATCGCTTTGTTGACGACACCATCGACTTCAGCTTCCACCACACATTGATGCACCTGGACCAGCCAAGCTCCTACATCAGGGCCCTGTTCGTGGATTATAGCTCTGGTTGGCAGCTTCCTTTCGGCCCCCTTCACCACCAACACCGATGCCCTACAACGTTGTGTCCTCTCCCCCATACCTGTTCCCCCTGTACACCAATGACTGCATTTCCAGCCACACATCCATCAAACTGGTCCAGCTTGCGCATGACACCACAGTCCTGGGCCTCATCAAGGATGACAATGAGACGTCGTACAGGGTGCACGGTGTGACAGATGGCAGCCTGGTGTGCATGCAACAACTTGGAGCTCAACATCAACAAGACAGTGGTCACAGTCATGGACTTCCGCAGACAACCTCCCCTCCAGCCCCAACCTCTCATCAACAGTTCAGCAAGCAGTTCAGGTGGTGAACTCTGGGAAGTTTCTGGGCACTACCATCACCAGAGACCTCAAGTGGGACGCCCACTTGTCCAAGGTGATCAAGCGGGCGCATCAGAGGATGTTCTTCCTCAGACTGTTCTGCAAGATGAACGTCTCCCCCAAGGTTCGCTCCCACTTCTACAGAGCCACCATTGAGAGTGTTCTCACCTCCTCCATCACTGTGTGGTACCCTGCATCCTCTGGGGACCCATTTCATCCAGCTCACTCCCTGTTCACACTCCTCCTATCAGGTCGAAGGTTCAGGTCCATCAGGACCAAAACCACAAGGCACCTGAATATTTTTTCCCCCAGGCCACCACCCTCTTAGATAAGGACAGGTCCACCCTTTTACAGACACTTAAAAGATACAGTCACCTAAAACCACCTGAAAATAACATATGTATCTTTTCTTTGCTACTTTCAAATTTGTTATTTAGATATTTCCTGTTGCTCTGGGATACCATGTCTAATTCCGGTGTACTCTGTACATTTGGTCATTAAATTGATTTCTGATTCTGATACAACCTCATGAATAAAAACCTTATGTACAAGCTTAAATTGTGTTGTGTGTCCTTGATGTAGCAACATCTCATTCAGTGCTCCCTACAGATTTGTAATGGTAATTTGTGTCATCCTCTGTGCTCTGTACATTTAGATCAAACCTGCTAGGACAATGAAGGCAATCTTAGGTGGAAATGTGCTGTTGTCATCTGAACTTAATTACAGGCAGTTTATATGACTGAATAAAAGAACCTTGTAAGCTTAATATGGCAAGACAAAGATTTTTACAGAGCTGGCTTGATGGAGTATTAATAGTCAATTAATTCTATGTGACTCTACATATGCCTAAATATGCAAAATTAGGCAATAAGCTGTCTGTCTCCTTGGTCCTTTTACTGTTCATGTGGAAGCTTTGCTTTCTAGGATTGATAACTATATGCAAGACATCTTAACAGTTTCTCTTGTGGGATCAATAATGTCTATGAAGTACATTTGTATGTGTAGAGTGAGAAATTGAGTGTTGTCTGTCTGACTGGAGGAATAGCTCATTAGTGTATGTTAGATTTTATTATGCATAAAGTACAGAAACACTGAATGATATTAAGTGTGTAACATAATGCCGTGTGCATCTCTGTCTAAAGCCTGATGTGTGTGCATTATGAACACTGAAACTTGACAATGACGGCTAGAGAATTAAGCAGCCATACCATGTTTTCTCAAATTTCGGTTTTTTATAAGCTTTATAGGCTTAAAGATAAAGACTCCAGCTAACATTCATAATCATTTCGATTTTTAAGAGTTTGCTTTTTTCTCCAAAGACAATAGATGTAATTTACAGGGTACTTTATGTGTAACATACAGAACACATATTGGATGTCAAATATAAACTTAATTTTGTCTCAAAGTCTTACTTAGTTTTCATGGTAAATATGTACTGAGGTTTGTGTGATATAAATTGACCTTCAGCTCCATCTTAGTGGAGCTTATAAAATGGACAAACATTCCGTACAAAATGATCAATTACCAAAGTAGATATTTTCTCTGTGAATGAAGATAATTATCTTTTCCTGTCTCCTGACTTCTCACTGTTATTTATCACGCTGACACATCTATCTTTTATAGCAGCAAACGGAAAGGCAATTTGGTTTGAAATTAGTATTGAATAAATTGACTAATATATTGGCGTTAAAGTTGTAAAAATCTTTGTCAAAGGACTGAATAGTTCTTCTATTATACATTACAATAAATTATAACAAAACTATTTTCTTACTAGAGAGAAACAAAAGGGAGAGCAAAACTACAGAAAACACAAAAGGACCCAGAACATTTTATTGCCTTGCTTTTTTCAAATAAATGAGACAAATGCTCCTTTGTTGTGTAAATGTTCTTGAAATAGCCAAAGAGAGGTCTTTCAGTCGTTGATTGTCGCTTTGCTTGTAATTTGTGTCACCAACATCATTAAGTAAACTTTACAGTATGCCGTCAATGTGTCTGTGTTTAATTAAGGGTAAAGTGTTTGATGATACGCCTGAACAGTTTTTCACCGAAAGAAATGAGTGCTTATCTCAATCCACGTCTCACTTAACAGATCAAAGACTGCGTTAAACTCCTTCTGTACTTGGGATAAAAACAAAGTTGACATTTTAGCGAATGTTTTTTCTTCCCTGCTCACATGCTCGTATTTAGATGGACAGATAAGATGCGGCTTGTGGGTGCATCAAAGGAGATTTCTGAGCAAAGCTGTGTCATTGAGATGTACATAAAAAAATATGAATTCATTAATTCAGACCGACATGTGTAGCAGATTGAATGCACGTTTTTTTTTTTTGGGGTGGCAGATGTGATCACAATAGTCACATCCCCTGTCTTTTATTCCTTGCTTTAAAAAGCTGTTGATATAAAATTGAGCATTTGTAAGGGCAGCACTTAACAGGTTGAGAGGATCAAATAAAGGCAATTCTTTTTTTTCTTTGATTTTAGCTGAACTTTAGTACAGTAATAAAACAATCTGACAGTACAACAGTGATTTTAATGACGTCTCATCAACGTAGGAGGCAGACTCTAAGTTTACGATGAGAAAATTTATATATAACAAGGTCCATTGTGCAGGAATTACCCCCACATTCAACAGTGCAATTGTGTGTAAAGACTCTGGGCCGTCGAATTGAATCATCAACCTTTAAACACGGCTTTCCTTCCTATTCGAGTCTGGATGTTTGAAGACTTTGCTTGAGGCGGCTGTAGCTCAGGAACATATTTCAGCCAAAAGGTTGCTGAATCAATCTATACTACTCCACTTCATGTGTCCCCCTCAATGTGTTCTGTGCTTGAAACTGGCCTTGTGTTAATACCCATAATATTATGAAGGGTAATAACAAGTGAAGAATTTCATGCTCAGTCATTATACATAACTTAAAACTAATCTATACTAATTGATATAATTAATTCAACAAATGGAAAACAAAATTGGAAAATAACCATACATATACATACATACATACACACACACACACACACACACACACAAATATGTATATATGTAATGTCTGTGTGCCACTTTTTCTGTTAGCTGAAGTGAAAATCACAAATGTCGAGCAATCATTATAATAAAAAATGAACTTTTGCTCCCAGCGCAGCTGTGAAACACATGCTGAAGATGTAGCTTCCTGTTATTTCTTTTTAAGATAAGGTGTTTTGCACCATCATTGGTGTGTATTATTCCTCCTTAAATGCACCAATTTGACCCCTTTTGTACACACACGCTCTAAAGTATCAGTTGTGACATCATGGATGCCTGCTTTTAGATCATGATTAAGCGATAATGGCGGTGATGGTGCTGTCCTTGAATGAGTGACGCACTGCTTTTGATGTGATAAATGTAAGCCCTGGTAAAACAGATATCGCACTGCCACTCGGAGCTCTGGTTGCTTGGCTGCCATCTTAATCAGCTGCTTAGGGAGCAAAATTCCATATCTCAGTGTACACATTTTATTTATTTCTTCAGTCCTTTGTGAATTGGGGTTTGAAGGCTTGGTGCATACATCTCATTTAACAGTTTTCTGTGGTGATGCAGATCTTTAGCACTTGTGACAGCTAATCTGACAGGACAGGATCATGAACTACCACATTGTGGGTGTTTTTCTTTATTCTTCTTCTGTGTTTATTTACTGTGATGCTATTGTCATAACTCTGTGACCCAGCATCCCGTGACTTGTGTCATTTATTCTCGGGGATTATTTCCCCTGTCATATTTCACCCGCTTCTCTTTCTTCCTCTCTACCCTCTTCCCCCTTTCCCTCTTGGCTCTCCCTCTCTCCATCTCTTCCTCTGTGTAGCCTGTAATGATCTGGTGGCCTCGGGCAGAGACAGGAAGCCCAATGCTGTGGTCCAGGTGGCTGTCATAGATCCCCACAAGCAGCAGCTCGTGTCTCATGCCAGCACAGAGATAGTGGAGGTAAGAGACATATACACACGTTTCCCCTGCCTCTCTGCGACCTTTTTATGTTTGTTGTTTTGCACAGTTCCTTGGTCACTGGGTCTTAGTTGGTTTTCTCTCCATCTTTGCTTATTTCCCCATCTGACTCACTGACGTGAAACAGACAGTGTGCATTAACCTTTTTCTGTACCATTTAAAGTCCAGATGTCCCCATGAACTGCTGTGCACCTCCTAATTAGGGAATGTATATACATATACACAGTATGTGTTTGTGAGTTGGATTGGGTTAAGATTACAAAAAGCTTTTTTTTCCTATGACAAAAGCTGCTTGACTGTTTTTTGGACAGCAACAGCTGCCCCCTGTCCCACTAAGGAACACCCACTTGCACACATGAACAGAGGCACACACACTTTTTCCCTCTCCTTCCTTCCATGAGGGTAAAGTTTCCAGATGCATACAAGGGAGACTATTTTCCTCCTAATCCAGTAAAGCTTAATTAGCATAACCATCTCTTTCAAAGACTGATTTCAACTGCTTTTTCCCTCAGTGAAGCGAGCAGCAGTGTGTGTGTGTGTGTGCATGTGTGTGTGGAAACACAGGATGTGGTAGGATACTGTATGCTGGCTCAGCCAGCTCTGCAGACATTCTGAGTGCTGCCTGAGTTTTCATTTCATGGCTCTATCCAGGATATGGTAGAGGATCATGGATTGCTTTCATCTTCGCAAAAACAGGGTATGTGATCACTCAGTTTGATTTCACAAGTCTGTTATACAAGCAGGATCTGCTACCGACCACGAGAGTCTGCTGTGAAGTAAATTGATTTTATTAGTCTGCACAGTATAGTATAAAGAAACAACCTCTCCTTCACACAAACTCGAATCTGTAATGTTTCACATAAAAATCATGTAAAAAAGTAATAATGGTGCCAGATTTAAAACATTTGAAAAAAAACACAACTGTGAATGACTTTAGGACGGACTAAGTTGGCACTTAAAAGCAGATATTTATTCTGTTATATGATCTTAGTATGGAGGCAGACCTGTATGTGTGAAAGGCTTTGTGTGTCCTTTTGAGCCCTCTCTGGCAGGGGTCTCAGCTGCCACTTGTGTTTAACCTGTTGTCACATTCCCAGGATGCCTGCACTTAACAGCTGCTATCGACTGTGTTGGGCAATGTTCATGGGATCCTTGTATAATCAAGAGTAATTTACATGTGAGGTAGAAGTTCAATTTTAACCTGTCAGCTCCTGCATGAATCTGGTTCTGCTTATTAATCCCAAGATAAAAGCCAGAGAAAAACAAATGTACACAATAAGATGATTTTGCTTCTAAAGCTAGTCTGTTCTCCTTTGACCTCATCAATAAACTGTATGATTATGTTGTCTTAATTATGTTTAGCTTGTTAGCAAATGTATTTTCAGAGAGCATTTTACATACAGACAGATCTCAAGAGACTGGTGTTCATTTAAAAATGTGTCTTGAATATATACTTCAAAAGATCTAAATCAATGCTAACACTTAGTACTGCTAGAGATCCACTGCAGTAAAAGGTATTTTCCATAAAATGAGGATATGGAATATGGAATTTTGTTTGCATGGATGAAAGTGTTTAATAATGAACCATTTTATTATTTAAATTAATCAAGTGGTAGAGCAAAACGAAATCTTAAATACATTCAGAAAAGAGACTAGGCAACTGGTAAAGCTATATGGAAAGCTTCTCATTCACTAAATAACATGTTTTTACTGTTAGTATATAATCATGTAGATTCCTCATCTTCACAAAGCAAGTTTAAATGTCACTGAAGATGCTGTATCTTAATCTGTGGTTGGTAAAGCAGAAAGAACCACTTACAGCTTGACAATAATATATAAAGTCCTCTGCAGTCTTCAAGTCAAACAATAAACAACATATTGAGAAAATTGTTTTTTAATCTACCAACACAAAAATGCTCTCAGAAAATATTTTTGTCTCCATATTAACCATGAAAAGGCCTTGCACTGTATGTATAAATTCTCCTTTGTGTTTCATATGGACATTTTCTTGCTTTATTGTTGTCCAGAATAAAAAATGTAGGACGGAAAGTGTTACATTTTCTGCCAACCACTAATATGTCTGGAAAATGCCATTTCCAAACATGGATAAAGGCTCCAGGAGTAGTGGTACTTGATGGGGATTTGACGTCACGCAAAGCCAATGGATAAAACAGCCTTTGATGTCACACTAGCTCAGCAAAGAACCCTTCATCTGGACTGAGTCCAGAAAGTCTACTCTCTCTGTGTATATAATTATGAGTGGTCAAGAGAGAGAGAGAGAGTGAAAAACCCAAGTGTAGACAAACTTAGTATTCCTCCCTCCTCCTAATCACACATAAACACACACACCCTCTTAATGGCCTAAATCGGCTATCCCACTGAGGTTTCCTATCCAAATTAACAAAAAGACATGAGAGGAGCAGCTGTGTCCTGTAGCATATGTTGACCAGTCGTGTGACAGACCCGTTGCCTCCTCAGTGTAAATGGAGACAGGCTTACCACTTTAGCTCATCTCAGCCCATCAGCAGGACTAAGAAGATTCAGCCGTGGCCAAGGCTGCCAACCATGCTGGTAAGTCTGAATGAGACCCATTCAGAGTGCCAGTGAGGGAGGTAGAAAGGTTTATGTGTGTGCATACCTGCACATTCCTGAGTATAATGGCTCATTCTGGGTTTTTTTTTTCTTATTTCTAAAATTTTACTGTGTACACTGCTGATAATATCCTGATTTGCACTGCACTCAAAGCAGTGAAATTGGTTCCACTGTGTGTGCACCCGCTGTGCTGAATCAGGCTGTGTGATGTTCGAGCACACAGACCATACAGCTTCATGGTTGGGCTCAAAAATGGAAACGCTCTGCAACACTTGTACTGTTGTGAGGAGAGGCTGAAATCAGAGGTGGTAGGCTTGTTTTATTTCCCCCTCTGTCAGACCGTAGACGCTTTCTTAAGAATCAGCAGCGTTATTGGTCCGGTGTGGCGCTTCTAAATGTGTATAGGCAGCTGAGCAGCTACTTCTGTGTTTATGGTACAAAGGTATGTGTGTGGTTTGCATGTGAGGCTGTTTAAGGGGAAAATGAATGTTTTTGCCAAGCACTGAGTAAAGCTGAGCAACAGATTGTATTAAGAAGATATTAAGAAAAGACAAATATTGCACATATTGCCAGTAGTTATTGAAATGATTTTTCAGTGATATTTAAAAAAAGAATTGCTTCAGATTAGCTTTGGGAGCGAATGAGAAGTAGGTTATTATATAGCACTGGGTGACCACAAACCAAAATGCTTACTTCACCGAAGCCTTGCATGTCACAAACATCTCATAAAGATACCTTTTTGTTCTTTCCTGTCTTCACAAAATCTTCCATAGTTCTTCATATTAGCATAGTAGTAACAGCTTTGCTACATCCTACTTCACTCTATTCCATTCGTTCCATATGCTGTGAGCTTTCAAAATGATTATCCAGTTGTTTAAAAAAAAGATGGCTCAAAATACAATTTAGATTGTAGCCAAAGCATATTAACTTGCAAATGTGTGCAATGTAATGTTTAAGGTCATTCCAGTAAGCCAGAATGCAGACTTAAGGATATAAAAAAAGAAAAAATCTTTACAATCTCATAGTAGTGAAATAATGCTGGTTTGTATATAAACTCAAAACACAATACTTGTCAAGAGCCTGCAACTAACCCCAAAATATTTCATGATTTTTTTATGCATCCAGTCTAAATGCTTCACAGTTTTTTTTTGCTCTCATTGATCTCATCAGAGATGTTAAGAATGTTTCTTTCAGCTTTACTCCCAAGGCTTAGCTCAAGTTCTAAAAGGTTTTTCTTTTTAACTCAAGGGTGTGACTATATATTTAAGCTTGTCTGCACATTTAAGCCAATTTAACTTCCACTACCCACTCTGTCCCCATATTTTCCCGAGGGGTTGCATTCTGAAGACGCCCATCAGAGCAAAGTGAAGGAAAAGGAAGTCCCCAGTGTAAATATAAATTGCTTTGAATTTGTGCAAACAGAGCACCAAGTGCCTAAAAAAATCCTGAGGTTTCCAAAGAATACCTCCAGCAACATTATTTTTTGGATTAGGATTCATGAGTGATTTCATTGACTTAAAAAAACAGTTTGTTTTGGGAACTTTATGGTCTTTTCGGAATAGTTTTTAATAAAAGCATGATTGTAAAATAAATTACAGATTTTTCTCAGAGACAAACAATCACACACTCTCACACCCTCCCATGGGCAATTAACTTAATGTGTGTTTTTGGAGGAATCTGGGGTACCCGGTGAGAACCTATGTACACATGGGAAGAACATACAAACTCTATACAGAAAGGCCTACAGTACCCGGGGATATGGAAGTGCCAACCATCAAACCACCATGCAACGCCCTCAAACTGATATGAAGTAAAAAATATTAGCTTTAATCGCATGTTGTCACAAACTATTCATCAAATATATGAATAAATCTCCACTATTTTGGAATACCACAATTTAAAATCTAAATCAAGGTGTAACCAAATGTGGGCATAATGGAGTAAAATGATCTATGACAATTCAAACTAGTTTTGCCATTATTATACAAGTGCTACCAAAACATGTTTGTAAGGTATAATGTCTAAAATAATTACCAGTATGTCCGATCAGTCTATTTATTTATTAAATGTACCACTATAGGGAGGTTGTGGCCAAACATTAGTTAATCTTATGCACCCCTCTGGTATATTTGACATTCCATTTGGCTGCTTCACCTGTTTTAATCCCATTACCAACCTACCTCTGTGCCAGTTTACCCACCAACATTTACTGCCCCTGTCCTGCAGTCTCTGTTGGGATAGTTTGTTTTTTACAGAGCTCCAGGCAAACCCCCCAGGGTGAGCCATATCTTCCCTTTTATTGTGCCCAGGAGAGACTGCAGGAGAGGCGAGTAGAGCGGGTGCAAAGTGCCTGTGGGGAGGAGGAGGACAGACTGAGCCCAGCTGCTGGCTCAGTCCTACTCCCAAGTCTCCCTCCCTCTTTCTCCCATCGGCTTCATACTTGTTCATGAACATGTGTGCTCCAAAAAAAATGTGCATGAGGGTATTCACAATCACCCACGTGCACACACATGCATACCAGGCCTCATCTTTTTTTTTATGTTGTTCCTCTCTCTGACAGGCAAACAAAGACCCGCTATTTCTGACAGGGGTGACCTTCCCATCAGAGTATCCTGCAAGCCCAGAGATGCTAGTCAAGCTAACGGTGTATGATGCAAAGGACAAGAGCCAGGAATCAGTGAGTAAACAGTCATTGTTTTACATTCCAGTCTCCACCGCATTTTCTAATGTTAAAAATCCACTGAGTGACAAATATCCCTCTGGAAGTGTATCGAAGGCCAAGTGCGAGGCAGTATTTTCTTCAATTACTATTTCTTGATTATCAAACCCAACAGGGGTTGATCATGAAACCTTGAGTTTTATGAAGTACTCCAAAATCTCATTATCTTTTAAAGTTGTAGAGATTCTAAGGTCAAACATGTTGTTCTCTGGACTGAACAATGTTTCACTCTTGTAATCGTTCTTTTAAGTGAGTCTCAGCCTCTAACTTCTGCATACAGCTGTGAAAGAGAAGGTTACACAGGCAGTGATGAGTTTCTGAGTACTGCAGTCCATCCTTTGGGAAAACCAGCTGGCACATCTATGAAACTAGGCTGAGAGCCAGATATGGAGGTGTGAAAGGGCCTGGACCCTCTGATTTGTACATTTGAAATACACTTTAGCATTTACATTATTCATATACATTTACATGTTTAATATTCATCAAGTAGTTGCCTCAACCCAGCATGCCAAGGTGAACAATTTGGCATGACTTTCTTTATGATGACTTAAGAGTCCATTATAGCTGTACTTAGTATCTGAAACCTGGAAGGCCTCTGATTTTGTGGTGACAAATAGCTGTAAATTCTTTCTTAAATTACGTTACTAGCCAGCTGTCTATTTTTGTGTTTGGCTGTCAGGAGTGTGACTTTGGTTGCTTGTAACAAATGTACTTGCATCACTATGTCATGTGTTCCCCGTCCTGGAGACAACTTCATATATTTCTTGCCCCAGGAACCAGTAATACACTGTGCCATGCTTAATGCATTTAGTGTTCTCTACTTTTCAATTTTACACATCTACACTTTTAAGTTCACATCTAAGTGCAAATTTAATGTGATTTTAATAATGAATAGAGGCCAATGTGTTCAGGATATGCCAGGACTAGTTATGCTAAAGTCATGCAAGGAGGATGCTGTCCCTTAAATACCGCTTACAAACGCGAACCTTTTCAAACCAATAAAAAAAAACATGAGAAATGCTGTTGTTTAATAATATACCAGATCATCTAGAGCTGTTTTTTCTCCATCCATCAGCATCAGATTGAACTGCATTTTGACATGTTTTCTTTTAACCTATTTTGAGAACTTGCACCCACGCTGTTTGACCTTCCAACTCTCAGTATCAAAGGCTGTAAGGATTCAATACATTTTATTGCTCTGAAGGTAATGTAGCTGTTCCCCAGAAACACCAGCACTGACATCTCACTGAATATTGTTTGAAAGTTACTTTTGTCATTCTAACAATGTACTGTCCACATATTTGCAGTTTGAGAGAAGTGACAGTGAAAACATGACAAATTCATATGTAATCACACCATTGGCTCAATTGTCATTTGTGCGATTGAATTTAGCCTTGAAGCTCAGATTAAATATGCCTGACAATGAGCCTGCAATTTTATTCAACGGGTGTGTTCTAAAAATGGTTGTGAGACAAAACCCAAGTAAGCCGAGCACTATATAAACTCCCCATTCATTCCAAACCTGCTTTTTGGAGCATCTCTTCTGTTGTTTTGTGTGCTGCCACTAGGGAATTCACAAACACTTGGCCTTGCAAGCTAGTGTCTGAGTATAAAGACCCAGCTGTTGCCAACACTCACCCTGGAAATTCAAATTTGTCGGCTTTACAAACAGGCAGATTTTGGGATGATGCTATCCAAGGCTATGTTTTTTCCAGGCACGGAATAGCAGATTTGATATAATTAACTCCATCCCAGTTAGTTTTTTTCCCCGTGTGTCTGTCTTTCAGGTGCCCTTCACATCTTGTGTGTGAGTTACATTCTGAATAATGCCTGTCAGTCTATGGAGAATATTGCTGACACAGAACACAACATTTCACTCAGGCTTAGCCCTCAGGGTTCATGCTCAAAGATGAACCATCAGCCTTCTAGGATAGGAGGTCCTTTTGGATACACTTTTATATTCTATCACTCATCTACTCCTTTTCTGCTTCATTAAAAAAACAAAGGAAAAAGCTTTAAGCTTCGTCTTGCAACATCTTTCAACCCTGAGAAATAACACCTAAATAGTCTCTAATGACATTGAAAATTATTAACCTTGTGATACTGAAAATGAGCCTCTCTCCTTTTTTTTTCTGGCATCAAGGATAGTATCTTGTGTTTGTATTTATTTGTGTTATTTTCATCCTCATTCCTGTGGTCACAGTGTGCATCTCGGGATCTCATTAGAGATTCTTTAGGTGACACAGGCGTGGCCCTGAACATGAGCTGGCACAATACAACTGACCCCATTGGCTTCAAATGGAAGATCGGAAATCACTCTGTCCGGACTTACTCATTTAATGCTGCTTTCTTCCCTGCAAGAAGTGAATTTGACATCCATTTGCTGCGTTTGTCTGCACGTGTCACGACTAAGCTGTCAAAAACTTTACATATCACTTTCAGCTTTTCGGAGCAGATGTTGTCCCATGAGCAGCTTTACTACAGAGGAAAGCAGAGCAGCACATATGGTCAAATTTGAATAACTTATGGGAGACATCTTTCTTCTTTTTTTATGATATGCAGCGCTATCTCTCACGCACAGAAAGGGTTGGTATTGAAATTTTGGATTGGAGAACACCGATAGTATAAGGTTTATAGATGACTGCTCAAACACTTGCAAAGGACCACAAGATTTCATAGTAGGATGATTCCTTTTTGCCTCTAGCTTTCCGTTCAGATTTTTCTAAGATGACACTGACTGCATGCTCATGAATATTTTACAATACAGACAGGCCTGAAAGACTGATAAGTGAGAGAGTGGAGGTGTGGGAGGGAGTTCGACCCGGTTAGATATCTCTCAGGTGGAAGTGATCCCACCCTCAAGCCTAACTGTCAAGTGGTGACAGGCCAGTCTTACTTTGTCAGTGACAACTTAACTGCAACTCCACTTTAAATGGTTCCCAGAGGCAGCAAACCAACATTGAGTTTGTGAATAAATTTTTGACACAAAATAATTATATGTTACAGGTATCCTCTCATTTACAGCGATATGATCATGATCTTAGATAAATATTTCAGCAGAGTGACAGAATGAAAATCTGGACTAAGTGTAACTCTTGAGCGGCATTTGAGTCCAGCATTGTTTAAATGAAAAATGAGAACAATAATATCCCTTGTCCTAACGGTGCAACACATAAAGTTGATTTTACACAAGGTGCCTGCAACTTTGTTTTCTTATTTTTTTTGCATTAACCTGTGAATAAAAGACACATTTTACCTGCTCTGGAGACTGAAGTAGATGATAGACAATTTAGGGCTCTTGAACTGAATCTCAGTAGGCAGTCATTATCTTCAAAGTTTATGAAAAGATCTCTGAGAAAAATCTTCGCTTCAGGATTGAGGGCTTTGAGTTGAAAGCAAATACACAGTTTTTGTTACATGGATGTGTCGCATTTGTACTCACTTACTTCTGTGAGGAATCTCAAAGAAAGGCTGCTAATGACAGACACGAGGTCTGTCGTCAGTGCAAACCTATTAATGAGCGTTCCAGTGGTATAAAAAAGATAGGACAGCGGCCCCTGGAAGAGTTTCTCCCTCTGATCAGAGTCTCATTTATGCTGCTTTTTCTATCTTCACTATAGAATTAATTTATGACTCGTTTTCAGTCTGCACTCCTTTAACTGACCTTGGTAGAAAAAAATGTATTGGTTTCTGCTCTGCGCACCATAGTGTGAGAAACAAAAGACTTAATTTAAGTAAAAAGGAATAAGCAACATGTCAGGTCATTTCCGCGGAGCAGCCATAGAATCCATTCAAACATCATACACAAGCAAAATTTCTTTGAAATAGCCATTTCTTCCCTGAGTACTGATGGATACACACAGACAGACACCCATACACACACAAACACACACACACACCGGTCGCTCTTAAAGCACAACACAAGATATCATTGATTCAGAGGGCAATGGAGAAAGAACCGATCAAAGCTCCATCTGAAACTGCTTGTTCGTTTCCCTCACACAAACACACTCAGAAGATTGGATCAAAGTTTTATTAAAGGCTCCTCGAACATGGACAGGAGGACGCATTGTTGGAATCTTTTCAACCACTCATCAGCCTGAACTTAATGTACCGTTTCAAACATGAATTTGTTTACATTCACCAGTCGTTAAAAGGTTTGGTTTGTTGTTTTTCTGTTCATTCAAATTTGTCCAATTCAAATTCTCAGTACTGCACTCTTTTAAAACGATATTGATGACAAGGTCATTGCAGTTCTGTGCCAAACTGAATATCTGTTTCTTAAAAACTAAGTGTTTTCTGAGAAACAGGGACACACCAGCACTTGGTTTCTGTTAGCCTGTGTCATTTGTGCAGTGATCATGCAGCTGAAATGTCAGTGTGGAAAAAATGATCAGCGATTAACAATTAGATTATAAAATAAAAAAGAAACCATGTTTCACCTCTTCTGATTATTGGAAATAAAGCCAAAACTGAAACAAAAATTGACTGTTTTTTCCTAAATGTCAGAGATATTGGCTAGTTAAAATATTTAACATTTTTAACGTTCCAAATCTAACATAAATTCAAATGCTGAAATTCAGAACGTAGCCCTTTTACAGACACAGACATTTTCAAATTATTTTAAACTTTCTGATGACCTTAAATCATCTTTCATATTAACCCTTGCAAATTGTGTGACTGGCAAATATTAGCTACATCTCAGGAGGTGGTTTGAACAGCCACTATTTCGTTGTGAATTGTCACTCCAATTATAAACTCCTGAAGTATGGAGAATCCCAGCCTCAGTTAATCTTGTCCTGTCAATAATCATGATGTGTAAAAGACGGTGAGTTGACATATTTTTGGCATAGCCACTTGGTTTTAGCTGGATAAGTGTCAATGTGGTGGGAATTTTCTTTAAGTGCAAGAGTTTACTGCCAGAAAAAGAGAGAGCGAGAGGAATGAGAGCAGACAGCGAAACAGAGTAGACAGTGAGAGAAGGAACTTGAAGGAACAGACACACAAAAACTTAAACACACACATGGACACACACAAAAATGTACTTTTACAAGAACCAATCTCAGAGATATCCAAGAAAGGTCCTGGTAGTGATTGGGTGGACAGCTCAGCGGTGATAACCTACAAACGTAACAGTCCTCAGATAAGAACTGTCTCTTGTCTGATGGCCTCTTTTCTTCCTTCACCATCATTGAGGCAATGTCAGCCAATGTCATAAGTGCCAAAAAGTACCGGCGTGGACCGCAGTACAAATTTTGTTTAATGTAGAGATTTTTTTTTCCTTGCTTACTATCATTCTATCACTCTTTTTGTGCAGAAACTGAACATCTCAAGCATTCTAAATGAATTGATAATGTGGTGTACCTCTGTAATGAATGGGTCCCAAACTATTGTTTAAGCTGTGTTGTCTTGGTGCAACAATAGTCAACACTTTACCCTATCTGTCTAATGCCTTTTGTTTCTCTTCTAAAATAACAGAAAATTGAATTCGGTTGATAATCTTAAACAATATAGTGGCGACTGAATCATTAATTTAACTGCAAAGTTTTTTTAGTTACTATGTCCAGTATCTTTTTCAATTATTCAATGGCTTGAAAAAACAAAACAATTGCACACATGACCAGGGTGGGCACCATGTACAGAGGTCCCAAAGGACTAATAGAATAACTAACAAACAGGAAATATGATAATGTAAGGATGCAACAGATTCATTTAATAAAATTGGTTATCTTGTAATTGTTTGTGAGGATATTAAATCACTCTGAATTCATAATTCAGATTTGCCTGGGATTCAGGCCTGGACTACATAGCAGTTTTCAACATGATTTTCTGTTGTGTGTTTTTACTGAAATTGGTTGTCTGTTTGTAGTAACACACCTTCAGAGAGGGAGCTCCCCAGCACAACCCATATTGACTGCACTTATCTAACACTTTAAGTACCTTTCAGCTGACCTCACATTTATCCACAGTGATGCTGATAAAAACCCACAGCTGGGAATGGCTTCGGGTGGACCACCAATTGAGTGATTAATGGACACCCTGCTTTACATCTTGTGCCACAGCAGCATATGTCTGATCTGTTCTGAAAGCTCCAACAAGATTTTTTGAGTCGGGTGAAGAGATTTTTCCCACAAGAAAAATAGTTTTGAAAATAAGACAGGACAGATAGACATTTCTCTTAATGTACTGCAGATTTATTCCGTTGAGTTCAAGTTGAGGGACCTTCCTCCAGACTAAAGTCATGTCTGTATTTAAGGTGTAGTGTGAGCAGGATGTAAGTAGAACGACTTTAGAAACGTTGGGAATTGCTTTATTTCTTCTTTGTTTACTCAGGAGGATTCGTACTGACTTGTAAGTCAAACCCCTATAAGAAGTTCTCCGAGATTCGTATGGAGTCATTGTAGGTACCTGACGGAACCGCTGAAGAGCAGATATGGATGATAAAAGTACTTTGTGTGAGACTCCCTAGTGTAGAGCACAAGTAATGTGTGGGCCATATTTGGCACTTGTGTATATCGATCGTGAGAAGTCTGTCGCAGTGTATCCTTCAGATGAAATACAGCTGTTAACACCATCTGTGAGAAGATGGTGTTTCATTGTAGGGAAGACAACAAACATTTTTGCAGTAATCCCACAAACACAGCAGCTGATAAGTAGCTGTATCACGCGTGAGAATGTTGTGAAAAGGTATATAGAGACAAAGCACAAACCTGTAGTCCCAGATATGTGTGTGCTGCATGTGTCGCGTGAGAATGTTTTAGCTTTTTCATACAGGAGTAGAAAAACTCATTGGAGGAAAAACTATAATGGTGCATAACTGAACTTCAGTTTCTCATGATGCCAGTTCCATCTGGCATGGACCCACACTGATTTATGTCCATTTAGTTCAACTTTCCTTACTGGATGGCAGCAGGAGTGCGTTTGATAGATTGCTGTGAACTTTAAGTAGCCTTTCAAACCTTGGAAGTGCCTCATTCTAATCTTCCCAATAGCCATCAGGCATAACCATTTTTTCTTAAATGCTCTTTTAGAAACTGTCTTTATTTTGAGCGCAGGTTTCTGTGCTCAGGTGAAGATAGAGGAACAAGGTTTCTTTGCCTCTTCTTCATTTACCCCTCTCACGGAGGATGAGTTATCAAAGCTTCTCACAGGCAGCCACCCTACATCCTGCCCACTGGATCCTATTCTCACAACCCTCCTGCAAGACATGAGCTCCAACTGTTGTGACAAGAGGTCACTCAAGTGATCAATGCTTCACTAACTACAGGTACATTCCCTACTGCCTTCAAACAAGCCCAGGTAAGTCCAGTATTCAAACTCCCCCTCGCCCCAACTCAAGTGGAGAACTACAGACAGGTTTCCCTCCTCCCCTTCCTGGCTAAAATCATTTAACCAGATGTCTCAAAGCAGGTCACAAAATTCCTCTCCCAACATAACCTCCTTGATTCTAATCAATTTGGCTCCAGGGATGGCCCCTCCATGGAAACGGTGCTCCTGTCAGTAACAGAATCGTTGAAAGAAGCCAAAGTGACTGGCCAATCCTCAGCTCTCATCCATCTGAGCCTATCAGCAGAATTTGATACTGTAAACCTCGGGATCCTACTAAACAAGTGGTAGACATGGGCATCGAGGGCATTGCACATTCTCAGTTTGAATCCTACCTAACCGGACGATCCTTCAAGGTATCATGGCAGGGCCAAACATTGACGCAACACTACCTTACCACAGGTGTGCTCCAAGGCTCAGTGCTGGGTCCCTTCCTCTTTACAATATACACCACTTCGCTGGGCCCTATCATCCAGTCGCATGGCTTCTCCTATCACTGCTATGCATACACCACGCTCTATCTGTCCTTTCCTCCAGATTACCTCTCAGTACCAACGCAAATCTCGGATTGTCTTCCTGACATATCTCCATGGATGAAAAATCACTACCTCCAATTGAGTCAGTCCAAAACTGAGCTGCTCGTCATCCCAGACAAGCAAACTATTCACCACAATATCAGCATCAAGTTAGACTCACCCACCAAGACTGTTTGGTTTTCAACAAACCAAAGATAGCACGTCACACCCCAGTTCACTGAACTCCATTTGCTTTCCTTAGCTGCTCGCATGAAATTCAAATCACTGATGCTGGCCTACAGAGTGTTTGATGGATCTGCAACCATCTACTTCAAAACTCCCTTAAAGCCCTATTTCATCACTCGCCCACTCCGTTCCTCCAAGAAGCGCCAGCTAACACGGCCAGTGCCCCGTACAGGTAAATCTACACTCTTCTCATCTGCAGTTCCACGCTGGTGGAACGACCCTACAAGCACTATCGGAGCATCAGATTATCTTTCCTCCTTTAAGAAATTCTTGAAGACCCAGCTCTTCCGAGAGGATCTCTTGTCCTTAAAGCTCTAAATGCACTTATTTCCTAATAGTATATAGCACTCAATGTATGGTACTTGTGTAATCTGTCATAGTTGCATGTTAAATCCTTAATGTTAAATCCTCCTTCAGCATATTGCACTCAAGGTAAGGTAAGTGTGTAACTGGTGTTGTAGTTGAATGTTAGACCCTCTTTACAAAGTTGCTTTGGAAAAAAGCCTCTGCTAAATGCATGAATGTAAAATGCAGAAATGTCTTTGCACCAGGTGTTATTTGGTGATGTTTTGGCATCAGAGTGGCAAAATCCATCTTGCTTGTAGACAGTCTACATATTAACCTCATTATTACAGAAACCATGGCCAATAGTACGCACTCAGATTGTGAACTTGATGACACAGTTCCAAATCCTAAATGAGATTTGCTTTGCATAAAATAGATAATTTTGACATAATAAGGATTTAAACTGCTTTACAATATGAAGCAGCCTATTTAAAGCACATTTAAACAAATAATCTTTTTTATTGAAAGCTCAACTCTAACTATGTAAGCCAACACAACACGTATCAAATCTTAAATGGTGCAGTGAGACATGTCACACTGGAGGCTTGCGTGAAAGCAAACATATTTTTCTCTCTTTTCTTTTTACAGTTATTAAATTATTATTATTTTTTTTTATTGACAGACAAAACTATACCCTGTTTGTTGTATTTAAACTTAGGATATCAGATGACTGCTATCTTCTCCTGCTGTGATGAAATTCTCTTTAATAAAGTTGCCCCTTGTGCAAATAAATATTTACAGTTGTTCAAAATTATTTTTTTAAAGATTTTTATGGTTAGACAGAGTGCAGTCATTTGTGTAAACAGTTGTTTGAATACTACATTCTTAAAAGCAGCCCACTTATTCCAGCAGAGATGTTAATTACTCAAAAAATCTGCTGAGCTGGTTTATTTTGCTGTTGCCATGTAAAAACACCCTTTCTTTCTACATAAAAACCACAAGTTTACAGGAGAACCAGCCAGTGGTTGATTTAAAAATATATATTTTGGAAGAAAAATTCTGTGGTGGCAAGTTTAGTTGAGATAGCATGAATTCATTGCATGCAGAGATGGAAATATTTTACTTGAAATGTCATACATGGGACTATGCATGGGTCTATTCATGAAAATGAAAGAAAAGAGAAAAGAAAAGAAATATTTAAAATGTATTGCATATACCCCACAGGGCCATATTTAGTTAATCTTTACAATTACGAAACAAATTAAGCTTGGTTAATAAAATCACAGTAATGGTAAATATTCAATTTTGCTGTTGTTATTACACTGCCTATTTTTAGTGCCCAAATTATATCAGTTTGGACCAATTAGCTATCCTGAGTCGACAGCAGGCCTTAGCTTAGTCTGAAAGTAAGTTGAGTTGTGGCATTTCTATTCTGCTCCTTGCCAAGGATTGCATTTGTTTTTGCACTCTGTGCTCATATGTAGAAAAAAATCGATACTGCTGAATACCGAGTAAAGCTGCTTTCATTCTCAGTTTGGTGGTTCAGACAGCAAACCCAGTCTGCAGTTTGACTGACGGGAGGCTCATTAAGGTTACGTGTCACCCCACGGCCACTGTTATAACAGTTCATAACAAAATCCAAATCCAAGTGATTAAAGAAGCAACACATATTCAGTGTTTTCAGTTGTGTTCAGCATTTACACTGAGCTCCTTGACGCAAAGTTAAAGGCGTCAAATATGTCTCAGGAATTTTCTCATATAATCGATCCAATTAATCTCAAGGACAAAACAGCAAATGTGAAAACAGCTCTCAGGCAGAGCTACCTTTGATGGCGCAGCAGCATGGAGGCAAGGAGAAGTGTTCTTACCGTGGGGGGAGACAAACCTCCCACTATGTTAATCCTTAATGCTATTAAGATACATTTTTTAAGGGTATTTAAGTGTATCTTTAAAAATCGTGTCTCTAAAGCACTGAAATCTATTGAGGAGGAATGTATCTGTGGCTTGAAAATATGCAAATGGTATGTTTGCTTTAATCTAATACTTAATGCATGAGACTTACCTGGCAGCTAAGGGTGGAATGATAAAACTTTGCCTGGGAAATTTGGTGATAAACAGATACTCCACTGAGTCCCTTGTTAAAAACATTTTCAAAGCGCTTTCCCATTCTTCAAAAGTGTCTCATCTAGGCACACACCAAATATCTGACACAAAAGATTAGTCTTTTGCACTTTACTATATTACATTATTTCCATTATAGATAAAAAGTGTTCAAAAGCTATGTGCTTTTTTCAACATATCTTAAAATGATACTTCCACGCCATATATACATACAAACCAAAGTGTGGGAGAGTAAATAAAACTGTGCAAATTAGATCTTAAGATACTCAAAATATTTTCCTAACTAATATGATGTTGTAATTGCTGGTTTGTCAGTTTGCAGCGTAATTTGCCAGGACATAGGGAGGAACGGCCAATCTTTACCATTAAGAAAAATAAGCCACTGTGGATGATTAAACTGGGCAAGTGGTTTCTTTAGCTTACGCAATACAACACATACTTTATTTTTAGTGCTAAATTATTCAGCTGTTTGCTCCAGCTTTGTATTTATTACACACCTGAGAGTTACATCAATCCTGTAATATAACTATTAGCTGCAATAAGACAAGGTATTCCTAATAAACAACGATTACCTGTTCGTATTTACTTTTGGAAGAACTGCTTGAGGAAGACACTGCATTCTAAAGCCGAAGGCACAATAGATAATGGACTATTCTATATATTATACACTAACTGTGCTTGAAGCTGTGTGCTTGAAGCTCTCTGTATGCAGCTGACATGCTCGTGGCATAGAGGAAGCATTTGATGCTGAGGTGCACCTTGTTGAAAAAAACCTCGTCTTTGTCATAACCTCTCCCAAACCTTCCGCTGTATAATCCTACACCAATCTTCTCAAGGTGGGATTTGTCTGGATCAATTTCCGAATGCATTATTCATTTGAGAATTTAATCAAATATCGTCTTCACCAATCAGGCCTACCCAGACCTACTGCAACCCTCTGTCACCTCTCTTACTATTTTATTGGTGATTGTTAGTGTCACCTGCAAAAGCAGATTATCAGCTAAATAAATTACTGGGTCACGGGTGAATTAGATGCTTGGCTGACTATAATAATTTTTTCCCCTTCTGGGAAAAGTGGCTTACTGAAAGTTAAGTTATTTTTCCTCTTTTTTTGAGAGTGAGTTGGATAGAAAAGTGCTTGAGAAAATCCCCCTCTGCCTGCCTTCCCATGGGTTTCTGCAGTGTAATGGTTTCCTTTGAGAGAGACACTGGGGGAAAGTGCTGATGCTTGTTGGCTATGTGTGTTTGTGTAAAGGCAGCTATTTTCCATGGCTAACTGAGCCACTGATGAGCTTGCCAGCCGGGCCAGAGTCTTGCACAGTATACGAGGAAACCACTTGGAGCGACTGTAAGTCTGTGTGAGGGTGTGATTTCATGCTGGCAGAGTACAACTAAAAGAGACGCAATTGTTCAATTAGTATAGATGTAATTCAGCAATTTGACTGTGGCTCATTGTTTACCTCTTGACTCATGACAGCTCACAATATTCATTGTGAAGCACCTCTTGTTCAGATGTTTGCCTTTTAAGTTTGTCAATGGAGATGAAATGACATTTTACGTTTTTCCACCATCCTTCACCCCAGAGAACTGAAAAGTAAATGAGCATAGAGCAGAGCGATTTCTTTCGCTCTGTTGTTTTGTTCTACTTGCACCAATGGAATTACATGATAATCAGAAATCGGCCAACAATTTCCCCTCACTGCACAGCCAAAGAGGGTGGAAAGACATTTTTCCCTCCTCAGGACAAATATATTTGTTTTGATCTTATCACCATTTATGAAAGCATATGACAAAAAAAATATCCTTTCTAGATCTATTCATGTGTTATCTTAAAGCCACCAAGGACAATTTTTGCTTTCACATAAACTGTGATCTCAGTTCAAAAGGCTCCTGTTGATGTTGTTTCTCCACAACTGGCACATTTAGACAAGTAATATGAGTGTGGTATACTCTGCAACAAAAATATGTTTGTGGCTTTTCACAGCATTTCTACTGTCTTGCTGTTTTTTTGGTTTAGTAAGAGTAGCGCGAGTAATCAAAGATTGAGGCTTCTTTTTTATGTTTTTCGAGTGAAAATGACAGGCAAGGAGAGCTCCTACTTTAATTTGTCCTTGCAGCCATCCTACCAGCCTGGTTTCATGAAAAGATCTAGTAATTGCACAGCAAGTTTGGCATGTTATTACAACATCTGATGCTAAATATGTAGAGGAATTTGCTGCCTGCCCTTTGCATCTGCTCTGACCCAAAGCACTCCATTGTATATTCACTAATCTTAATAGTTATTTGGGGATAGGAAGAGACCATCCACCACACCACAGCCTAAGCTGAACCATTGGACACAGTATTTGAACAACATAGAATGATCTTAAAATGTGAATTTAATTTGAATAATTTCTTGTTGCATTTTTGGTCACTTTATCACACAACAAGAAGTATGTGAGTTTCACAAGTGCTAAAATATCAGACAAAAAAATCTGCAAACAGACTCAAAGAAGCTAAGATCTCAGATAAAGGTTCTCGTTATAGTCTTATACCTCACTGGAAATTCACAGTGAATGTGAGAGTAATATACCAGTCTGTTAGTAAAATATTGCAAGAACTGTCCACCCACACAAAGCTCTCATGCCTCCCAATGTGCTATTTATTTCAGTGACATGTACACAATTTGTGCATAACTACTGCAAGCTGAGAAATATGCCTCCAGGTACGGACTGTGTGTCATTGCCTTGGGTTACAACTCATTCCTACATGTATGTGCAGTGAAAAGCGCCAAATGTTGGACTTAACCGAAGCCGCTGAGGATCAGGCTCGATAGATCTTCTGGGGCATCAATCTCTGTCTTTCTGCCTGTCTTGGCTGTTAACCACCCCTGGGCTGCACCAATGATCTCTATAATTGTCTCCCACTCTTCAAAGGCCGCTAAGAGTTGGTTTGATCTGAGCTGTTTACTTTTACAGCCCCTATAGCCCTGCTCTCTAAAGAAGAGAGCCATCAACTACTTCAGGCATGAGCTAGCATATAACAGCACCATTACTGTGTGCCTGTGCATGTGAGTGTCAACGAGAGCCCGCTGAAGACCCAGCTTTTTGTAACTTGCATCCTTGGGGTGAGTTAACAGATTCCTGATGTTGCATAATAGCAAGGAATTGACATTTGCTTCTTCCTTGTTATCTGTCCACAGTCTTATGTAAAAAAAAACTTGAGCAATACTTTATGTTGTATTTTATATATATATATATATATTGGTAACCACCAAAAGCTTGGCCTTAATAAAGCTTTTATTTAGGTAAAGTTAAATAAAAAGCTTTTATTTAGCTTTGCCTTAATACAATGCAACAAAATAGAATGTTGGGTTTTGAAAGATATGTCGTTGACTGATAGACACATCCTCATCTCTGTTCTATGTGCATGATCTTTACTTTGCGGCATTTGTGGGCGTCGTGTTGATATGCAGAGTCAGAGGAGGGGAAGTCCTCAACCACAGCCTGCATACGCTCCAGCTGATAGCAGGCTGCAGTAAATAGCTAAAAAGAAACCCTTGAAATTATAAGTATATCATTGTACAGACCTGCCTCATCAAAATGTCAAAGTTACTGCAAGTTTAATTCAAAAGCTGCTCTCAGGTCTCCACATGGGGAATTTACTCAGACAATACAGTCTTTGGACCTTTAACATAGTTATGTTTACAGTCTAAGAATGGAAGAAACCTTTATTTCTACCTTAGTCTGCAGTGAGTTTTGTTGTTATAATTTATGGATTCAAGCAGAGAGTGAGGGGACAAACATTAGTAGTTTGACTTCAGTGCAAAAAGAGCAGACAAATATACATAAACACTGATATCTCATCTTCTATTTATTGGGACTTATTCAACATCCTTATCATTCAGCTCTGTGTTGTACATTCCGTTTTTTTCTGAAGATGTGGGTCTTTTTACAGCTGGCGAAGCAACAGAAAGTCTGTACCTGATGAAGTTAGCAAGAGCTGTAAGATAAGAAAGACTAATAGAGTGGTAAGAAGTTTTTTTGTTGTTCAGGGGCAAGCACTGACAGGCCAAAGAATGTGCATGTGTGAGTGTGAAAGTCGAACCTGACTTGCTATTTTGTTGCTTTCTCTGTGACAGGAGTCACAGATTGTCAGAGCACTTGTAGTACACCGTTTGGTAGGATACAGCGATAAGAGCATTTCTGATGCTGGCCAGCGTCTCTGATATATGACCTTGGATTTTTTTCGGCCGTAACTGCAGGAGACTGAATTATAAGAAGAGTTTACTTGGAGAAAAAATTGTCTCTCTGTAGTGGGCTGTCAGTGAGTATTTCCATTTTCTTATTGAAATAAATGTGTCTCTCTTGGTACTCAACAGAACCTTCACTTCCAGAAAACTGCATCAAAAAAGTTCTCCGCTCAGCGGATTTTTGAGAAAAAAAATTTGCTTCAAAGCTGGAAGTCACATATTGAAAGAATGTGTGAATATGTTGACATTATAATCCGTTTGAAAAGTCAGTTTCCTATTGCAAACTAAAAGACAGAAATGGCTCATTTCACCTAGTGGAAACTGTCCAGCCATTGAAAATGTGGGGAGTTCAGATAAAATAAGGTGATGTCAAAATGATTCAGTGAATTTCATCATAGAGAGCTCCTCAAACACTTGACTAATTAAACCAACAATGTTTTTAGTTCTGGTAGAACTATACCTCTGAGACACCACTATGACGTCTATACATCGATCCAGTTCTTAATCATAATGCATTGGCATGTTTGCTTTCTCCTTTTTTTTTGCTGGGTCTTGTCATAAAGAAAGTTTATTTCTCAATAACATGTTTCCGTGGCAATTTGGTTTTGTCTGGATCCTAAGTTAGATAAGAATTATCTCTGAATTATATGAGCACAGAAGCAAAGTTATGAAAAGCTATGCCAATTAAGAGCCCACTAGGATTAAAGTTTTTCTTTCTTTTATCAACGCCAGACCCAGAAGGCATTCGCCTCTCCTATTTCAGTTTCATGTTTGCACAACAAGACAGGGTTGATTTACAGTAGATGCATTTGGTTCCTTTGATTAAGTCCAAAAGTTATTCATGAAAGTCAAAAATAGCATAAACAATTAATAAGGCATGTAATGGTTAAAGAAATAGCCTTAAAAGGAGACATCAAAGTGTATTCTATCTACAAATCGGTACTATTCAACTTATACCTGAGTCCATTGCTCACTTTTTGAATAATACAATGCCGCAGGCACACATAAACGCACACGCTGCCTTAGGAGTAACATGAGTAGCATAAAAGACATGCACATGCCGTTTTTTTCCATACACAGTTCCAGCTGGGTCAATTCAAAGCTATGCAGCAGGTAATTACATTAACCACACCACCAAACACTGCAGCGTCGGCAGCTGAGAGCAGACCTCGCCTCGCTATTTTGATGATCCATTTCCACATCCACAGGTGACTTTGTTTCATATCTACAGAACAGTCCTTTTGAAAGACCTTGTTTTTCAAAATGAAGCAAAACATTCTTCCTTTTAAACTGTGCTGGCTGTCAAAGTCTGAGCCGTGAGACTACAAACACACAACTCCAGCCCCAACATTAAAGTATGCGCTTAATGTATGTATTATCCGCGTTTCACCAGGAGACTCCAGACCCCTCAGGTCATGAACGCCAGACCTCTGGGTTGTCCGGTGGCGTCAAGTAAAAATGTGTTTGCACTGGATCCATTTTGTGCTCTGGAAAGTGGGATGAAGCCTTCATGGGTTGGACTTATTCCAATGCGTCTCATGAATTTACAAGTAGATTGGGATCTGCAGAGTTTAGAGGCTGGAACAGCGCCTCAGGCTCTTTGACGTGTTTCTTGAGCTGGTTTTGAGCAGTTTTATCAGTGTGCTGAATTCATACAGGAGAGGGATGCTACTGCTGTTTCGCGTAAATTTGCTTGTCTGCAACAATCAGTGTTACTCACCGATAATAAGTTTGAACGTTCAGTTTATTTGATCATATACATTCTTGTATTGGTATACCCGGGCCAACACATGTTCTCCTCATTCCTACTCTCATGTAAGCTGGTTGTAAGGCAATGAAGACAGAGATGAGTAAAGCAAAGAGTCTATGAGCTCAATCAAGTATATTATTTTCTTTAACAGATCAGCAAGAGGGAGAAGAATCGTGAGAAGAATTCAAGGACAATGCGTTTTGGTAGACAATTAAGAATGAGACTCAGGGAATACACAGCCCTGCGCTTTCCTCTGTGTTCATCCTGGTACTGGGTGACTGATTATCAGTGATCCCTTGTTGCCTCAGCTACAAGTGGCATTTGTTCCGTCTTATTTATACAGACTATCACATCCGCTACCAAAAAAATTCATAGACGATCAATGAAAGATGAGAGCTGGACATATGCTGTGTTTGGCAGCGAGTGCATAAGTGATTCTAAAAGGGGGAAGTGGTAATGAAGTGCAGTTTTAAGGCTTTACATTTGACAGACCCAAAGCTGCACACACTCACTGCAATATGCAGCTTGTGCTCCCATGATGAATTCCAAAACCCATCCCCACTAGTCTCAGTGTGCTTTTTAGGAAGTCACAACTTTAATGTTTCGAGATATGTCAAACCTTTTGAACTTCAAAGTTCTGCATTAAATATGCCTCATTGCTGTGTGCTTGATTCATATTTTGAAGGAGCTTTGATCTGGGATCCTTCATGCATGCTGTACATCTCTATTCCTGCGAGCCTGAAACTAATTCCCATTGTAAGCTGAAATTTAGGGTGAGGCGGCAGAAAAGAAGCCACAAAACATACCAGCAATCGCTGAAAAAGAGCAGTGGCTGACTGAAAACGTGTAAATGGATTTGGCTCCGGCAAAAGAGGACATAAACACTGTTGCATATTTGTAGTAAGCAATTTGTTAGCTGACTGGAAATGGATCTCAGATAATCTTTTGGCAGTTAGGAGCTCATGCATCAGATTCCGACTTTCACTTGGCACTCAGGTCCTCACCCCACGTGCTCAGGAAGGCAGAACTTACTTTCCACCAGTTATTTTTCTCTGCACTCCATCTTATTAAGGTTAACCTGTTGGCACCGTGACATCCTGTAGCCAGTTCAGTGTATTGGAGTAAACTGTGCTAACACATTTTAATGGTCCTGGTGGGCGTGCACGTGCATGTGGGCTCATGTGATTCCATTTGTGTCTTATTGTGTTTGGTTGTGTACCTGCTCGGGGTGATAAGGGCCAGTGTAGAGCAGGTCCTTTGTTCTGCCAGCACAAGTCATTCCCCTCGGCTGCAGGGGTAAATTAAACCCTGCTTAATCCAAGGGTCCGACTCAGATAGTTAAGACCTTAGCCTGGTTTCAGCCGCGTTGTGTGTGACTTGTGTCCGTGTCTCAAAATGCTCAGTTTTTCCTTCCTGTTTCCGTCTATCAGTGGCAGCTGCATGTGTTACTGAATATCTCATATAAAATGCATGGGTGCGTGTGTCTCGCAAAGCCTCTTGTATGAACCTCAAGTATGTCATTGTGTGTTCTGAAGTATTTATCCGTATGCAAGCATACACCTACGCACTTACTCTTCACCGTGTGGTCAGAATGCATGTTTACTCAAGTGGCCATAACAAGTGTTTCTTTTTTCTATGAGTCTTCTGAGTCACTGGCTGCAGCCGAGTTGTGACACACAAGTCTGTCTTTGTATTCTTTTATACCCCCCCTCCCCTTTTCTTTGTCGCTATCTCGGTTCTCTACCCATTAATTGTCTGTCTTCCTTCCTTTCTGCCTCTTCCTCTTCTGTGTTGTTCTTCCCCTCCGCCTCAGCTGCTTATATTTGTCAGCTCCCTCCCTCCTCACTTGTGACTCCCTCCTCCTCCTCCTCTCTTTCTTACTGGTCTCGCTTACCATCACGCCAACCACAGCAGCAACAGCAGCAGAGCCAGCAGCGCACTCTAGCCACTTCTCAGTCACAGCGAAGGCTGCGGTGTGTATGTATGTTTGTGTGCACGTGCGTGTCTGTCTGCATTTGACGTGTCTGAGTGTTCGCCATGCTCAAATCAGCCAGCGTGCCGGCTGCTCTTTAAAGAGCAGAGAAGACATATGTATGGAGTTATTCTAATCGAGGACAGGGAGAAGATATGTAAAAGGACTGTAGTCGAGCTCATTAGGAGGAAGAAGGAAAATATAGCATCACTTTTTCCTCCGCAACTCTGTCGCTCTACACTCAAAGGCTTACAGGATTGGATTCTGAGACACAACTGTAAGTGGACTTCCGTGTGTGTGAGAGAGAGAGATAGAGAGATCTAGTGTATATGTATTGCATGAGGACTGTATCTCTTCCTCATTTTGTACTTGATATGGTTCTAATTTGTGCTTGGAGTGCATGTCATAATAGCTTTTGCTTAATTAGGCCAATTTGTTGAGCAATATTTACTGTGAGGTAGAAGTGCACCCATGTAGACATGACTCACCTCTGTGGAATAAACGTGTTTATAACAGAAGTTATTAATGCACAGTATCCTTATCATTCAGTGAGTGCCGGATGCCGGTGTTGGTGCAGTATGTCAATGAATGTGCTCTCCTTCACGTTCTCTCTGTAGTTTGTGAGTGTAAGAGAGTGTGGAAATGACTGAGAGAGTGTTGGCCTGTGTCTGCTTGTGTGTCACTCTGCCACCCCAAGCATGGAGAGAATCAATAGATCTACTGCTCGAATTGGACCGTTTACCTTTGCCAAGTGATGGGCACACACTGTGGCCTTCAAGTGTCCAGAGAAGAGAGCTCAGGATTTCCAGATGTGCAGTTTGTCAGTTTTTTTGTATTATTGACTTTTTCCATACGTTTTGGAAAATACCCTTGTGTCTAGCTTTTTCAAACTTTCCCTTATAACTGACTAAATGCCATTAGAACAAGTTTTCTTGAAACTTTTTTCTTGTAACTCCAAGCTTACAGTACCAATAAAATCAGCCAGAGCAGGAATAAAGTAAGAGATAGACAGGCAGAAAGATTGAAAATAGGGGAGCCAAAACATGTATGATAGGAACCGAGGGAGGCCATCATAATCAATTCCCCATGATCTTGGAAGAGCATCATTTGTCTTCTTTTCTCACTTCACTCCTCCTCTTGCCACCATCTTTCTCTCATTTTATGTAGTATTGCTACTTTGATCTTGCGTAAGAAGATAGTCTCCAGAGCTTCATTACTTTTAAAGCATTCAACGTGTGAGGGGCCATAAAAAGATGCTAAGCAATGGATTTCTGTGAACATTTACCAAACGTTCTGTACTTGCTTGTAAGTCATGGCTATATAGGAGTATAATGCTCCTTCATGGTGTGTAATGGCTTTCTCTGCCTTGTACCCTGGGTTATCAGGGCATACTGGGATTGGCTGTCATACGTCAGCAGTGAGGAATCAGACGGTGTGCATATTAAGTGTCTGCTGGGGATCCTGAGTCTGTTTAATGCATGAAGACATTTCACTCTACTGCAAGAACTTGTAACTGATGCCTATCATTGTGTGTTTTAGCAAATGTGAAGTGTTTATTAATGTTTAACTCATGTTTTATATTATTCAACAATATCTTTCATCTTTTTCTTTGTCTTGACTTGACGTTATGTAGATTTTCTCTTATCTCTTTTGCGTTTGCCTGTGTTTACCTTCTTTTAAATTGAGCATGGTGGACGTGAGCAGGAGAATGCATATGGGGCAGCATTTTACAGCCAACATTATGGGATTTGTATGGGGTAGCAAGAAAATGACGAGAAGGAAATGATTTAGAGAAAGGGCAGCGGACAGGATGCCCTTTTTAAAATCTGATACAGGAGACTGCAGAGGAACCAAAACAGGGAGGGAGAGAAAAGGCAGTGCAGCATTAAGAAGAGAGAGAAAGTGAAATGTAAAAGTGTGCAAAATAGTTGCATAGATTAAGGAAAGGGTAAAAATATAAAAATATGGAGTAAAGAAGTTAATGTGGTTCTCCCCCTGGCAGGAAAGCTTCTGTGGGAGATTGTTGCTGTGAATGTGCTGACATTTAAGTCACTAAAACTTAACTTTAATCTTTTTTAAATTATTAATTATGAGTTAATGCTGATAAAGGAATTAGTCATAAACAATATTTCTAACACAGTCTCAACAGCAAAGACATCAAATCCCTCAAAGCTAAAATTCCTGTGATTGCTGACTTTGAAGAGGAAATGTGCCAGTCATGTGACCATTGTTTTTCCTCAAGAGGGCATTAGTAGGAAGTTTGCTTTCTCCATTTTTTTAATGTCCTGACATGGCTTTTTGTTATGAGGTTATTTAAATTAATAGTTATGTCAACTTTACTGTTTTAGGCGGCCGGTGAAACTCTCTTCAGTTATAATCGCTCAACTAAAGCAACCATATGAGACAATGACTCAGAGTTTAATGTCCTTTTTAATGCTTTTCACTCGACATCAGTAACCCAGCATTTCATTCTGATGTCATAACAGATCATGAAAACGTTGGATTGGTCCACAGTGCAAACGCTGTTTCACATTAAAGACTCAGACCTATTGCAGTTTCTTCCTGCTGATTTGAATTAAAAACACATATCACTCATTCTTATTTCAGGTTGAATCTGATAGTGGAATGGGCAAACTGCAGACCTTTGTGATGTTGTGGATTAATAAGCGAGAGGCTGCTGGTTTAAAACTGCCCTAATCAATGTTTTCAGCAGTCACTGTACTAAACTGCTTCACTCCTACTCATTAATCCATACTATCTTACCCTGGTGTGATTAGCCTTTGATGTTTTGCAAAAATCCACATTAAACCTTACAACTAATCCAAATATTGCTTTGCAATTCCCCTGACATAACAGGAGTGCTGGCCTACACAAAACAAGAGCCTTGGGATGATCTCACAGCCATGCTTTACACCCATGAGTTGTGCCACTTCTGCATAACGGATAGGTTTCTCAATGTGTAAAAACAGCACTTCTTTGTAACATGTAACATGATTAGATGTTTGTTTTTTAGTGATCATCAAGGTGTTTAAAATTTTTTAAAAGAGAGCCTTTATGTCTTTTCCAGATTTTTTTTTTCTTTTTTCAGACATGATATAAATAAGGTCAGGTATTTAAAGTATACAGTGTGTGGTGCCAGGACATTGCATCACATCTTCTCTATGGAGGAAGTGTGTAAGCTATACGTGCCATCTTACAGTACCTGAAACTCATTTGCATTCATTAGAAAAACAAGATACTCTAATTACAATCTTCTGCGGGGTATGATGAAATACACACACTCACCTTTCCTCATGAAGTTAATTACCTTCCAATCGGTCACTGTGCTGTTTGCAGCAGGCTGTCCTTGGCACGGTCCTTGCCCTCCCCTCCCGTAGCACAAGGTAGCATGTTGATGGTGTTTCTTGCAGGTGCAGATGTCTGTATGTGTGAGTATTTTTTGCATGTATTAAGGCAAGCCCACGAGGGAGCAACGGCATGTTTTATTTTCCATGAATGTGGATCATCTCTCTGGGTTATTGATGGGCTTATCCTGTATTTCTTTCTCCCTGACCCAGTTCTTGGGCGTTGACATCCCTTGTTCATATCATGCCTCCAGCAAACGCTGTCAGAGCTCCAAGTACAGGGACACAAACTTACAATAGACAGAAAATCAAATAAAAGGAGAGGGAATTTGGTGTTTTGGTGTTTTCTCTCAACAAAATCAGATGTTTTTTTTCTAATCATACTCGGATTGATTTCTGGCCCATGACTGGACTCTTGCTCACAATTGTGTAGCATAAATTTATGAGAAAGTTGTGCTGCCTCTTATCACAATTATTTAACTGCTTATTTTTCCCTAAAAAAAGCTTTTTATCCTTCTTGTTTTTTCTCTTTACAGAGCAGCTTCCTGGGTAGTGCCACATTTTCAGTCGCTGATCTGTTGAGGGCCAAAGATGAACGACTGACTTTGAGTCTAAGGTTAGTGTAAGCATTTCTTTGTCACTCTCGTTGCTCTCCATGCGTCTTGAGGCTAAACAGAATTTAGACCAGAGACTTCAAAGATCAAGAACAGACAGATCAACATGGATATGACACTGAGTTGGGAATAGAAACCTATCCACAGATGTTGCAACAGCAGGAATGGTGCAGTAGCTGCCAGAGTTGTTTGTTCCAGGGATGTAGATTTAGCATGTGGGAATACACTACTCTGATCCGAATTCTGCAATTTCTTTAAAACTAGGTAGAAAATAAGTGTTATTGTAATAATTCTATAAGGACAAATAAAATCACTGTGTTGTTTTTGAGATGTGGGCCAGTATGACACGTTAATAAGTTAATTCTAATTCAGATTTATAAATTTCATTAGATATTCAAAAACATGCCCACCTTTAAAAATAAATCTGTAAATACTCGTTCTGCCAAATTCACGTAATTGCTTTATTCGAATCATCTATAAATAAATGTTTGAAAGAAGGTTTAGCCTCATATTTATTGAGCTGCTGCACTTGGCATTCATTATGTAAATGTGTTCTGAGATATGTTATCAAGTTTTGAAAGGGAGGGCTGGACTACAAGTTGTTCGAGAAAGAATGATGTCACCACTTGTGCAGCTTAGACAGTTTTAAGAAGTGCTATCTGTTGGTGGCCAGAGATGATGGTGGGGAAAGATAAGCATGTTCTCAAATCAATATTCACTAAATGAGGAAAAGGTGCTGTCATACCTAAGATATGCTAGGTCCTTAGGATTTTTTTCCCCGCAGGGCTTAACCTTGACTATGTTCAATTTAAAGAATCACAGATCAGTTTTTATGGCATTAGTAACTCCTGGAAAAGGACTGTAAAAGTTATGTAATGTCAAAGTACAACAACTCACCCTCTTGTAGCTGTATTGAATATTTAGTGGATACTTTTGTGTAACTGTTTTTATAGTTTTTTCCCCACAATTTTCTTTCTTTCACACACACTGTCTACTGCTATATACCTTGTAAAGCACTGGCCTGACCATCAAGGACACAAAGTTCTATGACTAGTGAAGTAATCCAACGGGTAAAAGTAATTTCTGTCAGTATTGTTTACTGATCCAAACTTTTACCATTTTAAACGTCTGCTGCAAAACAGAGAAAAACACCCTGAGTACTTTCTCTCTTTCTGTGAATGCACTGCACAGCACGTGATTGTACAGTCGGAACATGTTACGTCCAACTTGTAAATGTTGAGAATCATGTAGTGTTCTGTTTTCTTGTGTGGACTGAAAGAAGGAGTTGTAGCTCAGGAAGATATGTCCAATTATAAAATGTGTATGTGGTTAGCTCCTAAGCCATTTATAGCCCGTACGTCACTGTCCTTCAGAAAAAGACAATGTCTTGTGTTCAAATTTTTTCTCAAAGAGGAATGTGTACTCTTTGTAAAATAAGTGATTGTCTAAGTGAATTAATTAAATTAGGTTAGAAATTAGAAATGAAAGCTCGTAGATTAGTCAAGAGGATTACAAAAAGATCTGCTGCAATCTAGTCAATTTTTATTCACTGAATGGATATTTGGCCATTTCGTCACATAGTTCTCAATCGTCACGTCCAATATATCATATACAAAAAGTCTTTGTATTTATTCATTATTGGGGATAGTCATTGAAATGACTACATCATTGCAGTTGCATCATGAAAAGCCCTTATGGATCCAGGTGTAGCAGTTTCCAGTTATTTTAGTTTGCACTGAGCAGAAGTCTTCTTCCCTGTTTACCGTATGCACAGTAAGCTTACATTTTAGTTTGGTGGTTTTTCTTTTGTAGAAACTGTTTTTCTTCACTTTGAACACAAAAAAAACAAAGTGCCATCAAGGTCAATTATATTCAAAAGGACACAGACGTCTCCACAGCCAATTTATCCTAAATTGGAAATTGGACCGTTGCATGCCAGAGAAAAAGAACATCAGTGGGAGAAACTTATAGTGACAGAAACCGTGATCCCCGCTACGCAAAGTTATTGAGCACTGTCTGTGTGGGGTTGAGTCTGATTGTGATACAATGCACTGATTCATACAGGCACACCAAGACTTGGGAATTTGATATGCCTTTGTTTGTTGGTTCTTCCAATGAGAAGGCATTTTAACGATGAGTAACATTACATGAGTTTGTACAATATGACTCATTCTGGGCTGTTTGACCTGAAGAAGACGATGACTCACGACACACATTAATTCTGCTGGCCAAGCAGCACAGATGCTGCAACCGTGAATGTGCAGGAAGGCCAGTCAGTCCATAGAAACAGATGCTTCGGTTTAATACACTATCCTAATGGACACTCAGACAGTTGTTTTAGACAGTGAGTTAATTTGAGCGGCCTCATTCCGTGGAGAGAATGTGAAACTGCGGTATCTCTATGAAGCAATGATTGATTCCATTCAGTGAATCTCCAAAACAATATGACATTGACTAACTTCTTTTCATAAGCTCTTGTTTCACATAGTTGTGTGTAGAGGAAATTAGTATTTGAGCATCGCCTTCTTGAATATATGATTTTCCTTTCAACTTTGACTCTTAAGTGTTGAATGTTCTGCTGGAGCACTGTCCAGCTAAAAGCTCATTTCTTATTCCTTAGGATTCTTTGCTTTTCGGATGCTCTTTCATTCCTTATACTCACTTTCATGTGAGCGTGGTTAGGATGTTTGTCACGGATTGTTTTTGTTTCCCTAGACACGACCAGTTTGATTTGGGTCACTTATTTGAAGGTTCCTGACAGTGTCATGATGAATGAGTGGGACTCTTGGATGAAGATCTGTCTTTTCTGTGAGCACCAGAGGCCATTGAAATGATAATGAGAAAATCTTACCTTCCTCCAGCTCCCACTCGACCAAATCCACACAGAGGTTCTCCCGACACAAAAAAATGCAGCACAGGAATACATCTAAAAAAAATCAGGGAGGTGAATGCCATCAAAAAAATTTGGCATGAGGAATTAGAATCCTTTTTTAAGTTTAAACCACTTGTATTGATTATTGAGCAGATATGTGATGTAGTGCAGCCTATTGATGTTGGCACAGAAGTCAAATTTGAATAGAGTTTAGAATCCCGGGACAGAAGTTGAAAGTGAATCATTAAGCACCAAGGTTAAAATCTCCCGCAATAGCAGGTTTTTGATAGTTGGAATTACATCATTGATATTGACATCCATAGTTATGTTTTAAAGATTTACTTGGATCAAACCAGAAAATGTGTCTTCAATGGGGTTGTCCCTAAAACTGTACCCATTTTCTTTACTTGGTTTCTTGTAATTTGGTTGCAACACAAGATCCAAGTAGTTTTTAATTATGCAGTAGTGTGTGGCATGCTTGCATGGATTAACCTGCAGTTTACTCATTAAAGTCCATTAAAGTCCATTGACATCACTTGGTTTGGGCAAAGGTGTAGATCTTCCCATACCAGGAAAACAGCAAGAAATTAGACAAAGAAAAGCTTTTCACGGAGACCAGATAGTCTACCTCCCTTAACTATGGATATATTACAAAGCTGCATTTATGCTTGTATCAGGATTGTGTGAAGAGCCAGCCTGCTCATCACTACAATGAAAATAACTGTTTTCCTCAGACACATAACCAGCATAGGTTTGGTCTGAGAAAAAGAGGTGCTGATTGTGGACCTTATTGCTTTTCCTGCCTCTCATGAGCAAACTGGTAACAGAAGAAAGAGGCTTAACATGATTTTCTCCCCGTTTTCTGTTTGCTGAGTATATCATGAACCGTCCAAGATCAAGATCAAACCTCAAAACTCTGGGTTTAGAACAAAATAACCATGGACTATGTAAAAGGGTTGTCATAGAAATATGCATTTATAGAATAATATCAGAAACAGAAACTTTTTAAAATCAAAATACTTTCAGGGTCAGTGACCAATATTACGTTATATATAGATCTGTGTTGCTTTACTGTTTTGAAACCATTAGCTCCCAAGAGAACTGACACCTGCTTTCGTTGGACACTCAGCCTTCAAGAGAGGTGAGAGTAACAATAAAGAAAGCTGAAAGATGTTCCCAAAATATGAGAGGAACTACTATTATCAATGTTGTTGTGGTGTTTTTACATTGATGAATTAAAAAACCCCAAGCAGAGGCTTTTACCTCAGTAATGTATTATTCTTTTCTATTAAGCCCTTCTTAAATTTACACTGCTTTCCATTAATCTGCTGGCACTTCAACATGGCAATATCATCTCTTAATGATCGTTTTCTGTGTAAACTGCTGCAGTTGTATCACTGGAGAGAAACACACACACACACTACTGACACGTTAACATTGATAGGATGATAGGACCATGTTGTGTCATCTAACAGATAACTAACTGCTCAAATTTGAAAAGATCCTTACAAATATATAGTTGCAAGTTGCTGCAGTCGTTGTTAGATCAGTCCACACCGAATATATGGTCACAACATAAGCTCATGAGGAGTTATCTACATGCTGCTTTTGTGGCGAGGAGGCCTATAAAGAGGTTGTGGTAAATCCTTTTGGTTGCTTGTTATACAGACATGGATCCTCTTGTGACATCCTTCACACAGAGCTACAATAGCTAATGGCCATTATATTTGGACTCACTGTAGCAGTACAGTGGGTTTTTTTCAGTAGTGAGCTGTTTATACTCGCTTCATTCATGAATGGTCACTGTTATTGGATTTTTTTTTCTTGGTTTGTTTTGTTCGGTTTTGTTTTTATTTCTGCCACAATTGAAAAATCCATTGGTTTGCAATTTCTATTTTCCGTCTGCAAGCTCTGTTGGCTTTTTTTTTATTTATTTATTTTTTTTGGCTGTTTGATTTGTTTTGTTTCTATCCCCAGTTTGGGCACAACTCACTTTCACATCTCTCTTGGTTTAAACAGTGACTTGGGACAAGAATGAATGGTTCAATGCTCATGCTGATTTTACACATATAGAGACTACCAGTTCCTATAAAGGGTCTCCTCATCACATCAGTCTCATGGTGATGTGTTTCTACATAAAATATGTGCTCTCCCTATATTTCGAAGCATACACTGGTTCACTTGAAGCAAATATATGTTATAAGCCTGTGCGAGGAAAATTGATTAGTTTTCTTTTTTCTGCCGTTTTTCTTTTCTGCCATTTTAGCCCTGTTGTGTCCTTTACACGGATCACTATTCCTTTGCACATGCAAGCTGGAGTTCCCCCTTTGCACTTCTTGTTATCTCAGAAACTTTATGTGCTCCGTAGGAGAAGCACTCTATGACCCAGTTCCACAGCTCAGTGTGAGATTTGATTTTGATATGAATTTGTATGCTTGTGTTAGTGTGTGTGTGTCTGCCTGTGTGTGTGAGTGCATCAGAGATTTACCATGTCAAGACTTCATTATTACAGACCAGTGCTTTTGCTGCCTGGTTTCTTGGCTTATTCATCCATTCCTGTTGGATTGAGCTTTTTTTCCCCCTCCACCACTAACAGTTTAACCCTCTATCACGATAATATCATCTTACCATCCCAGAGTTCTTAGTGTTGCTCTGCTCCAACTCTTAGACTTATCCACAGACAGTAAACACTCTCTCACACAGTATCCCCTGTGACTGATTTTATCAGAGCCTGACCCAAAAGACTAAAGATCAAGTATCTGATCCAGTTAAACAGGAGAAAACTGTGCCTATAGCCGTGCCCGTGGGTATAGTTGAGTTTGAGTGTATTCATCATGCAATGGAGACACCAATCTAAGCACACTTTCAGACTTCTCTTGAGATAAAATGACATGACAACATGCTCTTGCTGTGACATTAATGATACAGAAATCCTAACTGAGGTTCCAAGTCATTTTTGTATCAACAAATGATTATTTAATTACATTAAGGTATTGGACTACTTATTTTCATTTGTAGCTGCCATGTTTATGCCAATATGATTCTCAGTTTTAACCATATGATTATACAGTCTGAACAAGGTAAATGAAACAAGGGGGATATTTATTACACGTATAAATGTCTTTATTTATAGCTATTTTGTTTTACCACAGAAGCAATGAATGAATGACCATATGAAGGGATACACTTAGAGAAGTCTAAAAGACGCTCAAGGACATGACATGTGAGCATATGGCTGTTGGGAAATGTTTTATCTGTACTCTGCACACGGACTGGAATGTTGGAAGTGGGTTTGGTGTGTAGAATTAACCAATTAACCAATAAAATGCATTTAATGCAAGTGTAACGAGTTTCTTCATATCACATGCACAGAAGCACACACAAGGCCCATAAGTTTGTGTACATACACTGTATACTTCAAAACATTTCAAATGCTTGCAACCACATACACAACACGTGAAAAGGAGAGCGTAAAGTCAATGCAAAATGAAATGCATGTATGTCATCAGCGCTTAAAGCTTCTTCTAACTGCCCTTCTGCAAAATCTCCCAGGCACAAGGGCTCGTGGCTAGAATATGAAAACAGCTTTTCTGTGGCATCAAAATGCAATGCTAAGAGAAAACTTGTGAAAGATAAAAGCTCCAATGCCCAGGTAACTTAATTATCTGTCAGGATTAGTTTCAATTCAAATAAAATGAAACATTGAGGATATCCCAAGAATATAAAGCTGTTAATCTGACATTCATAAGAAGCTAAGTAATACAGTAGCCATAAAATCCGTAAATCCAGGTCAGCCATTCATCAGGCTTTTCCTGAGGTGCATCTCTTTCCACATACCTGGCCAAACAAATAGGAAACAAGATGTTGCGTTGAGAGATTTGATAAGTCCATCCCCATATGGTGCTAAGGCATGCCAAGTTTGGAGCTTATTCCAAGTTGTTGTCTGAGAGATGAGATGATAATAATGAGCTGCTGTTTCATAGGTTTCTATTTGTGGATTTGTATATTATTTTGCCCTGAGATTACACTGTGATATTCAATCATTCAAGCACTCTGCTTGAGGCTGTGAAAAGAAAAGAAATACAGTCTCTCCTTTTGTTTGATCTTGGGTGTGTGCACCAAGGAGAGTTCATACATTGTACATTGTGTGCCGTTTAGTATGACCCTCATTATTGCAATTTAGTTTACATTTATGAGCATCCACGGCTCTAACTAGTGAAATACATTTTTGCATTGTAATAGTGGCGTTATTATTATTTTGTTGCTCATAACTAAGCTTATGTCCATGTCTTATTGTATAGTCACTTTGTTGCAAAAGCAGACTTTGCAAACTACAGCAAATCTGAAAGTCAACTTCCCCTTTAGATGATGTCATTAGGACAAGCTAAAGTTGTGGATAGTTTTTGTATGGCCTGTGCATTGTTCTCCTCACATCACCATAGTGCCAGTGAACATTTTAAATGGCATGGCAACTGCTAATCAAATAGACAAGAAAGTAAACTGCTGAAAAATGCCTTATGAAGACTGGGGTAATAGGTTTCACCTTTATTCTCCTTTTTTTTGCTAAATCTTGTCCTCCAAAATAGTTTGTCAAATCTGATGAAGAAAGACAGACTAATTAAAAATGGAAAAAGCTGCACAGATCCATTGCTGGACTGAACAGATCACCTTAATGTTTATCCCCTCACAGATTACACAATAAGAAATCTTGTTGTTTTGGACTGGACAATAATGATTTACAGATAGTAAATGTGTATGAATGGATTTGCAGGGACAGTGCAAAATTCACTGATTTGTTCCATTTATTCAATTTAACAGATAATACAATTTAAGATAAAAAAAATATGCAGTTTTTCATTTTTTTATAGGTTAATTCAATGAAACAGTGACACCTAAACTGCCTTAATTTAATCTCAGGATGATTTAAACTTTAAATTGTAAGTTTTCTACCTGAAATAAAAAATTGATTGAATCAAATTAAGTATGCTGAAAAATGAATATCATTTGAACAAACTTGATCCGTAACCATCGGTATCCTTCATCATAACTTCATCATGCTCGTCCATCTTCTCTATCAGCGGAAACACTGACTGAAATAAATGGCGTATTAAAAATGGCATCACGAAATATCAGCCTAAATGCTGTGAATTAAGGCTGTAGGTTGATAATTTTTTACAGAATGCTTTCTAAAAAATTAAGAATAAAACATTTTAAATGGGAAGTTTAAAATGTTGCAAGATATTTCAACAGAAATGGTGAAGAGACGGAGGCAGTGTGAACCAAGAAGGCCTACCTCATCAGCTTTGACTTTGCACTGACTCAGTGTGTCTTTGCATTTACCCGTACTCTTTATAGGGTGACATGACTTTGAAATATTTAATAGTTAGAGGTAACAAAAGAAACATTAGGTTTGGTCACCTAATGTGTGGAATCTTACTTGCTGTGTTCAGTACTGCTCTTAAATAACTTTTATTTAGCTGCAATGGGAAAAGAACTCAATGGTGCCTGCCTTGACCTACTCTGAAAGACAAACATTGATAGCAGAGTTTTACCTAACTGTTATTTGTTATGTTTTTTCCCCCCAAAATGAATTGATATCGCTTGGGGAATGTTAACCTTGGACTCACTTGTCATTATCAGTCTGCTTACTGCACACATTTTGTTGCCGTGTGACTGTAAATTTAGCTGTAACAGCATTTCTAAACTTGACTTTCTTTTAGCTTTGTTTTTGAAAGTTTTCAGTGCAATTTAAGTAGATTTTCTAAGCTCTTTCAGGAAGTTTGCTCATTGAAATAATTCAGTAAAACAGCCAGGAAACCAAAGCATCTTCAAATGTCAACTGTGAAGAACTAAGGTGGGATTGCTCAGTCAGAGTAAATAGAACTTTATTAGTTTTTTTTATTTAAAAGCCTAACCGATAGCTAAAAGGTCTACGTTAAGGCCTTGTACACACAAACACCCATATTTTGATAACCACAGATTATTTGTCCACATGTAAATGGAGTTTTTACATTTGAAATTCAATTTGGTAAAAAAAAAAAAATCCTTTCCATCGTGCACATTTTCTCTCCCTTTGGACCGGAAATCATTTACTGTCTTACTGTTTTGGATTTTGTACCTCTACCCATTTGGTTTAAAGCAGCAACAGATAATTTCTTAATTTAATGCTCTTCAGATCCCCTTAATAGTGGGATGTTGTGCCACTGCCATAAAAACAAGCCTCAGTCAATCTGTAATGGCAATGCTCTGTCCCCCACCCCCAGCTTTATTTGTTAAGGTGGTAGTGTCTTTTTCTTCAGAAAACCGATGGATGGACTAAAATTATGTTTTTAAATCACTTTGGTAACAAACAATAGTTTTTCAAGATGCAGCACTGAAACTAACAGCATAAAAAAATACAAAGGCATCCGTCTGTACACGCTTGAAAAAATGCACCCAGCTCCTGCGATATCAGTCTTCATTTCTTTACGATAATGTTTCTTAAGGCCTAATATGTGATTTTACGTCTCAGTGTGTTAACCTATGTACCTTTCTGTTTGTTGTTCCCTCATCCATTTCCAGTGGTCATTCTTTGTGTGTTTGCCTGCATGATGGATAATTTGCCCTGAAGGTGCATCAGCTTTTCTCTACCCCCTAAGGCACACTGCTGAGACAAAGACAGCACCACTACTGATTTCCCTTTACAGCAAGAACCATCGGAGCACAGAGAACCCGTCATTTACGGCCCACCTATGTCAACAAGCCACTGAAATCACCATCATTTGAGTTAGCTCTCATACTTTCCTGTCGCTTTCACACACACTCACACAAACTCTTGCAAGTTCAGCACAGACGCAGCATCATGTGCTTCTAAAATGCTTTTAGGCCCCAATTAAAACCTGTATAAAGGAATATAGAGGGTTTTTGTGTTTCTTCCCTCTCACACATTTTCAAGTAAGTTTTTAGTAATGATGTAGTAAGAAACTATTTCATGCCATAACAAGCAAGGGATTTCTATCCAAGCTTTTCCTCGTCCCTGCTGTATCTGTGTTGTCTGCTATTTGTGAGTGTGTTGGTCCGTCTAATGTGGAGTCAAGGGCATTCATATCTTAAATGCATCACCAAGGTCTGCAGCAATTGATATGTTTATCACATTTCTTGATGTATTGAGTGGTCTGGAATGTATCGTTCTGCAGGTGCTGTTTGGCACATTGTTGTCCAGTCCCTGAGGGGTGAAGAAGAATAGAAGGCACAGAATAAAAAGATGGCAAGAAAGACATTGAATGTTGCCAGAAATTGATCCAAAGTAGACATGAAAAAATACAAATCTGAATTATGAAATGAAGTTGTGTCATTCATTAGTTTTTAGCAGCAGATCAGACATGTCAAGCAACAGCAAATTAGTAAATGAGTGCCTCCACGTATTCAGTGTTTTCAGACTCTTCAAGTGAACACCATATATTTTACATATTAGTACTGTGAAAGGCATTGATGTCATGGGAATACGGCTGAAAGTGTAGAGCTGAGCAAAGAAAAAAAAAAAAACCTTCTCATAATCTGCAAAGATTTAACGGAGGCTGCCCGGCTGTCAGGGCTGAGGTCGGTTTCGTGATTTAACTATGTCAAAATGTCACTTTGTGGGTCATTCTGTGACTAAAGCTGTGTTTATATTCAAGGACGGTGCATACAATTTATTCTTTCCCGATTTGTAACAACTTGGTCGGAAAAAAATCCACAAAACAGAACTACTTGATTTTGTAACAAATTTGTACTTGTAACAAGCTTTTGTTGTTAAGTAGACTCAATGATATTTCGTATATTAATATATTAAATAAGGTAAATAAGATATTCAGCTGTTTTATGGGATGAAAATTTCAACTAGCCTGTTCAGCAGCTCCTCTCAATCTGCAGCATGTATTCTACAATCTTCCTATTGCCCTCCCAACATGCTTTTCATGGCTTTTTGTCTCTTATAGGCTTTGATAAGTTGTGCTTCTACAAAACACTATATTTAGACAATTTTGTGATTATCGCAATTAGCCACAATGTTTAATTTTAGAGAGAATTGCATTTTGCAAAAAAAGATCAATTGTATTGAATCTTATTATGTATGTATATTTAGCTTTAATGTGCTTTTGAAAAAATATTCTCAATGTGTAAAAACAAAAAGTTTTTAATTTTCTCAATTTTGTCCAGCTTCAAGATTCAGTGACTTTTGTTGTCATGCTACACATGCTCAAACATGAAATGCGATTTCAAATAATCACAGACAATAGAATACGTAAGAAGTACAAATAAGGCAAGAATTAATAAAAACATCAAGCTAGGAAAACTATTAAAAGAGGGTTGCCTGATAATCTCCACCTGCCCATTTCAAGTAAAATGTAGAAATATTTGCCTCAAAATATGCCCATTTGTACAAAAAGATTAGGACTTTATAATTGGGAAAATATGTATGTTTCCATCAGAGTATTAGAAGAGAAGATTAGTACCATATTTACGCTAATTATGATGCGTCATTCAGAAGCCAGTGAACTATAATTGTGCAAAAATGTGACTCCAGGACACCATTATGCAGAGCAAAAAAATATTCACACTGCACATATTTGCGCAACCCCCCACCCTTTTTCTTCTGCATTAAATAAAGAGTATGAAACTTGATGTGTTCATTAGCAGGCTATAAATGTGTTTAAACAAGACTTGTTGCTCTTTGGACAGAGTTTTTGTTATTTTTTATGGTAAGACGAGTCAAATCAGACAGATTTTAGTCCTTTAAGAGGTACAGTGAGATGTGATAAGAAAGAGATTCTTGATGGATATAAACGCAGTGAGCTTTTAGCAAGACCGGAGAAGAAAGAGACACAGGAGTCGCTACTTGAGTGAGAGACCTTGAAAGCAGAGACCAAGACATTGAAAGGCTCGACCATTTGAGGTGGGAAGGTCACTCTAAACGAACGTCAGTACAAAGACAGACAAGCTTAGATGAACAAGTGACTGACAACAAACACTCACCTAGTTACGCTCACAGGGGGCAGGACCGTTGTCGTTGCGTATCCACGAATGTGCAAACCTTTGAACCACATGCTGGTAATTTGCTTTTTCTCAGTGGGAGACGAAGACATGTGCAAGACATACACCAGGCAGGAATTTCTTATATTTTTAGTGTGAGGACCTATAGGCCACTGAGCGAAGCAGGCAAGGCAAGAGTTAAGTTCAATTAAAGTGGAAAAATGAAGTACAAGTTGCACCATATTGGAGAATGGCTTTCCAAATAAATTCCTGCTAAAAACACAGGGATGAGAGGAAAAAGTCCAACAAAAGGCACAGGACACAACAAAGAATTACAACCAGCAGCAGGCTGAATCACACAGGCGCAGGAAACAGGCAGGGAAGAATAAATAAACTGACAAGCGAGAGACAGGACAGCACGATATTCATGACAATGAATAAGAAAAAGAGACAGAGGTGATGCCAGATAGGGTAAGGCAAGCAATCATGGTGGGGAAGCAAAGTTATGAAAGACTGATAGAGAAATACTAAAAGAAGTTGGCCTAAAAAGAGGCAGAAGGTAAGAGACACTGAACTGAAACATAACCAACCCAAGAAGGACAAAGACCAGAAAACACTGGGGGAAAGGGTAAACTACAAAATCAGATACGGACATTTTCAATTATTCGCTCATATAGCAAATAAAGATAAATTATTATTATTTTCAGGTCACCCAGTGGCAGAACCAGTGCTGTAGCTCTCAGGAGATTAAAGCTGTGAACAGCAGATCAGCACAGGAGCAATGCCCTCAATTTAAAAAGAATGTGCAGGTTACTGAAGATCTGCAGGCATCTTCTTTGTTTCTGTTTGATCAGCAGTTACATTATTAGTATGGTTATAAGGCTTTAGTCCTCTCTGGTGTTTTCGTCATAGTTTGTCCACAGTCTGTCATGAATTTGTCACAACATTATAAGGATTTATAGGGGAGTATTTATTTTGATTTTATTTTTTTTTGCTGTTTTTAATTTCTCTGATAGCTTAGTTTGACCCCTTCTCACATAGGAGTTGATCAAGTAGTGTTTATTAAGTGAGTACCAATGAAGGTCACCATCTGAACATGCAGAACACGCTCTGTCACTGCTCCACCTGCCCTCTCCCACTCAACAATCTTCTCCACCCGCACTCATCTAATTGTCATTGATCTGCACTTAGCTTTTCTCTGAATGAATGCCAACCGTCTAAATCCTCAGAAATGTATGCACGCAGCTGAATAGATGCAGCCAAGAACATGAACATATCCCTCTTTTGATCTCTCAGATCTTCATTGTGTCACTGCCTATATACAAAGTAACTTTAGACCCAATTGTTATACAGTAATAATAAAAATTGCTGTTGTAAATCAGGATGCTAAAAGCACAACGCTCTTTAAGAAAATACAATTTTGTTTCTCTAAGGGGGATTAACACTCAGTGCTTGCTTGTAAACAGTTCATCTGCTCTTAAATCCATCTTTGATTATTTGGCACATAACAACTCAGTTTGTTTGAAAAAAGCACTTGAATCTGTTGAAAAACGTATTAGTTGCTTCATGGTCTCTTCATGAGGCAATTTCAGTGTAAACGATGAGGAACAAAATGTACAGTCCCCATTCTGTACAAATTTTCCAATAGTGTTCATGGGCCAGATACCACCCTTGTGTTATTATTGTCCCTCTGCTGCAGCTTTGTGAGAACGCAACTGGCCATGAAAGCACAAAAAGGGGAACTGCATTCTAATACAACTTTGACTTTAAAGAATAGCCATGTATTTGGTTCAGAATATTTTATTCAAATTCTTTTTTATGACACTTTTTTTTTTTTACTCCCAATAATATTTAATTGTACATATTTAAATAAATATGAAAAAAATTGAGCTGATCCTTTCATTTAAGGGGAGGATCACAGTGTGAACAGCCAGCAATACCATTATGGCGTGCCTTCACTTCACTTTTTGCTGAGTCACACAGTTTGGCTCAATCTGCCCGTGTATGTGTGTGATAGCATTTTGGCAAGTACTGGATCACCAGTGCCAAACAAGTTGCAGTTAAAGAGGAAAACTCACTTTAAAATTGCAGCAGAATCTAGCCTGTGTTATGTTCAGTGAGAAGGATATGAATTAATTTATGCTAATTAACATCACAGCTACAGTTACGGTGAAGCTGACAGCTAATTGTCCCTGGAATACTTCCAACTATTACTATACGGTTAAAATTACATACATAAAGGAAAATTGCACAGCAGTAAAACATTTCCCTAGTGGTCTTTGTCCTTTTATGGATATTAAAGACACATTATTCTGAGTGGTGGACATACATTTTAAAGATGACTATTTGGTCAACTGATATTTTCAATATGGGTACCTGAATTGGCAGCTAGTGGGACAAGAAGAGCTTATGTTATTTTCTCTAATCAAACTTACCTTTTTACAGGAGCTTTTTCTGACACCTTGATCACTGATCTTATAGAATTGTGGACAGTTTGTTTTATGGCACGTATGTTGCATGTGCTGTTGAGTTCTACCATTATTATTCATATTTGTTATGATATTATTATATATAGAAAATAAGTCATGTATATTTCTATAAAAATGCTATCAGCTCCTATAATATGTGTCTGGAAACAAGCTGCCCCTGTTCACCTTTACCATCTCATAACAAACATGTTTCTTTATGTTTGCAGTACAATCTTAGAATGTTTATCTGCCGTGCAAAGATAAATTCTCTGCAGCAGTCTGTAATATGTAGAAGTCTATTTTTTCAGCTACATTTTCAGCTCTCTAATCGAATCTCCTCCATCTGACTCACTTTAAAGTCTATGAAATGTGCAGTATGGGCTCCGTCCCTCTGTGGCCATCAGCTGCATATTCTATCCTGGAGCCACAGTCTGGATCAATGTAATTGGTTGATGAAATGGCACTCATTCAAGATACGTCTTCCACCTTTCTTCCTCTGTGAATAGCTTATCCCAGACGGCTTCTGACAGTGTTTCAGGACTAACATAAAGGTAAATGTAGCGTGAAGACAGTTTTTGTCATGCAAGGATACTGTGTGTGTGTGTGAGTGTGTGCGTGTGAGTGTGTGCGTGTGTGCGTGTACGTGTGTGTGTGTGTGTGTGTGTTAGAGAGGAAGAGAGGAGTTAAAGGAAGTATTAAACCACAAAAACTGTATGCAAGTGTGCATCATGTGCTGACAGTAGTTCCTATTCTGCTTACAACAGATATGTTTTCCGCAGAAAAGTCAATTCTAAAAAACTGCATTCATTTACACGATGCTCTCATTAATCATTCTGGTGTATTCCAGCTTATTTTCATTGAAAAGTGGACGCTTGCTCAACCTTTCAAGCATAAAAAGTCTCTCAAAAGCATTCCAATTAAATGTACTTATATTTACTGCAAAGCAAGATCATTTTGACAAAACTGGATACATGCAGTGTGGTGCATGCATTTTAGATTCGGAGCAACTATATTTGGCTTTTGGAAGTCTACTTCATCAAGTGGAAACCAGGGCACTTTTTTCTTTGGGAATATACTTCAAGTGGCCTAGACGAGTCAGAATCAGAGTGTGCTATGTGTGATGTCCCCTGGTTATGCTGCTGAGCTTTATGAACAATGCAGTGTAATGTCATTGATAGGGTCACTTCTCTTGTTGCAATATATGCAGTTGCTGCTTTTATTATTAATATTTTCATTCATCCCTATTGAAAATGAGGATGAACTAAATCACTTCAAAGCCATTCCCCATTAGTTCTGTCCCATGTCCTAACATCTGTCCTTAGTGACAACTAGCCAGCGCTATATTTAGCGCTCCCGTCTAGCTTTATATAGGTCAAGAATCCCATCTATAGATCTGCTGCTACTCTTCAAGGCTTTTGTACTCTTTCTGCCTGGAAAGAATCCTAGCTATTTGTTTACTCTGAACACTCCCATCCTGCCAGCAACAAGCAGCTTTAACATGTCCTGCCAGACTTTGTTTTCTATAGACAGCAACAAAAAAACCAGCATCGCTTTACCCTGTTCCTGCTGGATATTTTTAGTATCTTTTAGTTGCAGCTGAAGCAGGATGTGCAGCCAGTGGTGTTTTGCTTAATTTCTTTGGCTGTCAGGTGTTTTCCTTTGTGAGACTCTCCACAGAGAAAACCATCTGATGATAACAGAAATTGTAGTTTTGCTTTGAAGTTCTTTGATGAACTCATACCTCCCATGGGCTGCTAAATTTAGACCTTTGAAAATGCTGAATGTAATTGTCCTTACCTTGGTGTTTTTTTTAATTCATTATTTCTTCAGAGTAAAAATGCTTGGTCATACATACTTTTTTAGTTTCATTTGACTTGCCATGACAAGGTTTCAAAACACCCACCAAGCATCAGTTTGTTCTTACAGAAACAAAGATGGCACAACCCTGACAATTCACACTGTGTGATGTGTCTCAAGAAAGAGCACCACTTTGCATCGCAAGTCAGTAACACTAGAATGTGGCTGCCCATTTCAACATACAAACCACCTCCCACCCTCACACCCACAACAAATTGCTTTCCAGACTATCTGTCATCCAACCACTAAAAAGTCAAACAATAGACATTGTAATGAGACTGCTTCTAATAATAGAGAAACAATAAGACTAATTATGCTACAGAGGAAACACAAAACATATTATGATGCTCAGATTTCTGCTAAATACCACCACGCACAGATCCAGCTGAGTCACTGAAATGGACATATTTGCTCAAATTAGATGAGGAAAAAAAAATTCTCTTTTGGTTCCCAAATGATGTGCTTTGAAGTACAGCTCATTTGTCTCATTCGGCCTGCCCTCAGCATCATCTCCACTTTTACGCATCTTGCTTTAGTTGCTCATTGAAATGAATCCACACATCTATATTGTGAGGCTTGTCAGTTTTCTTTGTTCAGTTTTACTGGCGTAGAGAAAAAAGATCCGTTGAGTGTCTGTGCTTTTTCTCATGTTTTGACAACAGCCAGAACATTCAGCAATTTCTAGGAAAATTATTTTCGGCGTGTGCTGAAGTTTTCGGGAGGAGTAAGCTTTATAAAGTGAAAAACAATGTATTCAGTGACAATAAAAAGCAAAAACCGTCCCAGCCTAACAATTGCAAGACATTTTAGGTGTAACTAGTCCATAATGTTTTACATTTTCTGACGATTTTAGTGTTACTGGAGGGCAAAATGCTGTAAATCCATAATGTCAGTGTTTGGCTCATGAATCAAACCATCTCGGTAGAAATGGCTCATTTGAAACAAATCGCACAATATGCCCCAGTCCTTTTGTTAAACATATTTCTAAAACCTGGGTGAAGCATTCAAAAAGACATTACTGTTGTTGAATTTTTAACTAATTATTTTTCAGTCAAGCCAAATTCCCAGCACATTTTAAGCACATTATTTTTGTCACTTGAACAAAGCCATCAGACTAAGTGCTGTGACTAAATGTTGTCACAAAAGAGATCCTGTGCCAATTAGGTTTTTCTTTTTAAAAAGATGGACTCCGAGGCAAAAGAAAATATGCAGATTTGACTCCATGCCAGCTCTAACAGACGGAAAGAGAGGTTGACGAGGAGGAAATGTGTGAGCAAGGGGAGGGTGAGCTGGCCTTCTTCGTTGGAAATTGCTCAAACACTTTTAAGTTTATTTTGAGATAAAACTTTATATTTGAAACAACAGATTGTTACACCAGACCTGGAAATCTTTTTGGTAGTCAGTTCTTTTTTCTTGCTTTGTTTTGCCAACGCTTGTACTGTAAAGCCTCCGAGCAGGGGACCGAGCTAAATCAAATCAGCCAACCTTAAGTGTGCTGTGAGGAGTTGTTCCCCTCACAGGCAATGATATATAACGATTGTGTTTGAGCTGGTGCTGAGTTTATGTTGATATCTCTCACAGACATATTATAAGTTAATTATCTTAAAGCAATTCCGACTGAGTCTCCAGTCTGTTTGGATGGAGAGTTTCATTAGTGGATTGTGGCAGAGCAATCTAAAGAATAGAGGGCCACTGTAACCCCTGTGGTTTGCCTTGGGAGGACTGTCACTGAATGTGATGCATGTTAATCTCCATTTCCACCATTATGTGTGGGCCCACTGTCGATGCATAGTGTTTGTTCAAAGTCAGGGTGACTTTCTCTCCGTGTTGCTGTAGTTCTCTGTTGCGCAGTCAGGGTGGAGGAGGGTCGAGGTAGGCGCGGGTGGGGCATGATGAGGAATGGGAGGAAACAAGAAGAGGAGCAGAGGAGTAAACACCGAGACAGGTGTCTGGCAAGGGACAATAATTAGATTTATAAAGCAGCCAATGTTATTTTCTCTGCTTGGAGACTGCTGTAAGACATTAAGCACTAACTGAAGCTCCCAGCATCCCACTGCAGACAGTTTTCCCTCCATCTCCCTCCTTGTGTGCCTGTTTCCCCTCCCTGTATTAACTCATGTTGCGCACTTCCCTCTCCTGTGTTCCCTTGTGTGAATTTAGAATTTTCTTCCTTGTATCTCACTGAGATGGATCAGCCTTGAAAGCATCCCTTCTGCTTCCATCACCATCCTTACATTTTCTCTTCCTCAGGCAGTGGTGTGTCATCCCCCCCCCCCCCCCCCCCCCACCTCACCCCCCACCCCACAGACCGTTCGCTGGCACACAACATCCAATATTTTCTTCAGCTGGAGTGGAACTGAGCACATTAGGAATGGGTCTTTTAAGGTGATCAGACTTACTCCGGCCATGTCAAGGGACCATTTCTTTAAATTTTAAAGTGTCTGTCTTGCTGCCAATGTTATAGATTTTCTATCAGCTCCTAGATAACAGCCCCATGATAGAGATTTCGGTTGGTCAGGCTTTATTCTTTGAGAAGTATAGTGCCAGTTTGTTCCCCTTTGGGGAAAATTGTGCAGGTTATTAGAGTGCCATTTGAAGAGTTAGAAAAAACATTCTCCTTATTACCCAAGTCAACTTCCCAAAGGACGAAGTTCAACCTCATTCTACATGCAGCATCTTCTACAAGATCTGTCAGGAGAGGACTTTGCCACTGCGCAAGCATCCATGTCCTGATACGACTTTAAAAAACAAGAATTAGAAGAATTTTACAATCTGATGGCTGAATGTGAGCTCATTATGTTTGATATTTCTGGGGGGCTCGGCTTGACGATTATTATTTCTAAATACATCCCAGGCCTTAGAGGAAAAGATCATTAATCTCGGCAGACTTTTCCTTTATGATACGAAATATACTAAATAAATCTGTTCTCGCTCCTCCCATTTCCCCTTCAGGTCTTCTGATGGTGTGTATGCAGCTGGAACTGTGGTGGTGAGTCGTCTGAAGATGGGGGAGATGGAGGAGGTTGATGTTCACCACATCGCCACCAACACACCATCACCGAAGGTAAACAGCAGAGTGACGATGAACCACTCAATTGTCTGTGCACCAGATGCTCTGAGCTTATGCTGGGATTAGACTTGCAGTACTAATTTCCTCCAATGAGATTAAACAAACTCGAGTGAACCCTAATGAGGATTTACGGGATGTCTGCGAAATGTCCACGTCTTCAGTACATTTGTGCCATCTCTCTGCTGACAGTAAAACAATTTGAAAAGAGAAATCAGTGAAGCTAATGCCCATTCAATGTTGATGCCTTTCTTTAAACTCGTATTCATTTGATTAAACAAAAATCCTCCATGTTGAATTCCTCTATCCACCACCCCCGTCTCTACTCTAATCTCAGTCAGAGCACGCCAGTAAAAAGGCTTCAGTTGTGACTTACGCACAGAGGAAGAGGAAGAGAGTATGTTTCCTCAGAGTTTGACAGGAAACTGAAGACTGTGTGATTTAAATGGGATGCCACCTCACCAGAAATGAAGTTGTATGTATTCCTATTAAACTCAATGTTTTGTGCATTCCTAGTAGAGAATTTTTTTAAACATGCGTGCTGTTGAGCCAACAGGCTTAAGATAGTAAAAACATAGTTTTTACGTTGTCTGATCTGCAACGATGACCGCTTTTACCTCAGTACTGCACTGCACAGCAACACAGACACTCAGCTCTTGCCTGCTGTTGTCTTACATATGTGTAATTGTGTGTGTCTGCATTTGCATGTAGCTTATGTTTGTGTGTGTGAATCACTGTCTTATATAATTGACCGAGGGCTTTTACACGGCTGACTGGCTTTAAGTTTTGCCCACCCCTGTCGCTGGTGCAGGGAGGTTCCCTGCCAGGCTTCAGATTGTCACTGACAATCTGCCCATGTCTTCTTGATGAATGCGTCGGCTTGTGTGTACGTATGGTGTATGTTGCCACGGCACACTTCCCCCTCTGTGTGTTGTTTCTGTTGCGGAGGATGAGGAGAAGAGGAGGAATATGACAAACATCAGGAAAGGTTCACTTAAGATGAAGTTTTGGTTTCAGCTTCCTACGTTGTAAAAACATCTTTCCGTCTGAACTTGCAAAGTTGTGCATGTTTGTGTGTCTGTGGTGGGGCGAGGGGCACTTGTTTGATCATTCCCTGTCATTGCTTGGGTTGCTGCTGCTCATGAATATCCCTCTAACTCTGTGAAAACAAGAAAGAGACTTCAGTCACCTTTGATCTGATCTCTTTACATATTTTAGCCATCAGAGAGCCATCGACCCGGTGCTGACCCCTCCCTGCAATTACAATGGAACTCCTTTCACAGCTGTGGCCCTTGGCTCATTTGTAAAACTTTTCATTATCAGGAGCCTTCCCCATTGCACTTTCCAAATGTCATATGTTGCTTCTGCTGGTCCTGATCAATGGACACGCTTTGCTTTGGACGGTATATGTACGAGTGGCGTCTTCTTCGTTCAGGATCAGCTTCTAATCAAGAGGGGGTGATGATGTTGTTATTAAAAACCTTATTCTGGGGACAGATTTAGCTGTCAAGGCATGTTAAGTGATTCATCAGACATAATAGAACAGACATATGGAAAGATAGGGAGATTGTTCATTGTCAGTTGGAGGAAATACATTTTAATGCATGAAAGGGGGAATAAAAGCCAGAATATAGGCAACATTTAACATGTACATACTTGTACATAAATGTGTTTAAGAGCAATAACTTTTATACTGTATTTTAAATTCATAAGGCAGTTATATATTTACTAATGTAGCATCTTGCTCATTAAGCTTCTATATAAAATACTTACTATATCAAGACACTGTAAAATCACAAAATCTGAACTGAAAAATTAGTTCATGTTGCATCCTTTGTCTGTAAAGAATTGTCTGGAGTAATACTACTATGCAGGATGCAATAAATCATTATTAATACTCGTATGTCTTACAGATGTGCAATAAAAACGTAAATAATAGGCCTGTCACAGGTAATTCTCCAGCTCTGCCTGCTAGCATCTTGCACCCTGCTGTTCTGTGCTGGATTGTTTGAGTGGCATCTTTGCGCAGCCTGCATCTGGGCACCTGCTGGAGGGTTAGAGTCCAGCCTCTACTGATCTTGTGGTTAAAACTCGTTCCTGTGCTGGCATGATTAGTGCCTCTGTGCTGTCTTCTAGTCCACCATTGTCCAGCCATTAGTAGGATTTCTTGATATCAGCCCTTTCTGCTATTTGCCGCTGTTACATGCTGTGTAGTGGTCTGTCCTGCCACGATGGCTCTGGTTGTTGCCCCTGTTCTTGCTCGAGCTTCTGCTGCCTGAGGTGTTCACTAAGCACTTCAGCTGTGGCTATCTTCCTGATGTATTTGTGGATGTTTGTGGTTTCATCCTGATTTCATCAGTTTCATTAGTCCTTGGCCACATTCCTTTGGCTTACTGTAAAATGTCAGGGTGCTTGACTCGGGGTGAAACCCTCCATGCATGGTAGGCCCCTTTCTTCTTTTAAAATCAGTGGAGTCTGTCGTCTCCTTTGGCCAGATTATGACCGGCGGGGTAAATATATATATATATTGTTTGTTTAGCAAAAAGGTTGTCACAGGGTAGCGTATGAAGTGCTGAGGTTATTGTTCTTTATTATCCCAGAAGGTGCAGTGAAATAAGGAAATAACCATGTTAAAAAAAAAAGTGTCTGTTGCCTAGTAACACAGTATAATTGAGAGACTAAAACTGCATGGTTTCCCATCTTTATTAGATGAGAAAGTTGAGGTTATTATTCATGTGCCGCACATCATACTGTATTATGTGTTAGTTGACAATAATTTGAAATTAGCTTGTCTGGCAGTAAACAGTTATATGGTCAGCTGATAATGACAGATTAAAAATCAAGCCCTAATTCAGTGAACTCGCAGCAAGGGCTTTCTTTCTGCTCGTTCCCACTGTGGTCTAACAAGTGAGCAGCTGGTTGCTCGATGTTTTTCCGATGGTCTCTTTTTTGCATCTAGCCTACAACCCCAATAATTGTAATGTGTAATGTGCACATAGTAAACACAGCAGTTACTGCATCCATTTATTTTCCATACCTGTTTAATTCTTTTCAGGGTCACAGCTGCCGCTCAGGAACAGGCAGGGTCAACGGGTCCTCAGTCTATCCAACACACCAACACAAAAGCAATTTAGACAAACTATCATGCATACTCTCGCCTGAGATCAATTTAGAATAACCATTTATGTTTATGTGCAAACTTTTGGATTGACTAATGAGAGGAAAAGTACTTACACAAAACCCGCACAAAGAGGCGAACATACAAAGTCCACATCAAAAGACACAACCGAGATTTGAACCAGTTACCGTGGAGGCAGCTGTGTTTACTTGATGCCATTATTTATTTCAGTTAAATTATTTTTTCGGTTTTTAGAGTCATAGAAACAATTTAGTTTAAATATGATAAACAACAACTCATGATCTTATTTGTGCACCCCATATGAATCAAAGTAATGGTATTTATCAAAGAGAAGCTGCAACATTCAGCCACAATATTGCTGCTGAGCAAACCTCTACATCAGTGTTTGTCAAATGTTTTGTTTATATCAGGATGTTGTCTGAGGTGGGCCTATCTGCTCCTTTTTTGTTGGATATAGGATCATGAAGTCTCTTTCTTGCCTTTTCTCATCCTCAGTGTCCGCTGGTATGTGACTCAGTGCAGCACTCCTGCACCGACAGAGAAGATAACCCGCTCTCTGGACCAGGTTTGCCTCGCACCCAACACGTATAATCGTATCATTTATTGCTGGATAAAATACTGTCAGTGATGCTCTCTAATTTGCTCCTACTTCCTCATATTTCCACCTGCACCTTTAACGAGTTTTAAGTTATGTTCTCGTTTTCTAAAGGGAGATAGAATGTGGTGGAATCCTCCAAGGGAAGCTTGAAAAACTATAGTTAATCTTGACTATTTTTAAACACGTTCATTAACAACTGAAATATCTTTGAGTAAAAGTCCCAGGTCTTCCATCCAATTAACATTAAGGCGCCCTTGCGCATATTTCCATAAAGTCATTTGAAGCATCTCTGAGATGTACTATTTTATTAAAGGGCTTCTATTTTTCTCAGTTTTGAAGTAACAACGCAATAGTCTTGATAGTTTAAGATTGATCAGAAAAAGAGTAAGAGGCATTTGACACTAAGGTTAACTAACTTGGCTCCTTCTACACTAGGTACAGATGAGCAAAAGATAGTAACACAAACCCAATCACCAAGTGATAAAGAAAACTACTGTAGAGAGTAAAGAAAAGGCATGTATACAGAGAGGGGACGGATTCAAACGGTCTGGGGAGTTCCAGTTTAACCATTTCTGTTCTAACTGTACTTGGGAAAGTAGTTTCCTTTTTCGATTAAATCATTTTTCTCCGTTGGACAGATTCCATCTTCCCTCTGAGCCACCCAGCACCAGCATGCCTGTTGTCATGGTGTCATTGTCACTTACAGTTTTTACTCTGATTAACTACTGAACTGCAGCCACGTTTGCAGGTGCACATCTGCAGGCTGTCAAAAACAATACCGTCCCTGCAGATACCACCAGACTGAGTAATGCAATTTGCTTTTCTGCTTTTATTACATTTCTAAATGATTGTACAATGAACAGGGAGGGAGAGAAGCCATCGCACCGCGCGTCCCTGGAAGTAATTTTCTTAAGAGGTGTCAGTAAGCAAAACCAAAGTGTCTGATTGGTGGTCAGATTAGTGTGGCTGCAGGGGGGAGTTCAGGGGTTAATCCACTTCTCTGACAGAGATGGAAGTCAGCAACTGTCACTCCTTCGATTAAAGTTGTGTTTTCTCTCCTTTCTCTCCGCATGTTCCTTGCTCTCCATTTATTTTTGTCATCCTATGCACTTTCTCTAATCCCCGCACCAACAATAAATCTCATTTGAATACAATTACGAGTCTTTTCGGGGGTCATTCTGGGGCTAGGCTTAACCCTAATCATCATTAATTCCAAAATCATTCTCAGCAAAATGCTGAGAATGAAAAGAAAAGGATAGTTTAAATATTTGGTTCACAATTACTGTCTGTGGGAGGATATTTATTGTCTTTGTGTGTATAGGCTTCTAATCACACAGATTAAGCTGTGACAAATTCACTCTCAGAAGTTCATTTTTTGTAAAAATGTAATGTCATTTTCAGTTGACATACATGAGTAGCCATGCAAACATGGTTGTTTTAAATAAGGTATAGGAGTGAGAAGCAGTTCAGTTCATTCCTTTATTTGTCCTATTTCTGTAACCGTATATAATGCTTTATGAAAGTGACAGCGGCCATTGTATGTATATCCGTCACAGGGGGCATGACTTGTGTAACCTTGATTTGATAACCAGTGGTCCTACCAATAAAGTGCCATGACACATACAGGATATATCTATCGCAAACTCTGGGTGCCCCAGAATTATTAGCAGGATCAATGCATCAATTGAGGATTTTTTTTTCATGGGACACATAATTGATTCATACAAAGAAATGTAACAAAACCTTTGAACAGTTATTGAAATTGGTTTAATTATAGTGATCAATGCAAAAGACTTTTGGACCCTGTAAATCTGCACTGTGCTTTCATACTGAAAAGCACTGCAGGATTGAGGATTTGGATGCTATGACAGACAATTTAGAGAACTGAAAACTCAAACCAGTGCCATGTCACAGTGTTGTGTGCTTTTTACTTTTAAATTAAAGCTAAATATTTTCCCGTCATGCATGTTTGACCATCCTGAGCAAGATTTTCAGCGTTTCACCTCGGGTGCTTCAGCTCTGACTTATTGAGTGACTCCTTTCAGACTGCAGCCTACAAATGAAAAGAAGCAGAAAGTAAAAGTCTTGCTGCTTTTTTTTTTCTCCCTATGCTGGAAGCATACAGATAAGAGCATTAGACTTGTTTGTCGTTTCCTAACCCTCGATTGCGGCTATTAGATGCTCTCTGGAAGAATAACAACGGAGCAGAATACGAATCAGCCTTACTGGAAGAGTGGGGTTAGCTGTCAAAGTTTTGTGAAAATTATTCCACAAACTCTGCCTTTCTGTTTTACAATATAAAAGCAATTAAAATGGAAATCGAGGAAATAATAAAGTAAAGATTAACAGGACAAAGTTTATGTAGTTTGGTCTGCATTCTGATGTGCTGTTCTGACACTGAAGTAAAATAAGAGAGGGAAAGCCTCAGAAGATGAGTAATGCCTTATCTACGGCACACAGAGGTATTGATTATATAATTTTGAAGAATTTATTTCTGTTCTGTGGCATTCTTGAAGCAGGCACCGCTAGGAACTGGTCAACATTCTTTTTCACTTTTGCAAAACCTTAGAAAAGCTATCCTCAGAATTTCTTTGACAACACAGTAACATCTTTTCTGATGTGTCTGATGTCTGTCTCCCTTCTTTTTGTCCTTTGTTCACAGTGTTCAGGAACCCGGTATGCAAAGTGTACAGATTTCAGACAGTGGACAGCAAGTGGATGCTTGTGCGGGAACAAATGGAGGAGTGCACTTTGTCATTTAGCATCCCTAAACAGCTGCTCTCACTCTACATTCAGGAAGACATGAGCAGGTAAGCTCATCCCAGGTGTTGGTTCATGTCCACTCTGTGCATAGACTAGCACGTTAACTAAAGGTGAACTCCCTACAACCCCGTAACATTGCAAGATTTCCTGGTTTAGTTTTAATCCTCCACCTCACAGCAGATAATAGAATGTTTAAAGCCAGCTAATCAACCAACAAAGAAAAATCAAATACCTTCTTTATTAATTCCTATTTATGCCTTCTTTAATTTGAAAAGTTGATTGAAAATATATTTGCGGCACAAAGTCACTTTTATACTTTAAAATATTACATAATATTTAATATTACATACTATCTACAAAGGAAACAAAGAACATGGAACACAAGTAACAAAATACAGAAAAAATCTAAACGAACAAGATGAAAAACACCAAAGTTACTTTGTTATACCTTCTTTTATTTTCCTCCTTTAAAAGATCTAATTTCCTCCCTCCTTGGTATTGATTCGTGCTTTCAAGACACGATATGGCCAATGAGAGCATGGAAAACTTTATTGCTTTGTCTTGGGGCATATCTATTGCTCCATTCTCCTGTCTTAAAACATGTATTTGCTCTAAGGGACCTGAAAAATGCATCAGTAATATACAGAATGAGGTTAACAGTGATTGTCACAAATACATATGTGTGAGTGTATCAGAGGTGATTTAGCATTAAATCTTCAAAGTAAACAAACCACATCTCGTCAGGAAATCATTGATGTGCCAGATTTTGTAGGAATAGAAAAAAAACATGTGGTCCATCCTAAACTCTAGTCTTGTTTTACATTCCAGTTGCCTCTCGCTATTTCAGCTCATGAGATGTAATTTAGGAATTTGATTATCTCAAGGGAGTGTAAATTTCTTCTCTAAGAAAGTTTATGGCTAGTGGGGCAGTATGATGAAGTGCAGCTTTCAAATCATATCAGAGGAACAAAGGTGAACTTAATTTGAAATTCTGTTTATCTCCTCTCAGGCAAGTAAAGTTCCAACAATTTTGCAAACTTGTGTGTTTGAGTCAAACATCCAGCACAGGAATGTCAATGGGTCTGCCAGAGATTAAGCATCACTTATTCATACTCTGAGTTTGCCACACCGGATATAATTAAGTTAGTTTGTTATTTCAACTTGAACCGCTGACTTCGGCTCACACAGCTAGAGACTGAAAGAAAGCTCCCGGCTGTCTTCCAGGCAGGTGAAATCAATCATTTGCATTTTTTTTCATGAGTCTCCACATGTGGGGCTGTGATCAGACATCGCGATTAAAAGAACCAGCACAATACCAACTCTTCTAACCTTGAGCTCACGAACTTGACTGAATATTGGTGTGCCTTCTTCCCAACACTCATCAAAAATCTTTTACACCGGTGTGCTCGCATATACAAAGCTGCTTATTGTGGAGACATTGCGTGTTTCTTGCCTTGTTAGAAAAAGTCTTACTTCTTTGAGCCTGATCTGCCGCTCTCAAGTCAGAGCCAGCAAGCATTTAAAAAAAGACCAGTCCTAACTGTTGTTAGGCCTGTGAATCTACATCATCTTTAAATGTTATTCTGATGCTCTCTGTAAAAACAATTACGCCACTGAGGTGTTTAGTCCTGCACACCTCAAGTAGTGGTTTAATCCGTTAAGACGGTGCCCTCTTTTGACAATTTCCCCACACCTTGACAAATGCATCAAACCCAATTGCAGCTTCAGGCTACAAATTTTTACCCAATGAAAAACATTGGAAAAATGTAAGTTTACTCCAGCAAAAATTGTCTGGTTATGAGGAGTCAGGGATTACTAGGTAATGCACCACAAGTCTTTAAGTTCATTAGCAAAGCCTGTTTCCTCAAGAGTCAGAGGTGTTTGCCAAGATTGGTCATTCTGCAACTGGCCTGTTTTCCCGGGCAACTCTCCCGCTGAATAACACCAAAAATAATGTATATATGCCTTTCTAAACTTGCGCATCTTCACTTAAATTCTGTCAATATCAAATTAAACTTGGAAGTAGGAGATTTCAATTTTTGGCTGGATTTATTTTACAGCCATATCCTCTCAAAGTCACATTCAGGTGCTGGAACATCCAAACAAACAAAGTGACTCCCTCCATCACAGACTCACAGATATACACATAAAAACAGACACGAAGCAATTATAGAGCGAGTCCTGGGACAAGCTTTCTCGTCAGTTCACCTGTCGCACAGATGGATCCGTTCACCTGCCAGCACTTTGTCCTCTATTTGTATCTCTAGCCCCAATGTCTGTGTTACCACAAGGTGATCTGCTCCTCAAACTGATAATGTGGGTCACAAACAAATTTAGAGTGCTATTTTGGAATTGGCCTATATCATTTGTAAAACGTCGCACAAACATGCCTCAGGGTCCAAATCATGAGTGGCCGACACAATGTTGGTCATTGATATGCATGTATGTAGTTTTATATCTCTTGCCTGATCAGTTAAGTTCCTCTCCTGTAATCTCTTGAAATGCTGCCTTTTGCCATAGCTCCGTTTAGCTCCAGTTCTTTCAGCAGAGCTCACAGTTGTGCTGGCTCAGGGTTTTTAATGATTCAGTTAGTACTTCAAAGTTGCAGCAGCGGATGGTGGGTGGCTTAGTTTGCTCAACCACTCCTTGATAATCCTGGATATTTCTTCCTTGTGTTTGCTGGCTTTGATGACTAAACTTGTGCTCTAATCTACCTGTGCGAGCACAGAGGAAGTTGATTTTTCTCCATCGCTGCAGGCATGCTGCCCCGGATGTTTGTGTCTGTGGAGATAATGCATGTGTAGTAAAATGTGTGGGTGTGCAGTAGATTAAACCTCATTCATTAACAGCCGTCTGCTGTGTTATTAATGGAGGGAAGCATGTCTCTCTTCTTATCATGTTAATTAACATGCACCAGAGTTTGTGTGTTAACATCATGGGTTGACATTTTTGACATTTGACTTTGTTTCTATTTGTTCTGTACTGAGTTTTTGGCCATTATGTCATTCCCTGACAGCTATGTCATGTTTCAGTAAAAAAAAAATAGAATAATAATTTGATAATTGTCAGCTATCACGCTTTTGAATAAATCAAGAGTAAATCAACATTTGAGATGTTAATTTTCTATTATAAGTGACCATTTTTCATTCTTTATATCTGTTTTGGGCTGTAAAACACTTTCTGTCCCTTTTATTTTCCACTCTTCTCTACTCTCATGTGTTTTTTCCCTCTAACCTATGCTCAATTAAGTTTCTCCTCTAAATTAATCTAAATCCTGCATCGTAGCTACACTGTTGTCAGCATTTAAGCCATGAAGTGTAGCTACAGTTTTCCAGTACAAGTCAGTGTTTGTTTGCATCTGAAAACAAAAGTTATTGGATATAATTCCAGTTCTATGAGTTAATTTAGAGCATCAGTCCCCTGTTCTGTAATGAATGCAGTGCAGAAAGGAAGAAAAACATTGGAGATGGTAAGTACAGCTATTATGCTGACTGTGTCTATACAATGACTGGCAGAGTTTGGGGAATTGCACAAAGGCTGAATACTGATTACTGTATTTTGCACAATCTTTATATAATTAAACCTTTACCATTTTGCATTTTCGGTTCTGGTGACAGACAAATACACAGTAAATCAAACACTGTCTGCTCTTTTTTTAAATTCCTGATCAAAATCAAGGCAAAAATGTAGATGTACTGACTAAATGACCTTTTCCACATTTAATGCTTTCATTGTATAAAAAGAGTTAAGTATCAACAAGGTGTTAACAAGCAATTAATGGTTCATCAGCCGCTGTGAATAGGTGCTTAAAAGCAGAAGTTATGGTCTGCTGCTCTGCAACACGAAGGGGCATGTTAACACATTGCCAGGCAGCAAAGATGTCAGCAATTGATGCTACCCATCAATTTGGTAGGGGTCATGAGAGCATTGGAAGCTATTCCATCATTTTACAGTGTAGAAAGATTATTCACACATGGGAAGCATTCAAGACAGTTTCCTTCCTGGGAAGGAGCATCCCAGTAAGTTCACCGAAAGGTCAGATCATGACATACTAAAAAAATAATTGAACGGCTACACCTCAGACGACTCAAAGACTGAACACGTGTAGCTAACTTTTGTTATATGCAGTGTTTTGCATGAGATGGAGATTTTCTCTCTTTTTTTATTTAAGAACATGGCAGTATACCTTAGGTTTGTAATATTGGATCTATCAAAACACACCAAAACAGCCTTTGGAATAATGTCCTTTGATCAGACAAATGAATTCTACAATTGGTCAAAACAAAACACAATTGTTCTCTTCATAGTTGTTCTCTCCACTTACTGTGTCATTAAAACTTTGGGAAAAATACAAAATGTATATTATCAAATGTTACCTTTTAAAATATATGCTGTTTGCTGTATGTTTTACCAGTGACTAACCCACTACCAGCAAATTCATTCCAAATCCTATCACACATATTCTCTTTGAAAATAGCACGCTGATTAAGAAATTGGTGATACACCATCCCAAAGCTAATCATATAATTACATGGCATCTTATCCATTTGATGTTGTTTGCTTTAAAAGCATCCATCCTTTCATATATTCCATAAGATTACTAATCTCTCAGGTGACAGTTGAGGGATTTGACCCACAAGTGCAGAATTCTGAGAGGTATGGACTAAATATATAGATCCTAGAGAATGGCAGCATTTGACAAGCCCACTTTCTACTGCTATGTAGAATACTATTCAAATTAGTCTGAGAACATAATCCTCATGATTTTTTAGAATGATTTCTTTATGGTCTTAGGCTCTACTTCAAGCTGTAAGTGGATATTCCAGGAACAATGTGTTTGATTGAAACAACGTGGAGCTGTGGTGTGGCTTCCCTCAGACCTCACCAGCAGGGAAACAGACATGCTGTCATCTTGACATCAGACTAACAGAGCTTTTTTCCCCCCCCCTACTTATTCCAAATAGTTGCCTTTGTTTACCTCAATGTCCAGCTAAAAATGATTTTTTTAATAAGTTAGCATTTGAGTTATTATGGCACTGAAATGTTCTTGTTTTAACTATTACAAATGTTTTCTTTCAATAAATATGCATTATGCCAAAAATGAAAATAATTCTTGTTTGAAACAACCTGCAATCAAATGCTGGTTCTGCTTCCAAATAGCTTCCTATCATCACAGAATTCTGGACCATATTTACTTTGTGTGTAGGGGGGGAAGATAACTAATTAACAGCCTCATTCATCTTTTAGTTGCAATAGAAAGGGGCCCTCCGAACCCCTGGCTTAATCAGGTAAAGTTTATAGATGCATGGACAGGTAGCACATTTTTCCATTAAACCACTGGGGTTATGCACTGGAAATCTCCACCCTGCCACTGACATCTTATTTTATCACACTCTGCTTTGTTTTAGGACACTTCAAAGTTATCTAAATGATCTAAAAGTAATTCAAATTCATTGAAAGAGAGGAATATAATGCTTCTGTATCTGATGCACTGTGTAAAAAGGGTACATCTACTACATTATGCATTCAAGTAATTAAAACACAGTACTAATGGTAAGTTTAACCACAAACATGTTTACATATTGGCTGCTGTTGGAACACATTATTTATGCGTCTGGTATAAAGCGTAAACACTAAACGCTTATCTGGTTGTCATCACTAGAATGCTTCTCACTGAGTAATTGCGATTGTGAATAGTGCATTACAATTCCAGTTTCAATATATCACTGCAATTTACTTTTCAGAGAGTAATGGAGGACTGAATGATATCTGTCCATCTGATGTCGCCTTTCATATGCAAATAGAAACGATGAAAGAAACATTGAGTCCCAGTTGGAATTCCGTCTCCTCAGTCACAAATGTAAACACTCACGTCTGTGAATTGGAAAGAGTGATACACCACTGTTGCATTGTTGGAGTGCTTATCCTGCTTAAACTGTGATGAATTATGTTTGTATGTTTATTATCTATTTATAGCTAAATCCAGTTGTCTTCTTGTATATGTATTTTTCTCTGTAGGGTGCAGGATCTGAAGGAGTTAGGGGAGCTCTCTCCTCACTGGGACAACTTAAGGAAGGAGGTGATGACACGATACAGAGGAGTCATCGGTTCTTACCAGGAGACTTTGGCTGAACTGGACAAGATCACTGGTAAGAATGTATATAGTTTAAACATGAACAGCACTGAGACAAAGATCCCTCCTAATTACTTTACATATTTCTGAATGGAAGGGAAATAATGTGCAAACAGTGATTGATTTCATTTCTATAAATCTTCCTCAGGAATATTTTAACAGGCTTTTTTAATAAATTTTCCAAAGCTTATGTCCTGTTCTCCATCAGAATCACCCTACACACCTTCAATTATTTTTAGGTGGACTCTGAGAAGGACTCATTATTCCATAAAACCTGCTACCGTTGTTTTATAGAACAGTTCTGGTGTCCTTTGGCATGTTTTGTATTTCCTCTTTGTTTCCATTCCATAAGACGGGCTTCTTGACAGTCAGTCTTCCATGGAGTCTGTTTGTGATGAGGCTTCAGCCAGCAGCAGATGGATCAACTGATGGTCCAGATGCATCTTTTCAGTCTGGTGTCAGAACTTGCTGGATTTTGTCCTATTTCTCGTGCACAACACATTCAGTAACTGTTATCTGCTAGAAATGGTTTTATTTCAATCAGTTGCTCTTTCATTCTCCGCATATTCAGTTTTGTCAGACTTTCTGAGGGCACACTGCACACCGTGATGAGGTATGCCAGTCTTTGCAGCTTGCAGCTGTTTGGGAATCATTTGGTTTGAGCACAAATCTATCATAACTCTGTGTTTATTTAACTTTGTTAAGTTGCTCCAACTACTCCGGTTTATTCTTTTATTAGACAATTATAGCTCAAAATATTCCCAAACAACATTAGGCAATAAAGACTAAATAAAAGTATTAATTTAAACTGAAGGATATATTTAGGAAGACTTATTTCAATAAGTTGCTTATTACAGCTACTATGGCAACTCAAGTTTAATCATGGTTAGTTGAAATGTGTGTGTTCCCTTGTGCTCTTCTGTGCCTTGTTAAAGTAAATGCGTGCACTGCTCATAAAAACTTATACAGATCAGTTCTATGTGAAATGTTCTATATAAAAAGATCTTGCATCCACTGTAATCTATAAACAAGCAGTAAGCTAATATTTGCAGCATGCTTTTTTTCAAATGTTTGCAGAAATTAAATGAATCCCCTGGTTAGATGCAAATTAAGAGCAAGAAGTAATCAGGTTGTCTCTCTTATCCTTACAAAATGAAACAGCAAGTGCTTATTTTCCTGAACACTAGTGATGAGGTCTTTAAGATTAATTTGGAAAAATATTTGTTGTGTATTTATTGTTATGCTCTCAAATGCAAAGTGTACATGTACGCTACATGTAAGACTAGCATTGGTCAATAATTTATTTACCTCAGCTTCCTCTCTGCTCCCCTATACTCATTAAATCATCACAAATTCAAATATTATTATGACCAAACATTACTGACTGGCCCACTCACTGACCCATGCTTTCCAATCTGGGCTGTGGCCTCATTATACATTATGTATATTGATATGAAGGGTATATTTTAGCTTGCTATGGACTTTTGGAACTTTACGACTTGTAAGTAAGTCACCCTGATCCACTCCTGAACCTTTGATGAGATATTTGTCTGTTCATTTTTGCTTTTCATGGCCGATAAGTACTTTAATTTGCTCAGCTCCTGGGTTGCAGAAGCCCTAAGGAGGTGGGTTATGGGGCCAAAAAGGAAGTATAATGTGGCATTGGTTATAGTTTCTGGAGAGTCCCTTGTACATTGAGGATCCTCCACCATATTCTCCCTCAAATTCATTCAGGCATAAAAGTAACAGGGTGATAGACATTGCCAAACCAGCTGAGTGGGCAAGTGGCTGCAGATTCATTTTTGATAGCTAATAAGATTTACAAAGGGCTGAAAGCAGGAATAAAAAGGGACAGATTGTAGAGAAGGCTGAGGATGTGTGTAAAGACAGCTGAGACAGGGTGGGAAGGAATGTAATTACCAGAATAAATAAATGATGAAAAATATGGGTACCGAGCATCATTCATTAAAAAAAAGTTAAAATAGGAGGCTCCTACCCGTTATTTATTCTATTAGACGTACATGTCGAAAGCTGCTTGTCAGAATGTTCTTACACAGGTTTGGCTTAAAGACTTACATTTTGTTCAGGGGATGCCTGAATTATAAAAAAGAACAAATGGAGAAGAGGATGGGAAATATAAAGTGCTTCAATGTGATAGACTTGGCATCTTCCACATTTTTAATTAATGTAATTGGTTTTCTGGGTTTGCGCTGGACCCTGAGGACTGCTGTCCTTAAATAGGATTATTGGTGCATTTGAATTAAAAGAGATGAACCCTTATGCTTGTGTAATTGAAGGTCAGTAGTGGGTCAGTGCGCTTGTCATGTGCTACTGCAAATCAGAAGTGAGAGCATTTTATTGGACAGCTTTAGTTTTAGTTTTTTGTTTTTTTTGCTGTTTTTTTTTTCAAAATCAGAAGAGGTCAAGGTGAAATGGAAAAGACCTCCTTCTCGAAAAACATAGATGTCTTATAACTTTACTGCATCAACTAATTAATAATTCATGTAACTGTTTGCACAAAACTGTCTATCACTTTGTATGATGGCTGGATCTTGAGTGATTCACTTTAGCTTTATATTAAGACGAGTGTTTCAGTCAGATTCATATATATCTGTTAAGCTGATCGTTACGCTTAGTTTTGTATTGGGAATTGTAAGACAGCTCGACATATTGTACAAATTTTTCAGTGTTTGTATTATATTTGACACATCGAGGCAGCTGTTGTTCAGGAGGTAGAGCAGTAGTCTGTAATCAGTAGGTCTGCAGCTTGATTTTGAAGTGTCCTTGACAAGTGCCTACATCCCACATTGCTTCCTATAGATCTATCGGTGCATGGATGTGTCTTTGATTGATTACAAAAAATCCCTGCACAGCTTTTAACACAGTATAGACTATGAAGTGCTGACTGACTATTTGTGAACAAATGTGAATTGTGTAGATGTAAAGTCTATTTAAGACTGAAGAAATTCAAGAACAAGATCCTCGCCGTGTTGGCTGATTCAGCCTCTTTTCACCCTAGCAAAAAGGCAGCCTCTGTGGAAAATAATGTTTTTTAATAATAATGATTTGATTACTCACAATTAACCTGGTGTGTGCAGTTTTTCAGGTTGAGTCCTATTTTTCAGGTTAAAATGATAATGACCAAAAAGTTAGAAGAAAGAAATTGAAAAAACTAATAATCAAATGGAACTGTCAAACATGACTCACTCGTCCCAATTCACACCCTGTTAAAAGTGATTCCACTCGGTACGCAGCATGTGTTCAATTCTCCTTTGTGTCTAACACACATTGCAACTATGTAACTATCATCCTGCTGTGCCCCTCAGCACCATGAGAGTGTAATGATGAAACCCTTCACATACTTGAACAGACTTACACTGATCAGATCAATCTCACTTTCAACTCACTATTTGTACATCACAACTCTTTTCAGTTTAGTTGAGGTTGTTTGGATTCACTAGCACTGAGGCAGAGGTTTCCAAAAGAAAACTACTCTAATGTCTAAAGGAAATGTCAGGAAATAATGAAAAAGAGATAATGGTTGGGTGATGAACACTATTGGCAGCAGATCCTTCTGTCACATAGTTGCCCCCCCCCCCCTGGACAAACAGAATCTTATTTTACTAATTAATCTTCACCGCAGTGGCCACAAGCTAGAGAACTTCTGGATCAGTTTTCCAGGATTTCACTGAAGTAACCTTATAGGAGAGTAACGGCTTACCTGCTTTCTCTTGAAATGTACAGTGCACAGAGTCTCTCCTTAGAGTCCCAAATACACACAAAGGAATAACATGTAAGGGCTGCAAAGAACTGGAATCTCTGCTGATTCAGCTGATGCATGGTGACAGTTGTTTACAAAGGATATACAAAAGAAAAGAATGCTCTGCAGTCGTTTGCTCACCATGGGACAATTTGTGAACACACATTTTAAGACTCCTGGTGATGCTGTAATGCTGAAGTAGACAGGCTTGGAATCTGAAGGAAGGGTCCAATGAGCAATAACCCCATTTAACCTAGCGGCCACAAAGAACAACAGTTTTGTCATAGAATAAATGCCTATTTTCTGATTCAGTGTTCCGCTGTCACATTTAGCTTTGCCTTTGTCATGTTTGGGTTGTCTGCATGCCCCAGAAACAGCCACGCACACTCTCACTCCTAAAGGCAGTTTTGAACGTCCACTGAACCTAACATGCAGGTTTTTGGACAGTGGGAGGGACACAAAGAACCTGGAGAGAACCCACACAGACACAGGGAGAACATGCAAACTCCAGACAGAAATGTCTTGGTTCCCCCTGGTACTCAAACCCAGAACCTTCTTGCTGTTAGGCAATGGTACTAACCACCACACTGTCATTCCATCATCACTAAATATATAATGAATTCTACTTTATGGATGGTGGCATTGTAGTTAGATGTTAATAAAATACCAAAATGGGAACCAAGAGTCTTGAATACTTAAATACTTAAATGTTTATTTTGCATTTGATACTGAATGTATTGTTTACTCTGACTAATGAAGTCATGAACTCAAAAGCATAAATGTGAGCCCATTTTATTCTTTTCTTTTAATTTTATCAGGTCCACAGTACAACCAATGGAAAAGTGGCATGAATTTAAAGTATCTTAAAAAGAATACATGGATGATTTTCAGAGATTGGAAAAGACAACATCCCTGTGAGCTGCAGCCTAATTGTTTCTACATTAATTTTTTAGCTCGCACATCTGTCCTTTAGTGGGTCACTGGAAACTGTGCAATGAGCAGAGTGGATCAGTTTCTGAACAGCCGACGATGTTAGAAAATGTGGCAGGTAACAGGCTTTCTCATTTAGATCGCTATACAAAAGACACTTTCTTTGGTGTTGCAGCCCTGATTTGTCGATACTGGTATGCCACCTCAAGAGTAATTAATGAACAAGAGCAGAGAGACTTTACTCAGCCTAGTTTAGCTCTCATCAAGGAGATTTATGGCACTTGTCAGATAAGAGCTGGAAAGTGTCATTTTAGTCATTATGTTGCAATTAACATATCATTCAAGGCAGAGTGCAGGAATGCTGTGCATCACCTGTAATGTGCCACCACTCAGAAACAAATTAAAGATGTTAAATAACCCAATAATTACTTCCATAAAGACAATTAAAGCAAATATTACCTAAGTATATATTTAAAAATACAGAAATTGGGAAATTTAAGACATGCTTATTTTGGTGGGCCTATCAAATCCCACCATTCGTTTATAAGGTTATTGTACATATTACAAAGTATTATTGCTAATGTTGACAGATATAAAGCACTGCAAGGGAAGTTTTCACCTTCCTGAGGGAAAAAAATCCCTTCCTTTGTTTCAAAAGAACGTGATGTTGTGTTTTCCACATTGACAAAGGCAGATAGAAAACAAAGTGTGTGGGGGCAATTATGGGCCACATCTTTTGTTCGCAGATATATGATTAAATATTGTTGTCCAGAGAAGTTTAATCCTAATCATAAAAAACTGAAGGAGAACTCAATACAGTCACACCTATCTTTTATATAACTGCAGTGTACTGTAACACCGCAAATTTTCTCAACAAACGTGATACAAAGCTGCTGATTCCGAAAACTTTTTATTTGTAAAAAACTGTCATGTTTTTTCCTGCATTTTGATATAAGCGTTTTGAAAATATTTCACATTAACTTTAAAAACTGCAAATATTTTCACATGACAATGCTTTTTTTATCAATTTGTAGAAATTGAAAGAATTCAAAGCACCCTTCTGGTGCTTTTATTATTATTTTTTTAAAACCTTGTTGTAAATATTTTTTTCTTAGAATAATGGTGTATTGGAAGGGGAAAAATTAATTAGAGACGGATGCTCACAATAACACAGCTATGAAATACGTGAGAACAGGTTCAGTAGAGGAGACTTTAAAAGGGATTTGAAAGTGGCCTCTCCGGCTGAGGCTTCGTCATCTCTGTTTATTTGTGTTTTAAGCAGTCAGCGTGAAGTGTCAGAGTTAGATTTCAAGATTAATTCAATTTTTAACAACAAGGAAAAAATTAATTGGGCATTATAAGTCATTCAGCTGCTGCAGTGAACTAAACTGCTCATTAGAGAATATTATCAACACTTGATCAAATAACCCTTCGTGCTTGTTAGTCTAAAATCGATGCAGTCACTTGTTGTTGGTATTCTGATCCATTCTTTTTAATACTGTACTAACATAATAAACTTGTTGCAAAGTAGTTTACATTCCTTAACCTGTGTCTTTCTGTAATCAAATTAAATTTAAAAGAGAAAAGCTGTCTAAATAAGAGTAATGTAATCTGAACACGTATTGTTTGTTTATCTATGATAGAAAAGACTTTCAAAAGGAAAGTTTTATCCCTGAAATCAAGAAATACATGTTTTGTTCTGATATAATTTCAACTTTGTTTTTCTTTGTTCAGGTTGTTCATTCAAGCCAAGCTGCTGCAAAGCCCAGAAGTCTCTGGAGTTCATACCAATAAACTTGCACACACAGAGGATGAGGGTGACGTGCCCCAAAAAGACAGGTATTCTTATGTCCATTGCACACATTGATCTCATAGCGCTTCGACACACGCTGAAGGGCAACTCGGTTTGATGGGGACGAGCTGTCTGATCGCTTTTGCGTGTCCTTATCTGTGTTTGTATTCCATGAGCTGCTCCGGTTGTCTCCTTTTGTCTGTGTGTGCTTGACTTCTCCATCTGTCCAAAATACTCAGAGGCTCAGAGAGGCTGTTTCTAGGTCAACCCCCAGGTTGAAAGGTGAGAATTAGCTTGGCCTTAAAAAAATAGGGAAACGCTAATTAAGCCCTTTGCGTTTTTCCAGAGTGAGCGATGACGCCGTCTCATCTGTTGCTGCTCTAGAGTAGGTTGTTATTGGCTTGGAACTGGCTTGATCTATTAGGGGCATAACTGCTTCTTCCTTATCAGTGAGCGTGCTCCATTTCAATTAAATGTCGGATGATTGATGGACAGATAAAGACAGGCAAACACTAGGATTAACTGTATTTTTTTAAGCAAGGACCTCAGGGATAACAGATAAAATGGGTCAAATCAAGTCACTGAACAGCTCCAAAACTTCTTTGTTCAGTCGTGGTGGAAAGAGTGATAAACTAAACCAAAACTTGAAGAAGTTTTTCGATTGATAGACACAGATAATTACCCTCTCAGGGCCCAATTCAGTCCTTAACCCCCTTTCAGGCAGAGGTGCTTAAGCTGATGTGATGTGAGAGTGTGCATACTCCACCCCTGCCAGCTCCATCGTTTTCTCCACTGGCCTCACAAGGTTAATTAAGAAATTCAGCACGTAGGAAAACATGGACACCAATAAGTATGCAATGGTAAAGCAAACAAATTTCTCAAACTGGGTTTCCATGGGATTTTTTAGGCTACTTTATATTATAAGTTTCTTTTTTAAACTGTCAATAGCCTGTATGTTTAAAGTATTTAATGACACACTATGAAATGTGTTAGACTGCTGTTCAATAACCTCAGTCCCAATGGTTTGGTATCAATAAGCACTGAAATAAACAATCACCTGTTAATGAAAGAATTCATGCGATAAATGTAGATAAATTGCAAATATCTGAAAGTCAGGCTGCCCACCTGTTTTAATTCAATGTGACAGCTTTACTGAGGACCTCCTAATTTTTCCTTCATTTAAAGAAAACTGCTAAAATGAATGCAATCAGTCTACATAATAAACATCAGAATTGTATCATGTGTTACTTTCAAAGCTACATAAATTCTTGTGGTGTTACATTTGATTTTATAAAGAGATGCATTACCCTCAGTGTTTCTGCACAATCTGCTCAGGGGACTCGAAACCATTAATTTTCATTTAGTCTATTGATCATCCAACAAGAAAAGAAATTCTGTGGAAAAGCAGCACTTGAGCTTCTGATCAGAAATACGCTTTTACGAGTCGTTTTCTTCTGTCTCAAAACAAAAGTACATAATATTTCCTGCCTGAAAATATTAGTTAGTCAAATCTTAACTTAAAGCACTGTTCATCAGGATTTTTCGTCCGCTTTTCACCACAGGAAAGCAGGTGGACCTTTTGCTCAATAATTTGAGTTCTTTTGTCTTTATAGTTTCCATTCTTTCAACTGTGTCAGGTTCCTCCTCAAGAAAGCAAGTCACCTCTCAGTTATGCAACACTTCACTCTGCTGTTGATTTAAAATAATTTTTTTAAAAAGATAGTGAGAGTTGAAGCAGAGGTAATTCAAGCTCAAATTGGTGATCGTGCCTGATATTCTGAATCCAACCTTTTTTTCCCCCTTGTACTCCTTTTGTGGTAGAACCAATTAAGGGAACCTGGGTACCTGCAAGCTCCAGGGGCCAAACGTGTAGCAGTCGGACAGCCTTACAACCACACACAGGGATAATTAAAGGAAGAGACAGTGGTAGCAAAGGCCTAACTCCAGAGCACCATTAGTCTGTTGTGGTCTTGTCATTTACTTTTCTGTTGTAAGACATGGAACTTTCGAGTCATTAATTTCTATTTTCAACTGTTTTTCCGCAGTGTTTTTTCCACAACCCAAACTGTGGATTACAGCTTTCTGGGGTACCTGCTTTACTGATCTTGCAACCCCTGTAGTGCCACACATACTCACCGTTTCTTGCCTCGCTTGTTTTTTCAAAATTAATCGTCAACCTTATCCATTACTCATTCAAAACAAGGTCTGTCCTAAGCACCACTGAGCCCACATAGCAGTCTGTGAAAGGTTTACTTACTTTTGAGGCCAATTTGCAAATTAGAGTGAGGTCCTGCGACATTGGCTGTCCTTCTGGTCTAACATGGGACCAACTATGTGCAGACGAAACTGTGTACAGGGAGAGAGGTGTGGAAAACAACAATTACCAATCCAGTTGGGGAATGACATCATTCCCCTTTTTTCCCGCCAGTGGTGCATTTTTTCCATGGACAACTATTCCTCTGAGTTAGTCATTGCATTGTGTGTCTTTATCGATATTTCCCTTTTGATTGGCATTTCTGTCAATAATGTTGTTCTGTTGTGACTTTGTGAGGGAAAATCTCAGTTAGAGATTTAGAACTGCTGATCTTTGTATATCAGTTGTTTTGTAGAATCATCTTTCTCTGCACAGGTCAATCACTTTTCCAGGAGTTGCAATGCTATATTAAATCAAACAAACTAATTATCCATGCATTTCTTTTCCCTCTCTTTGTAGACGCATTCTATGACATCGTCACCGTCGGTGCTCCAGCAGCCCACTTCCAGGGCTTCAAGTGTGGCGGTCTGCAGCGTCTTCTTTTCAGATATGAAGCAGAGAAAAAAAGGTAAAAAAGCAAAACATTTTCACCATGATGGCATATATCCACAGAAAGCATGGGTGATTTAATAGAGGACATATGCCAAGAAAACAGGCTCGCATCGACAGAATGATTTAACTTCATGATTAATAGTGACATACAAATTTGTCCCAGGCCCATGGACTTGATTTGCCAGGTCTGGTGCAGTTACTTACTGCCAAAGCATGTAGAAATTAGACTAGAGCTCCACTGCCTCTGACAGCTTAATGTGACTGGAGGCAACCAGCATGATGGAAAAGGTTTCCTGATTCAGAGGTTCCTTTGCACCTGTTTGTTTCCTCAGCAACGTGGAGCACAGGGTTGCACCCGAAAGTTCTCAGAACACTCTAAGCCGGGTTAATGAGCAGAACTGACATTGTTATTTCAATCACTAACCACTAGTTGTTAAATGCTTTATAGTTTTGCAGTAATCAGTCAATTTCTCCATATTTACTGTGGTGTACAGCTCTTCCTTATAAAGGTAAAGTCTTGGGAATAATAGAAATGATGGGTTTGCTCATGTTTTAAATGATAGCCCATCAATGGCATTTGACTTCATTGACACACAGTCTTGAAATCTGAGGTTGTTTTTGTTTTAGATTTGGTCTATTATAGATAAATGCTGTGCTTCAACTTGATAGATAACATTTGTCTTAAATCTTTAGGTCACTGTCCAACACCACAAATTCCATGCACACTTAAAAGCATTAGTTGAATAAAGGCAAACCGTGGCCCATTTTATATCTAGTGACTGACAATGTACCTTTTGGCATCCATGACTTTGTTAGACCTGAGATCAGCAGTATCCTGTGAATTTATCTGTCTGTGCCCTATAGGTGATGCCGTTATATGTTACCGGAGTTCAGCATGTGGTCATCTGAGTGATAGTAGAAGAAGTGAAAGGTTTTTTTCCCCCTCATTGCTCCCCATAGAGTGCACAGTCATTACAGACCATGCCAGATCTAATTAGTTACAGAGTTTGAAGCTTAGGAAAATGGGAGAGAAGCAAAGAGTAGGGTGAGGTATAGCGCAAAATGGAAAGGAATTATGGTAAAATGGTTAAGGGCTTGTGCTGATAATAAAAAATAAAGAAAGGGCTTTTTTCACACCAGAGCGTACATGTGAATTTGCTGAAGGTGGTCAATTTTATCAGTTAGTATGAACAATGATAAGGTTAGCATATTTTTTGAGAATCCACTGAAGTGAAATGATTTACTTTGAGTAAGAGATTAGACTTCAGAAGGAACTCTCCAGGGAGACAGAGCTTTTTGTTTCATATTTGACTTAGTTAATGACTCACTGTAGCTTGAACTTTCCAATTTTCCGCTTGGCTAACTGACAGAGGCCTGAGCTGGGCCTTGTACAGTTCATGTTTGACCTGGAATGTAGTTGCTTGACAGTCAAAAAAGGGAACAAATTCAAAAACTCTGATTCCACTGACACATATTGCTATTTTAATGATAATGCTTGTTTCCTTTAAACATATCACATGCAGTATTTTATTGTTGAATGTGCTTGTGAGAAGTGTGTTACAAACATCAGACCACCTTTAGAGAGCCAAGAAGGACCACATCAGATGGTGTGCATGTCAATGTGAAGCTCTATGTATGTGTCCAGGTGAGAGTCCCTCACCAGTGCCGTAAGTCAAGCCTATTACAGCAGAGTGAGGATTCATCTGCAGACGCTCATTATACATCTCCCTCTGTAGCTCCTCGCCTTTCAGAGGCAGCCTTTTGTAATCACATCTGATTAAAAAGAGAACAATCGGCAAGATGTGAGACTTGGCTATTCTATGTTATATTAATTCATCAAAGAAAAAAAAATGAAAAAGAATAGAGCATGGGGGAAAAAAGGGAACCTGAGGATAGAGGTGTTACCAGGAGGCCAATAAAAGAGCCATTCGTCTTTGTTCCTTGGACATGAGGAGAGGGCGTGGAGTTCTCTACATAGCCATTAAAAGCTCGCATTGGACAAACTTGGCATTAGGATAGAATACGCAATGTGGTTGGTCTCTGAGGACGGGCAAGGAAAGAGTTTAATTAGAAGCTATACTCGGAATACTTTAAATCCAGATTTCCTACACATACTGCAAAAACATTTATCTTTCATCAGTTAAAGCGCTCCCAGGTAAATGTGTGTATTAAAACGCCCAGGGTTTTGATCCATTTTTAGTGAGAACCCTACAGAACCCCAAACATTGCTGTCTTTCTTCCCCTGTTCACACGATTTAGCTGAAACATGTGATCATGTATCTTAGGAGAAGTCTGTATTTTCAAACACCTGTTCGTTTGTGCAGAAACTGTGCAGGTAGGCTACTCTCAACATGTCTATGAATCCTGTTCACCGGAACTGAGAGGGAAAGAAACACGGCCATTTCGCCAGGCCTCCGAGTCAAGCAGAACTGCCAAATGACACATTTCTGGGGCAAAGAGAGCGGCTGAAACCACATCACACAAACCTAATAGAGTCTCTTGGGGCTGATGTTCAGATTTAGTGTGACTAGCAGCATGTTGTCCAACAAAATAACTTTTTCCCAAGGCAACTGCATGTATGTGTATGAGTGAGGGACAGACTGTTGGTAGTGGCTGGGACTCCATGCTGATGGACAGCAGCTTTCTAGTTCTTTCCCTGTCCTTAAGTGAACATTCTCCAGGTTCTGTGGATGAAGGAGAAAGATGCTGGCAGGAGCCCTGAGGATTCTCTGGTCACAGATCAGGGTCTGTATATGTCTGAATCATTGAGGAAAGCTTTGGCTATTTTTCTGAGAAGTTTAAGATCAGGGCCCACCAAAGGATTTGCGAACTGACAGAGATTGGCATTTAAATCTGGTTTGAGATCAGTTGCTTCAGCATGTATCATTCTAAACCAACCTGTATATCCAGACTGTGTCCTTGTGACTGTGGCCTTGTATATGAAGGCTGATTAAAGCATACAGTCAAAATGACGAAGGGTGTCTTGGCAGGCACTTGAAGTACTGCAGGGCTCTCTGCTGACGTATCTACATTTTACTCCTGCTGTCTGTCACCAGCAATCCACAAGCTCTTTATTAATTTCCTCTCCACAATTAATTAGCCGTGTGCTGGATATTCTCACTTAATTAGGCTGCTGGGCCTGGCATTTTACTTCTTCTCATTACTATTACAAGTCATACCTAACGCAGATTAGAAAAACCAAGAAAGATATTTACCCCCAGGACAGATAAGTGTCTAATGCAATTTGTTGTGAATTAATTCTTTCTTATTTTTTTTTAAATAAAATGTGGTTTGACACTTGTTTGGATCCTTCTCCAATCCTTGTTTATCTATGAAACCTGAATCATAAATGGTGATAATTTCATGAATGAATCAATGTGTGTCAAGTGGACTGTGCACATTGTGCTCAGGGAGTGGCAGCACACCTTTGGCATTTTAATGACCAGGGGCCCGCAGCACACTCTGGGCAGTGAGAGGTGGGATTCAAATGAATCCATTATCATACATTATCAGAGTTGGAGTCAGACAACAATTCCCTCTGAAATATTCCCTGCCTCTACAGGGGTATATTAATGTGATGTTACGGAGTATGCAGAGCCTTGCCTGAGAGGAAAATCATATTTTTACACATGAGATTGAGATTAGCAAGTGCAGCTCTTTCTTTTTAACTCAATCAACCTCAGATATCAATTTTCAGGGTTAAGGCCAACAGGGAAGTGCCAAAAACTAAAACCATTTTGGCAAATGTTTCAGAGCTTACTTTACATAGACTGCAACATTCTAATGCAGCTTTAAGGCAGATATAAATATTCCAGCCACACACAAACAGCGTGGATGTCCAAACCAGTGTCTACCTCTGTGGCAACTTTAGAGGACTGAATTTTATCTTGCTAATTTAAATCATATGAAAGCTTAATGTTATAAATGGAGCCACGCCAGCTATCCAGTTCAGGTAGGCGACTCAGACTGCTCTGTGGTCTACCATGTGATCTGTCTCACACTATGCGCCATTTACCAAACGCTCCTCTCCTATCTCGACTGTCTAAAATAGCTGAAAAGCTCTCTGCTGGTTGCTGATGCCCTTTAACCCCGGACACCGGCTGCTGTTCAGCGGCTCTTGCTTTCTTCACCCTGTTTATGGAATTGTTTTCTTACCTTGCAGTGTTCTTGGCCATCATGTCTTTTGCTGTCTCCAGTTCATAGAAAGACTTGCATTTCTTTAGGACAAGATGGCATTATTGCTGAAGCCAAATGCTCAACCTTCCCCGTGTCCCCTCCTTATCGGTGCAGTCCCTACAAACCAACGCTACAATGGCTCTCAGACTGGTCAAGCCCTGCTTTGAGGATGAGCTCATGCTCGCAAAAAGCCAACTGAATTTGATCCCAGCCCTGTCTTGAATCTTCTCTCATGTCTATGTTTCATTGGATGAAATCTGAATTTACTTACATGAAAGAAAGGCTTGCATCTTTAAAAATACATTTATTAATTCTACAAACTCCCATGTATCATCTGCAATCACCCCTGGCCTGACGATTTTGTCTTCCAAAAACTTGGCAGTCTTCCAGCTTCCTCTTGATGTAACCCCTCTGTTGGGTTCTGGGAACTCAGGTTTGAGCAATATCAATTAGCTCCAGGTTCCTGACTTCTGCAGGTCAAGACTGTTGATATCTCTGATTCTGGGGAATCAAATTCTATTCTGCATTCACAATATTTTCCTCTTTTACTATTTTCCATACGTTTTTGTGGATCTAACTACTTCAGCATACTTCCGCTGATTTGTGAGGTATGAAATTGTTGACTTCTGGTTAGTTGGTTTGGTTTTCTCATTTTTATAGTTTTTCAGTTCCATTTCAATTTTTTTCTCTTAATTTTTAATTACTTAGAATTTGTTTAATTTAAAAAGTTTTTCTTCTGCAAACCTTTCTTTCAAACCCTGTTTCTAATGAATCAAACTCAATTTATTTACCTTCATGTGCTCTCATTTTACAGGCAGTGATATAAATTTAGTAGAAATTGAATTATGCTATAATTGCATCTACCTTGGGGCCAATGGTAAAGTCACTGTGCTTACACCAGTTTTCATGTCTGTTTAATGTTCAGAATTCTTTTGAATTCTAGGCCACATTCATCCATCCACACACATTCAGGCAGCAAGTCTTTGTTTGCGAGGTGTTGCAGGACTAGTATTGCATTTGCAGGACAATACTTTTTCTTTTCTGTTGTAAAAATGCAATCACAGATAGACAAAGAGGTTGAGGGTGAGGCGACTGCTCTTCTTCCTTAGTTACTGCCACCATGTAGTTTTTAACTCCATGAGGTGCTAATAGCCATCGCTTTTTTAGTAGTAAGATCCAAAATTAACCTACACTTTCCTGACTTCAGTTCATGTTCCATCTCTCTCCAAAGATACCCCTAACCACTGTAATATATGTTGTGTAAACTGTCGTCTTACTGCTTTACCTCATTAATTTCTTCCACGCTCAGATTGGCTTCAACCACCAATCTTTGTAAAGGCTTGCGGTCTGCTTTAAAAGAGCCACAAGTCAAAGGTAAACTTGTAGCTGATACGGACAAAGGAATACATAAACCCTCTGTCAAAACCCCATTTCCCATCTTCAGAGTAAGCCCTCCAGGCACTGCAACAAGAAAATATTCATTCAAAGTTTCTAACCATTGATTTATCAGCTCCCAACAACTCCTCTGTCCTGGAACCTTTTTCCCTATTCTATGCTTCTATAGATATTATCCTGCTGATATCCAAGTTGGCCAAGAAGGGTGCACAGCTGGGTAAGGCTGCTATTACAAATGCTTTCAAATCATGCCTTTCCACCTCTCTTTATGGCATCTCCTCGAGGCTTTTCTCACAAGAATCAGTTGCTACTTTAGTTCTTGTTCTTTATGTCCTCTTCAACACCTTCCCCTTCATCTTTCAGTGCTTAAATAATGAAGAGCAAAAAATAGCTGTGGTCTCCACCTGCTGCAATTATGAGGCATCACTCGTGATGATGTGCTTATGCAGGCTTCATTGCAGAGAGACAGTGTCACATCCATCCTTCTCTGCTGCCAGCAGTCTGTCTGAAACAACTTAAATCAGTCGAGCCACCTTAGCTTCAGTGTAAACATCACCATTTCTCAAAATCATATCACAGTTCTTGGTTTTAGCCAATAAGGGATGCTGTAATCCCAGATAATGGGGATTTTCCTCTGCTGTGTGAGAAAAGGATGTCTGTCCTTATGACTTTCCAAGAATCTTTAGATTCTCTCCAGTTTTATAGCAGCGGGTTTGTTTGGGGGATTTTACAATCCTGAATGTTTTACTGAGGTTTGGTCATCTGAAACTCAGACCTTTGAATCCAATCGTAAAGCTACAGCCCTTTTGAGATTTACTCTCCTGTTGTTCCTTATGTTTTATAAGGGCAGCAGATGGTTCAGGAAAAAAATGGAAGCATTCTGCAACACACAACCACACTGACCGATAAGTCTGCTTAAAGATTACAATAAAGACTCACGCACAGAATGACTTGGTTCTGCATCTTGGATTGTTTTTATTTTACAAGCTCCATCCCCGGAAACGAGAATCACCTATGCTGTTTCACTTCAGTATTCCAAATTATCACCACAAAGGAGCCGAGTTTTGTCTGGCAAAGTGATTTTTTCTATTCTTATAAGGTTCTTTTGTTCAGAACTAAAATTAAATCAAAAGTAAATCAAGTGCATTTAATTTTGCAAGTACCATCAGTAGCTCTTACACTTAGTTGTTCATTAAATTAATTAATCCCTCGAATATTGGAAATTATCAAGGAAAAGTCGCTTGGAGTTCTCAGCAACACAAAAATAACTCAGTACAATGTATTAAAGATTTATTTTTAGTTGAAGGAGAGAGCCAGACTGCTACTGTAGATTACATACAAACCATTGTATGATGGAATTGGACGTGACGTTTAAAAATAATGTCTACAGGCAGTTTAATGCATTATTACATTACTTTTACACATGCTCACCAGCCTATTGTTTTATGTAGGTTCTCCGTATAGAGCAAGAGGGACAAAACACCTTTTAATCTGAAATTCTGACTGTCTTTTGAGAACCAGCCTCTTGTATTGTTATTGGAAACAACTAACAACAAAAAATTAAACAGTTATAATCAGGCTGACGTGATCCCACAGCAGCTTCTTCACATATACAGTTAAAATGATAAGATTTGTAAAGGTTTGTAAAAACATCCATCTGTTTTCTGTACCACTTATTCCCAGCGGGGTCCCAGGAGGCTAGAGCCTGTCCCAGCTGACAACGGGCGAGAGGCTGGGTACATCCAGGACATTTCGCCTGTCCTTTACAGGGCAACCACACACAGTCACATTCTCTCCTAGGGGTCATTGAAGGTGTCACATTAACATGCATGCTTTTGGGAGGAGGTTGGAGTACCCGGAGAGAACCCACGCAGACACAGGGAGAACATGTAAACTGCACACAGAAAGGTCCTGGTTCCCTTGAGGACTCAAACCAGGAACCCTCTTGGTGTGAGGTGACAGTGCTAACCACCAAATCATTGTAACAAACATATTAGCCTAGCGACAGTAATAACATGAACGGCATCGTCAATGTTAACACTTTGTTTACCTTCCCAGGTGACACTTTATTGATCCTTTACTACCCAAAAGTTTTCTCTGGCAGAAAAAAAGACATCAATATTCACTAAGGTTTTTTTTTTGTTTTCTTGCCCCTGACCGTGGTTTTGTTGAGGGAGAGGGTGGTAATGAAGGAAACGTTTTCTTGCCAAGAGCTTCGACTATCGTTGTAATTACAGTTGTAATTATTTCTATTATAAATTTCCTCTGCTCCTTGGGAAACATTCAAATGTGACATGATTTATTTATTTATTTATTTATTTATTTATTTATTTATTTATTTATTTATCATAGAAGCCTTGATTTAATCGGCCAGTCCACAGAGAATGCAGAGGTGACAGCTAAAAACGCCTTTTGGACATCTTTGTTGCATGATATTTATTCTTCATCTTTTTTTTGCACTTCTTTCTGTGCCTGGTGGTGGCGTCATTACGACTGCATCAGGTTCAACTCTCTGCGTGGTGTTTGCTCTTCCTGTGTATGTTCTCTGTGGGGATCCCCCCACCATCCAAATACATGCATGCTGGGTTGATGGATGAGGATTTGTCTCACCCTAAGTGTGGGGGTACTCATGTAGGGCTATTTCTCCCTGTGGCCCCAAACTATCCATGGCATACCCCGGGTCATATCAATGGCTCTCCACAACCCTGAATTGGGTCAACTGATAGATGCTCAAATAGATGGATGGATGTTTAATTTGTCTATATATTTTAGCTTAGACCGAATGATGTGACGTTGTAAAATCACGATTCAAGCTCTGAACAAAATGAGTGCAGTAATAGAGACTTGATGGATGCCACAAGGAGCTGTTGTCATAACGCCGTTCACATAAACACAAAGACGATGTTGTAAGGGAATGTGTACAGAGGTCGTAAACAGTGGGGATTTGGAAATATAACATACTTCTCTGCTCATCCACCAGTACTGTTACACAAAGCGTTTAACCTCATTCTTTCTTTTCCAAGTTTCGAGTGTGATCATTACAGCTGATACAACCAGAAAAAAATAACGATAAGCAAAATATCCTTTGATGGAGGTTGATAATAGAGAATGTTATTACAGTGTTACTGTTCATTTTTTCGTGTTTTTGGCATCACATTTGCATCCACAGATCTGTTTTTTTTCTAACCTTATCAGGCTTTTCCATCCTTGTAAGCACGTTTGAACTGAGAATAATGTTGATGAAACAATTAAAGTCCCATGCCATATCCAGCCATGGAGGGAATCAATTCTGTCCTCCAGCATCAGGTGGATGATTCCAGCATTCATTATTGCCTACAAAGTTTCCCTAATGGGATTGGATTTGAACTTATGAGTCAACAGAACCGTTATTGAATCTGTGCAGCTAAAGCAGTTGTCCTCCTCCAGAATAATTCTCCTTCACCTGTATAGTTGCAGCCCTGTGAGATTTTCTTTCTTTCGTATAGAGTTCCGTACAATATGGAGACGAACATAAGCTCACAGTGGATAAACGGGTTAAATACCTGAACAGTATTTTGGAGCGCTACATGATTGAACGTTGTTGTGGAAATCTAACCCTAGTAAAAAAATGGTTGGAAAAAGAAGTTAACTGGTAGAAATTGCAGTGCACCGTGTGCTTCACACTGTTTGCCCTCTGTCTCACTTTCACTTACTGATTCCTTTGATTAGCTTTGAGCTTGTGGGTGGTCGTCCTCCAGGGGTCTCATTAGCTGTAATGACAAGGCCAAGATTTTAAAATTAGCCAGCCAAAGACATAGTTTGTGGCTAGCTTCCACTCTGGCTAATTTCTTAAGGCCCTGAGATGTTATACATATTGACACATCAGGTTTTGCTGTTCTGCAATAAGGGACATCCAAATAAGCCCTTTTTCCCTTGCTGGAAAATACCAACAGAGCTTCTGATGCTACTGTGTGATGCCAGCTCCCAGTATGGATCTCTCTTAAGTCAGTTACCATACAGTTCTGGGGTCTGGCCTAAATAAAGACTTTCAAAGCTCCATTTAAACTAGTTGGAAGGGTTACAAATGACTGCATCGCTCCAAACTTCATCCATTAGAAAGTCAGTAAATGGAAACTGACAGTCATAAGAACTTTCCCTAAGAAGAAGGTTGGATTGTAGCAAATGCCAGCACTGGCAAAAGTTTTTTTGACTTCCACTAAACTGTTCCCTAGAAATGGAAAAGAAATAAATTATTCATAAATGTAAATTGAGCTGATATTTAACGGTGTGTCCAGTTGGACAGGTCATCCTGAGTGGCCCAGAGGCACATTGTGGCATGCATATTACTCCTGTAATGCTTGTTGGTTATAAAATTTGGGGGGGGGACTTTTGTCCTATAAGGCTTAAAAGTGATTGTGACTTTCTTTTAGATCTAAATTCTAATCACTTTCATGTGTCTTCTTCAAACAGATATACTGTTCCCAGTCCATGAACATCGTGCTGCGGTTTGTAGCCTGAACTGATTTCTTTCTCTCCTCATCACAGCTTCAGCACTGCCTACCAGTGTATCTACTACTCCCCAGAGCACACAGCCAAAGCTCAGGAGGTGCTCAGCACCATGAGTCTCCTACAGCCCCTCATCACAAGCTTAGCAGACCAGCTCCTGCAGGCTGCCCATGAGCACTCCTCCCCTGGATTGAGGGATGCACTCAAGAGCCTCTCTGACAAGGTAAAGAAGCACCCAAACCTTTCATCTCTCCTCACTTGCAATTCAGATCTCCCTTCATCCCTTCCTCTTCTCCTCAAGCCCTCAGCAATACAAGCATGGATATACCTTCAGATACAGATATATAGTCTGCAAAGACAGAACAGCTCTGTAGAATTATATCATTAGTGGAGATTGAGCCCAGATTTAATAATTTATTCAGAATGTTTCTCCAAAGCAAACCTTCTGTAGGTGGAATGTTGTGCCAGCAACTTTTGTTTTACCCATGGCGGGGCTTATTTCAAACAAAAACTGTACATTTTTCAGTAACTTTAAATCCTTCAGTTGCTTTGAGACGCATGCATACACTGAACAGACAACCTCTAGAAAAATCCATAGCTCATCATAAAAATGCCAAACTAACAAACACGTATAGCAGCATGAAGGTTTATGGAATTGAGGCATTTTTATCAGTATAATTAATGAATTACATCTGGTGCTGTCAGATTGCAATCTGTTGTGGGAGAGATTGTTTTTGCCACAGTGGAATAGAGCCCAATCAGCCTGTTTAATTGGTACATTCGCTCTGTCACCACTTCTTCTCATCCTTGATTAGACACACACACAGCGGCCAAGTAAACCCTTGGCCTGGTCAGCTCACGCAGGGCTTCTCGCTGATTAAGATATCAGGCTGCGTTTGTGTGTGATAGAGACACAGATGCAGACGTGTGTCTGTTTGACAAAAAAGCTGAGGATCAAGTAGTATCTTCCTCTTCAACTCAAAGATCATGAATAGTCCACAAAAAATCTCAGCGTCGTTGTCGTTGAGAGTTGCACACACATGCTCGTATGAACATACAGTAAAAAGCGTTAATGTTCATAGAAACCTCAAATGAATGGTGAGTTTGAAGCTCAAACTCACTATGTAGTTGTGAATCATTTTTGTCAAATGGAAGATTTTCGCACTAGGAAATTTTTTTGTCCAGGAGTCACGAATGCAATGTAGTTTAACACTAGTGAAAATTAGTAATTTGTTTGTACAGTCACTGGAAAAACTGATTAAATCGGACACAAAGGAACTTATTCATGTTACAATAAGCTCAATAGGGACAAACCAGATACAGTGTGGACAGTACCCTGACAGCAAAGTTTGGACAATGCTCACTTGTTCACAATTTTCCTTTTGTGCAACATGTTTTTGTACAGTACACTTTGCACAAGACTTTCAAAACGTCTCATTCTTGAATTTTATCTAAAAGTTTTGTGTAGACTAAGAACTTTACAAAGGAAAACAATGTGCAAATGCACATCACAAATTAGCAAAGTGGTCAATAAGGAAACATAATATTTTCTAGAAGTCAATGACAAACACAACTTTTATATTTCTCAGGTTTATGTTCACAGCATTTTCAAGTTTTCAGAAGTTTATAGACACCCAGCCATGTAATTGCAAAGAGCATCCAACTAAATACCACCTTCACATTCACGTTAAAACCCATAGCAAACATGAAAAAAGGCTATGTTTGCTCATATTTTGGTCCTCACTAAAGCAAATAATTGGTTTGTCCATTCAGTGCTGCTGTAAATGCAGTCGCAGGAGATGTTAGAGGAGATATCAGAGGATTATAAAAATGGTAATATTTCCAATATTTATATATTCCTGTATTTATATAATAATAAATACATAGTAACAGTAATAGTAATAGTTACATTACATACAGCTTCATTAATACAGCAGGATTTTAACCATAAACAGGATCTGTTTTAGCATATGTTTAGATTACATGAGGTCAACAGAAAAATTCAAATGTCAAGCCTCCTTATGATTATCCATTACCAGAAATCTTCAGACAAGAAACTAATGACAGAAGATATCAGTTTCTGTATATAACCGGATCCAGATGGTGTTCTTTCATATCTCATATCTCCTATTGTGCACCACATTTTGAGAATGTTGTCATCGTAGATTCTGTGAATTGATTTCAGTGCAGATTAAGTGGAAACAGTAAGTACTCTATATCTTTATAACTTTAGGGCGCAGATTTGTTCTTGACAAGAAAACAAAATTAGAAGACAGATACATTTCTTTAATAGCTAGAGGTAGCTACACATATGTGACCCCATTGCTGTAAAAGTCCGCTGTTTTTTTAGAGTTCTCTTGTCTCACACTTTCTTGTGACTTCTTCAGTATCTTTGTCTAATACTTTTTCTGGAGACTTCCTGATTAGTTCTGGACATGGCAGATGTGAAGTTTCTCCCTTTATATGATGATGAGCCTGTTGATGATGATAATTATTTTCCTCTAATGATAATCATAGTTAAGCATCAACTGCAAACCTCCCTCCAGCTTTGCCCTTGTAAAAATAATCCCTGCATACTTTAAAATCTGTCCATGAAAAAATTGTGGGTTACATAATATATCCATGACTATATTAGATTTTTATGTAAGGGTCAAAAAACACAAATAGTGAATGTCCTCTCTGATAAGTGTTGCTGGAACTTGACCAGCTACATCCACCGAGCCTCTTCATACTGAAGCTGGAAAAAGTGAAAAATTATTTTTTTAACAACCAAAATCTGCTCGTCCTTCAGGGAAAAAGTATTCAGAATGAATAGAAACTATCTATTTTTTCTTTTCAGATCAAGCATATCTTTTTTTTACATCTCTAGTGCAGAGAGGCATTTTCAGGCTTGAACTGCTCAGTAAGGATCAGATCAGGAGATACTGCATACTGAAGAAAGGCAACGAACACAATTTCTCTTCAGGGATTTTGAGCATTTCAGATCTTTTGAAATGGGTGTTGAATAATTATTCATAGAAGTTTGCTATCTAAAATCAGTTGCTTCATAGAAGCTGCAATCATTTTCTGTTTTGCTCTGACATTTTATTTTTGGAACATATATGGACCATATATGTACAGATACATTAAAGTAATTCACTGAAATGTTACACTTGACTTTGGCTTATCGTTCCTCAGTTTCCATGCTGGTTAAATCTTATCCAACATTCACAAATCTTTTATCAGACGCAAGTGTAGTTTAGAACAGTTTCGAAAAATCTGATTGATCTTAATTCTCTGACCTTGTGGTCAAGAAATGTAAATGTGGCTGATTTTAAATACAGTGTTTGACTTTGTTTTCTCATTTCATAAAGTGAATAATTTGTGGTCTCATGGATTGCAAAATTAACACTGAGGTCAGATGAGCAGAGTTCAATCTGAAGTAATTTACATTTTATATCTCGAATTCCGGCTGCTTGTGTGAGTTACTACACCAAGAGCTGCTCCTATATATATTTAGTCTAATTTTTACTCATATGTGTAAGACTGAGTATATACTGCTGGCTTCCAGCGGTGATGCCTGTTCCCAGATAATTACACGTCATCCTATCAATAGATTTGACTTGTCACATCATTGACTTACAGTAATGGAAGTCATTAGAATCCATGCAAGGCAATTAAAAAGATATGAATTCCATGTAATGTCGTTTTAAGTGTTGTCCATGTTAGTCTGCTCAAACACTTTATAAATGGCCCATTCACTTTGGCAAAACGCCTTCATACCTTTTCTTTTTAAATCAAGGGCAGAACAGTTCAACCCGATGGACCAGTAAGTGTGTTTCTATTAATGTCTGAAATGGATTGTAGCTTCCTCACAAGAAAATTACTGCTCACAATAGACTTTTTTATAGCTACTGTCATGTTTCCGAGCTGTAATGAGTCTGTTACTTTGACCAATTTTCATAAATTAGAGTTGGAAGAGTTGGATTAAATTCCATTTTTGTTTAGTGACAAAACAGGAAAGCCAGCAGATAGATGGTGTTGTGGAGGAAGACAAAAACAATTTCCATGCTAAGGAAAAACATGAGCATGGCAGAAACGTAACAAGACTTCAAAGACTAACTGCTAATCTGATAATATCAAGGATATGACACTGAACAAGGAAAATGATGGAGATCCATGTTATCAGTGACTAAGACCTGCTTTGAAACTGGGGTAGGAAAAAAATACTAGATGTAAATCAATTAATTTCTTGAATCACCTCCAGTTAGTATATGTATTTATGTACGTGCATATTGCATTCCATTGAATTATGTAAATTACTTATTTTTCGGGGCTTAAAGCTCAAAGTTTAAGATCTATTAATCTCGTTTTCAAGAGCTCCTGGAATTAAAACTCATTTATATATTTGCTAAAAAATAAGATGTGGAGCTTTATATTTTTACAGTGTATTTATATGTATAGCATACTAACTATGTACATACAAATATAAATATGATCAATTAGATCTGCACTGCAGTTTGATTAACAAGTCATTTGATAGGTTGGAGGAGCAAAAAACTTCAATATCAAATTCAATTATTGGTGAAGTAAAGTAAATTCTTATTTAGCATTCCAATGATTGGCTAAAAAAAATCAGGTTAAAGGAATAAAGTATAGTTAATATGATGATATAAGAAAGTATGTTCAGATTACATGGATATAGATTTTTGATGAAATGGAGAAGTGTAAGTCACAGAGAAGCCAAACACAAGAATAAATAACTTTAAGCTATTCAGGAAGGATTCAATGGGGGCAAAAAAGAAAACCATTCTTTAATGGAATGGATAACAGATAATCATGCAAATGACTCAGTCAGAGAAGTGAAAATGACTGCTTTAGTAAAACACCAACAGGTCATGTTGCCCACATTCACAAAGGGCCATAACTGCCTGTTGCCTTTATTGAAAAGGTTCAAAGCCAAATTAAGCTTGGAGACACTTCATTACAACATCCACACAAAGTAGTCTACCAGGATTTCTTCACCGCAATTACCTGCCTCTGCACCAAGCCAGCAGTTTTCATCATTTCTTGCTGTCTCAATAAGCTCAGTCCACATGAGATGGGTCAGAGCAAGAAAACAGTGCTTGCATGGCAAATATGTGCATACGGTGACCTCACAGGTTTTGTTTCACTTCATTTTACGTGGTGATAGAATTGCTTATTGCAAAGGTAACTCAATTACTCCTGAGGGCCCTTATAATTTGCTATGCAGCGGCAGCAGCGCGTGTAGGGCTACTTGGTGCCGGCATCATCATAAACTTCCAGTAGGTGCTGAATCCGAGAGCAAAGGGGGGTGGTCCCCTCAGAGAGGCAGACTGGAGGAGTAATTGAATTGTTTGTTGCTGTTACTCTCCTCGCTGGCTTGGGTGCAGTAAGGCAGAGCGGCGTCTTTAAGATCAGCGAATGTGTTCATTTTCCTTGTTACTTTGGGCATCCTCTGTAAATAGTTTCCTGTATTTTTCTTTTACCCGTTCTGTCTCGACAATGTCACAGCCCTTCCCTGCCTCTCAGACTCTTACTCAGTCTCCATTGCTTTTTCAGCACTTCATTTTTCATTTGTTTTTTTTATCCCAGAGTAACTCTCTCTTTCTTTACAAATCCGTACCTCTCTTCTGTTGTTACAGACGGAACAATTTGTTCACACACTAAAGGATGAATTGGTCAAGAGTGCTCTGCTAGCACTCCATGCAGCCCGGCCGGGGTACGTCTCTAAAAGCCAGAGGCAGACTCCAGTGCAGGGACATCATCCAGGCTACACCGGCCAAGACGGCGACCAGAATCAGAGCCGAGTCCAGGGCGTTCCTGCCCATAACCCGCCCACATCCACTACAGAGAGCCCGGTGGTGTGCAATAATGTGGAGGGATCACAAACAGTTACTGGAGGAGAAGCTGAACAAGCGCCAGTGAAGCACCAAGATTCAATACCGCATCATAAAGAGTACGATGAGGAGGAATGGGTAAGTCATTAGGCTCTGTGGAATACTTTTCATGGATATTTCTCCATAAAGCAAAAACCTCCATTGTACAATTTCAGGTCACATCTTTTAATGTATCTTGTGATAGACTGATAGTTTTGGAGTTTTTTTTTTCGTAGCAAAGCACACACAACTTTGCGTGTTCTGTTTAACACAGCCACCATTGTTTTCGCAAATCATTTAATTAACCTGTGAATTTTGTCCGTGTGCCAAACATTAGTCTGCATTTAGGTGGGATTTTTTCCCCTTGGATTTTACATATTTCATCATGACAGAGGATACTGCAGAGGATTATCATGTGGTATCATTGTTATTGAACTTAAGCCAGTCTGCCTCTTTTCATGTAAGGGTGCATGGTTTCTTGTTTGTTTGTGGAGATGGCATCTGTCACACTGGCTGCAGGAGATCATCGTGTTTTCTGCACGCCAATGCGGAACTATCACTCCAAACATTCCTTACCGTTTTCACAGGTTCAGCCCCTTCATTTTTTGTGTTGTTTTTGTTTTTAAACCAACAAATACTGAATTACACAGTGGCTTTAAACACATACACACAGATATGGGATGTATTTTTCATTAGAGAAAGGCTGAGCTCAGAAAAACAAAATAAAAATAAAAGCTAAAGCTTTAAGAGTAATCCATGCAGCAGTATCCTTTTGATCTTTCAGATATAAATGTCAGAAAAGACTTGTTTTTTCTGACATTTATTTGTTGTTTAGGTGTATGCCTCATTTTGAAAATTCTTTTCATGATCCCACTGTTTCATGACTTTAAATCGAGAAAGAGTGAGAAAGACAGATTTAATCATCTGAGCTGAGCTGGCCTGACTGGTGGTTGTGGGTTTATCTCTTTCAGGACAGGGTGTGGGCTAATGTGGCCAAATGCCTCAACTGTGTGATCGCCATGGTGGATAAACTCCAGGAAGAGGACAACAGAAAGCAGGAGCCAGTTCCTGAGCAGCAGCTAGCTGATGTGATCACTTCGCACAATCCTGGTAAATTGCCTTTTACTTTTTCTTTTTTTGTTGTTGTTGTTGACTTCCACAGAAACCAACATGCCTTTTAAATCTCTACCTCTCCTGTTTACTTACAGAAGGAACTATTTGTTCAATGTTTCCGCCAAAGTTAAGCCCAAAGAGTTGTTGTATTGGGAAACATGGGATTTGATTTGGCTCCATAATAACAATGATGATAATAACAACAACAACAGTGATGTCATAATCAACACAATTACCATACATTTATATCTTAAATAGCAGATTCCTTGTGAAGTCAAAGAGGAACGTAATAATTCATACTCATCTTAAAAAATAAATGAACTCATAAATTCGCTGACTAAAAGTTTTAGATTCCACTTTAAAGGGGTCCTTTTCCGTCAGCACCACTGCCATCGAACTACCTAACCTCATACATATTTTGTGCACACGTATGTGTAGAAACATTGAAAGGTCAAATTATAGTATGTCTTTCATTTGTTTTTCTTGTTTCAAACAGCAGCCATATTCCTTTAACAAATCAAGTGCGTTTACATTCGTCATCTTGAATTCTTTTGGGGTAAAGACTTCATCTGTGCACATCATGCTGCCCTCATGGTTGCCTGCTCAGAAGCAGAGTAATCTAAATGTGTTGAAAAACGATCATGAAATATTTAACCAGGTTGCGCAGCATGATTATAGATTTTCTTCGTGCGTTTGTTTGTGATTGCAGTTGATTCAGTCTACTGTAGTTCAGTCCAGCACATCTGCTCCGAAAATGTAAAGTCCATTAAAGTGTGCAGATTAGAACTCTATTCGCCACATTTCTGTTGGATTAATGTCAGGACTTTGACTCGGCTGTGTCATCTAAACCACCTCTTCGCCAGAAATAACTTATATACTTTGGTTTCTCTTGGGATTCATTCCATGTACAGATATCGTGACATTTTCACAGTAGTAGTGATCTTTAGTCGCTCTGACAGAGCTGTTGTCTTTCTGCCACTTGTTAGAATGTTGTTTTTTTTAGAGAACAGCATGGCTATAAAATCAAGAATCTATTAGAGAATCGCAGCAGTCTGGTGTTGTCTTATTTTCACAATTCATTAGGGATAATAAATTATGATATCTATAATATAACATGCACTTCAAAATTCCTGTCCTGTTCAGACTGCAACAATAACTTTTGCTTTCAAGTCTCATATAGACATGTATCATTGGTGGATAACACCACCATCAGCCTTATATGATCGTTATTCAAATATTTTTATGTTTAAATATAAATATATAGAAGTGCTTTAAGTTGCCTGAGACTGTGTTCGTGCTTTTTTATCACAATACAGCAGTTAGTTTAGCCAGAGATTTTTTTCCCAACAAAGTAAACACTTTTTCGCTGTCAGAAGTAAGTACAAAAAGAAGCTGCTATTTTTCAAAGAATCGTCTGGCTGAATTGGAAATAGTGACACATTCAGCTGGAAGAGAGTTCAAACGGTGTAAAATGAAAAATTTTCAAAATGTTGCCAGAGAAAAAGGATAAAAAGGTATGTTTGAAATGCAGAGCCGTTCACTGTTGACCACAAGCTTCCCAGTCTTACCTTGCGTCCAACGATATCCTGCCTGAAGCTTGTGTTCAGAGAGTCCAGGCAGTTGCTGCTGCCATCTGGCAGCCAGAGCAGAGCCTTTAGTCAGACCAGGCCACTTTCTGTTTGTTGGACTTTCTGCTACTCTCCAGCATCTGTGGACGTGTTGGTGCAAATGTTTTGGTGGCTGTTTGTGTGATCAGAATGCATGCCTCATTGTCTGTGTCGGCTGAGATTGCCATCTATCCAGCGCTCAGCCTAAAAGATGAGCTTGACCCACAGAGCACCTTTCTTAAGATACTGAACAGTTTCAGAGAAAGTGACCATCCGCTGTCCTAAATGAAAACGCGGATGAAATAGTGTCAGAGACACTAACATTTTGTGCAGGTTTAGACTCTTGGACAGGTATGTTTGTGAGGAAGTGACAGCTGGAGTCCCCCCATTACCCCCTACTTACCTTTGTTCTCAAATTCTGCAGAGGCAGTATTTGTAGGGAGCAATACAACATGATTTGTCTGACAAGGCAGGGATTTCTGGGCTGCCGCTCACTCTGGGAATCCTGCATGTGTGTTTGTCCACACTGATTTGCTCTTGCTGTCTGAAAACTTTTTAATATGCGGAGGTTGAACAGAGTGCATGATTTGAAAAAAAAAAGCAAAATTCCTTGCAATACTTTATCTAACACTGCCCCCTGATGGTTGCTATGGAGACCTCTCTTTCAAGACCAACTCACACATATACAAATACATATTTCTATACATACACATAGTTTTCTTTTGCTCAAAAGTATATGAAACCATTGTTCTACACCATTGACAGGTGACTGGAGGGAGCAGTTGTGCCCGGTGGTGACCAGGTTAAAGGATTGTGTGATGGAGGTGATGGAGAGAGCCAAGAGAGCCATGACTTTTGTGCTCCTGCAGGAGGCAGCCTGCAGCATACCACAAGGCTTTCTCCTCCAACAGAGGCGAGATGTGGTCTTCAGCCAGGCAGTAGGTGGATGTACCAATCTAGTAATCAATGCTTTGAAATCCCTCTAAAGGATATTCTTTGCTCTTTTTTGTTTGTATAAAACACTGTTTCCTCTCTCTTCACAAAGTCAATCTCAAATTGAATGTTTTCGGTCTGGGAAATGCAAATGCAGAATCTTTGCTTTCCATTTTTGTGCCTCAAAAGCTGGCAGCCTTGGCCTGTGGTTTCGTCATGAGGTTGTACGCAGGAATGGAGGACAAAGACTTCCTGAGACAGCTCCACCAAGTTGGCCTGGTCGCCCAGTTTGAGAGTCTGCTCAGCACTTACAGTGAGTTAATCACGACCATTCCATTGACTTCCCAGAAGGATCAACCTCATTGTTTGAATCAATAGGCTGATGACTGATGAGGCTTAAACAGGTTATGCAATGCAGAGCTGCAGATTGCTGTGTAAGTGGGGTTTGTTTATAGCTAAACGTAATTTTAAGTGATGACTGATTGTTAAATAAACTATGAGAGAAGAGGCTGAATTGAAACAAATCTGCAATCAGATGTAAGGATGATGTGCAACAGCACATGGTGCAGTGAATACAAAGAAACGTGACGAGCAGGACTGAAATCATGACGGATCTTTTCCTTTCTCTTTTTTAACCTGTTTTAGGTGAAGAGATCGGGATGCTGGAGGACATGGAGGTTGGGATTTCAGACCTGCAGAAAGTTGTGTTCGTGATCACTCAGGCCAAGACAGAGGAGCGTAGTGAGCTCCAGCCATTAGTGTGTGGCCGACGGTGAGACATCTCCTGCATTTTTAATCAGTTTTTAAGAGGCTCTTTGGCTCACCAGATGTTGACTGTTGGAAAAAGCCAAACAATAGAACGAATGGATAGTGGTTATCTGTATTTGATATTTTCCTGTTTTTAAATCCCTACACTGTTGGAATTAGTGCATTCAGAGCACAAGAAAAATACCAAATTGTATTTGCATCATGTTTCAAGACAGCATGGTTTAATTAAATAACCAAGCCAGTTGTGTATTTTTCTAATTTATTAAGGTAGACCAGCCAGACTAAACAATTGAATATAGCCTTATAAAACTTTTCTCAATCCATGTAACGTCGGTAAAATTTTACTGAAAATTCAGTAATTGCTCATATTTTTACATTATTTTAAAGGGCTAGCACAGCAGAGAGAAAAAAAGGTACCTTAAACTTACTTTTTAGCATCAATTTAATCATCCTTAAACATTGAAAAGCAGCACCGTCAACAACATGCAGTTAATTGAAATACCACGTTCTTAAAGAGCATCACTGCTAAGTTCAAATCCAATCACTCTTAGCCCATAATATATTAAAAGCCTCTTCTAAAAGGACAGACAATTTCATATTATAAATACATAAGTGAGGCATTCCTACCACAGCCTTGGAAGAATTAACCATGAAAAACATAACAAAGCTACTTCAGCGTGTTAGGGGAACATCAAGCACCACAATAAACATGATCTCGAATTTCTATAGAACTAACAGCAGAGCAAACGTCTATCACTGCTGCCATGGCAACTCGGTAAGGAAATGTTGCTCCAATACAGACATCCTGGCATGTTTTGACACACCGTCAGTGCTTGCTTTTTACTGTTGGACTTTGCAAACAGAGAAGCAAACAGTGTGTCTTGTTATTGTCACTCCTCTGAACCTTAGTCTGTGAGTCTTGCACCTCTTCTCATTCTCCTGCATTTGCCAGGTTTATCCAATCACGTAAAGATTTACACCAGAAAATATTGTGTTGGAGTAAATTAGGAATTCCAATTATTTGTTCTTCAAGTAGCACAAGCCTGAGACCTATGTAACACTTATTTCGCAACACTTGCATAATAACATGTGCTCTTCCACCAGGTGTATAAAACCATTACACACACTTGCTAGTGCCACGTGACTATAATTAGAGCATACCAAAGAAAGGCTCGAGCAACCAGGAAAATGAAAAGAAAAAAGAAATTGCGATAGCACGTAACTTGTTCTGCACAGCTGGCTATAAGGAAGTATCGTTGACTTTTGAATTCAGTGAACTTTTTGCAAAATGTGAAAGAAGTGATTTCTTTGTCATGCCAGAGCAGCTTAAAACAAATGCTGAAGTTACTTTGATGATCATTATAGTCTCGCTTGTTGGAAATCAAAGGTTCACTACTCTGTTCATTTTGAAGAGCCCATCAGTCTTCTACCCATCTCTCACCTACAAACTAATTTTCATTCTCTTCTCAAAACTTGCTCATACCTGTGTCAGGCATTCAGTTGCGCAACTTCCTGCAAACATCGTATTCAATAGTTGCATCATGTATTGGATTTCTTTTTAATCGGTCCCTTTCCTTCCTTGCATTTAGAGACCACATCACTGTTGAAGTGCCATTACCACAACTGATTTTCCAGTCCTTGCCAGAGGAAATCAAAGAGGGCAGGCCACTGCGAGTATTCCCTGTACTATTCAATGTGGGCATCAATGAACAACAGACTATAGCAGAGAGGTACTGCCAACACGGTTTGGCCACTCTTTTATCCTAAAGACAAACATTTTGTATCCAAACATGCTTATTATTTCAGTATCTGAAAAAGGTTTTGTTTGAGTTCTCAATTTAGTCTTCATCTATTCATTTTGAGGAAGGTGCATTTATTTCTAAAACTGGAGGTCATTATTATTCTACTCCATCAAACCCTTGCATTCATTTAAAAGATATAATATGTTTATGAAGTCTTGTTCTTGTTTTTTACGCAATTCAGCCTTTACAGGCATGTATTGCTATTTTAGTAGGTGAAAGGTAACTTTTCTAAATTTGAATTAAAAGTGTTTATCTCAAAATTGTTCCCCTGTAATGTCCCGCATTCTTGTGTAATCCTCACAGGTTCGGGGATATCTCTCTACAAGAAAGAATAAACCAGAGGAACTTTGAGATATTAGAAGCCTATTATAAATTACTAAGTGAAAAGGTGCCACTAGAGTGTAAGTTTTCTGTATGTTATATATATATATATGTTATACCTATACCTGTGAAATTGGAGTTTTAATTTGACAAGAAAAGTGTTTCATCACATTTGTTTTTGGCTTTTTTCTCCTTGTAAATATGCATCCACAGCTGAACTACAGCCCATTGCCACCCATTTGGAAAAAGAACAAGAAGTTGTTCCTGACAGTGTGATTTGTTTTTCTTCAAACAGGTCTACCATGTTTTCAGACACAGACTGACATAAAGGAATTATTAGAAACCCTTGGCCAAAATGTAGTCACAAAGAAGAGGAAGAATGTGGAAATACTATGGATTGCTGGAACTGTGAGTTATTTTTCTGACTTTCTGTCCGTGTCCCATTCACCACATCGCTTCTGTGTTGCAGATGTGAAGATACTGGATGTTTGATGTGGGCTGAAATGAGGGCACTGGCTGATTTGTTTTGAAAGATATCTTATCTTGATTGTGATTATAGTTTTGTAAGCATACCTGTTTGTGAACTTTTAATGTTGTGCCGGTAACCCTTTTTGCAAAATACAGTCAGTGTATTTTTCTTTTTTAGAGGTGCATGTTTTGAACTTTGCATTCTTCCTGCTCCTTCAAATGCCTCAATTGTAAAGTTATAACTTCGGCCTCTAAAACATTCCGTTTGTGAAAGTCTTGAAAATGTCTTATTATTAGGATATTTTGTCCTGTCACAACATGACAGGATTATAACTTAATTTGTATTGATGCCTTTTAAAGGCTTACAGGATCTATAGGGAAAAAAAGCCCTCTGTTCGCCTCAAAACCCAAGGATCAATATACTTTATTGGCAAATGTACGTGGACAGTGGATTGGTACAATCAATTATTGTTTTTCCTTCAGTCAGTCTATAGAAATAAAAGCAAAAAACTAAATGAATTTGAAGATATATTTTTACATAACTGGCTTAAAAATTACAAGATGAGTTATATGTCTTTTTTTTATTTATAGTGCACTGAACAGTAGTCAAATCCTGATTGAAGACAGAAACATTCCCAAAGCTTTGCAGTGTTGTAACTCACTTATTAAAACACTCGTCTTCTGTATGCATTTAAATATGAGATTCAAATGATTTCAATACATTTAAGTCATGTCATTCAGACAATCAGCATTTTGGGAAATGTTCAAATCAAGTAATTAAAGTAATAAAGCTTGCACATCAGATAAAATGTTTCATTATGAACCAAGGGAATAAACAAAATTATTTTTCTCTAAATATATCCACTGAGCCTTTTAGGGCACTTAAAGTGTAGTTTTGAAACTCAATCCATCTAAAAGGACCAGTGTTAATAAGCAAGTCCAGACATCTTACCCAACTTATGTTGCACCATCTGCAAAGTAAGAACTGGAAGCTTATAAATCAAATGTTATAGAGCTTTCTGTCATTTTGAATAGTTTTCCTTTATTCGGAAGTCGATGAACAGGTCTCTCTTAATGATATATCACTTTTACTGGCAGTTTAAATGGATAATGTATGTTTTTTCTGCCCCACCAGATCTGCCGAAGGTTAAATGGTATCAGGTTTACCAGCTGTAAAAGTGCCAAAGACCGAACATCCATGTCTGTCACATTAGAGCAGTGTGCTCTGCTGCGGGATGAACACCAGCTCAGCAAGGACTTCTTCATCCGTGCTCTGGACTGTATGAGGAGGTGAGACGTTCATAAAAGATGCCTCTGAACTTCAGTGGGTGCAAGTTATTGTTCCACTTACTTCCAAACAAACCGAATCCAAATACATTTGGCTTTAAGAGAAGTGAAAGGATCATTTTGGTGTCATTTGCTGAGATGACCTCTTATCTTTTCGATTTAAACAGTTCAGTGGGTTTGGCTCAGCTTTTCTTTTTAAAGACTAAAGTTTTGTTTTCCCATTCCCAGATACACTCAGTAACCTGAGAATACCCAGCCCTGTGGGCCACTGTCTGTTAATCCCTCTAAAGTAAAAGTCGTGTGTGATTTCACAAAATATCTCAGCTCATACAACCAGGATTACCCTGTATCTTGACATTTACAAGGTGCAAACCGAATGAAAAATAAACTAAATTGAGATTAAGTTGTTACAACAAGCATCTGTTTAGGGTGATAACCTGCACCCACAGCATCCATTACACACATCAAGGAAATTGTGCCAGACCCTTCTCTGGGCTTCTCGCCCTGAGATGTGCTTCCTCAGCCACCGGCACCATCCCTCACTCATCCAAACGCAACTGTGCATGTTCCTGTCAGGGCTGCAGGGACACCGCAGTCTTTAATGTTTGTGCATGCCAGCAGGGTAAACATCTGCTTAGATCTGATAAGGCCTAACTTTCTGCCTTTGTAAGGAAATCTGAAGTGCTCGTGTAAAATGTTGAAATGAACATATCGACATGTACAGGCCCATAGCTGTCAGAAGTCTAAGAAAGCCAGGCAAAATAAGACCAAAGGGCAAAGATGGGTAGTTACTTCCACAGATCAAACATTTAACAGGTTCCACATGTCTAATGAATTAAAAATTTATTAGAGATGTGAAAATGTTAGAAACTAAAAAAGTTGCCTGCACGTTATACTAAACAATGCCCAAAAAACTGCAAACGGTCTTAGAAAAATGGGATTTTGACTGCTCGGTAAAAGTGAGTCCCGCTAAATAAAGACAGTGATATTTTTGTGTCGCTATGTTTACTTTCAGTGCATTTAATAACCGACTAAGCATTTTGACACAGATCCGCTTTCTCTTTTTGTTTCGTTCTCTTCACCCGTGGTGGCCACATTGTTGTGAAAAGTGTTGTTTGCTTTGAAAAAATGAGGAACACAAATGCTCCCTGTGCTCAACAATGAATTAGACTGAAGTCTCTCACTGAAAGGCTTCATACTAATTGAATAGGAAAGAAAGAAAATGAGTTTAGCCCTGCTAATGGTGCACTTCAAAGTTATAATTAAATTTAAAGACGATATAAAAAAACAATCAAGAACACTGCTAGATTTCTAATGTTCTGATTGCCAACTGTATTATTTTTTATGTATATTACACATTCCAGTATGAAGTCCATGCACAAACATTTATTTAAAGAAGAGGGGTTACCTCAGCTTTACACCTGCAACATTTTCACTTGCTGAGGATAGAAATACTTTTACCTTGAGATGGCATCTCAATGTATCAGAGGGCAATTCAGTGGTAATGTGTTCACATCTATTACAAAGTGAGCAAGCGATTAAAAAAGTTATAGTTGTGGTTCCATCTACTGCCAACAAGAAATCAGCTTTATCTGACAAACTTTCGGTTTTCATTACATTTACTTGATTTAGTCTACGAGGGCTCAACAGTAGAAATTAGGCTTGAAGGGGAATAAATTGGTTTGCTTTCATGGGGAGATAAATTAGATGATAAGTGGTCCTTTAATCTGTTAAAATGCAGTTTGATTCCCCTTGAAATAACAGACAAAGATTAGAAAGTACAAACATTTTTAAAGGCCTAATCATCATGCAGCATTCTGAAAGACTGTTTGATAAAAAATGAGTGTAAGCCTCTGAGCGCTGAGTAGGTCATCAGCATATTTTCAACATGTTTTTTGGGAAATGCCAAACACTGAAATTTATGCAAAAATACAGAAATATTTCTTCAATAATTGCTTGAAAATAAAACAGGCCTAATGATGATGTGTGGTATGATATAATTCATATCAATTGATATCATATCACAGCTATTTAAAGATGTGGCTAGGCAGATCATAAGGAAGTTGCCATGCAGACGAACGTCATCACTTCAGTAAATCATTCATACACCTGTTGAGTCAGTGAAGTGAAAAAGGACAGGAACATTGCAGAGGTCAAACAGCCACACAATCTCAGTACCAGAAAGATCAGTTTCTTGTTGGATTTAAGAGAGAAATGGTTTTGACTAGCGCCTTGTTAATCGGCTCCATCTTAAGGAATGGTTTTGTTGGCAAACTAAACGGCTTGTACCTTTTGTAAGTTAGGTCTGTCTGCTTCACTTTATCTTATACAAGAGTCATGTTTGTGTTAACTTGTTTTCAAAGCAATTATGACAACAAAATGATTCCATTATGAAATCTGTTTTCTGCAACCTGTCTCTTTATATGTGAATACTCATAAAGATTTATTACACAGTGAAGGTTTATTCCTATCGTCAGCAGTGCTGGGTACATTATGTATGAATTGTTTGTTTTTTATTTACCTAACTAAATGCTGTGGTGTGTAGCTTAAGGAGTCCACAACTGTACTGAGTTTCTTCTTTGAAAGACTTCTCTAACCAAAGAACAAACAAATGCTGGCACTCTTCTAACAGTATTGATCATCTCCATATAAAGCAGCTTTATTCTTGGAAAAATACATATCACATTGAAAGACCGGAGTCAAAACGTGAATAGAATTGTGTTTAAAAACTTACAGGAAAAAAATATATTAGTACTAATAAACTAATATTTATGGATGTCTATTTCCATTTATATCTGCATGCACCTTCTTCCATCCTATAGTCTACTCCAGCCATCATGTGGTTCACAGTGCTCTTGGAAGGCATGCTTCTCCCATTTCTACTCCCTCCATCACTCCCTGCTTATGTGTTGTCGCTTTTAGAGGCACTCAGTTTGTGCAAATGGCTCTGTGTCTAAGTGGGCATTCTGGCACGAGCCTTCAAAATCTCTCCAGCCGTCAGTCAGTGCTAGAAAGTCCACTCAGACGGCACCTTCTGTACTAACACTCAAGTCTTTTTATCTGTCTTTGTTCGTTCTGTTTTCCCTCTGATGGGAACCTGCAGTCAGCTGACCCAGGGAGACACTGGGCATTGGGAGGACCCTGAGGCTGGCGCCGTGACAGACAACAAACCAGCGTCACGACACTTTTATCCCATTGCCCTGCTGCTCGTTAGCTCCCACTTGCTAGTTGTGTGGCTCATTTTAAGTCTTGTTTTTCTGCTTGCAAAATATCAATAAACTGCTGACAATGCCCGTCCTATTCCCCTCCTGTTTCCTGTGTCTGCTGGCTATTCTTTTCTGAGTGGTGGTGTTCTTGATAAACAGTTTTTAGCTTAAGGATAATTGTCACAAGAGGGCGGGGTGTTCATATCTATGCAGTGGTATTAGTCCACATGTTCTCTACCTTTAGTGCTGTCTCACTTACTAACATTTTCTGCATCCCTACATACCCAGCTCAGCCGTACACACAGAAATACATCTAATATCTGTGTTCTAAACATGTAGGACTAACCTAACCAATAATGACTGTGATCATACTGAAGACTAAATGTTTTACTCCCAGACTGCATCTGAACCAGCAACATATAAAGGTCATGAATCAAGAATCTCGTTGATAGGGAATTTATAGCTGGAATTATACAGATTGCATCATCTTAGGCACTTAAGCAAAAGAGGTTATATTACATTAATGAGGTGCAATTGGCATTAAAACAAATCAAGAGTTAAGGTTTTTGTTCCAATACAACTCATCTTTATTTAGTGGCTTTTCCTTATCTCTATTTCCATCTTATGTCAAAAAATATATCCATCATTCACAAGAGTTTCACAGTCCTGCTGTGGCAGAGAAAGTTTAACAGACTGCAAAAGACTAACAAACCCAAATGTGAATAATTTCTGGCAGAATTCCCCTCTGGATGGGCCAGTTGTGTATGGTTCACACAGTGATCCTGCAACACGTTTTTGATGCTCTGCATTCAATTCAGCCTCATTACTGGAATAAACTAAATTTACGCCTCCAACTGACCCCCTCATAAACTTTTCTTACTAAAAAGATGTGGTCCTGGGTTCTATTTGACAAAACCCATCAATCCCAATACAAACAAAATGGTGTTGCTTCATGTAAGACAAAAAGTTTTGAAAAGGTAAAAATGTAGAACTTGAATTTTGTCTGATGTAGGTGATAAGATTCAAGTTAATTAATTTTGTGTCTTGAGAATCAAGGTAAGGAAAACGTATGTGGTGTATTAAGGAAATGTTCGTCTTTAAATATCTCAGGTGCAGCAGGAACAGATTCTGCTTAGACAGACCTGGTCAAACAAGAATTTTTATTATCAGGTCGCTATGAAGTAATAATCAGTACAGATTGACACATAAGATCGGGAAATGTCTCAAAATTGAATTTCCGAAAAAAACGCTCTGTCAGGGTGTGTCCTCTCTCATCCAGTCTTCACACCTTCCCATATTTGCTCTTACATCACAGATATAGATACACTAATCTTAGTAATCTTTTTGAGTGTCAGATCCCAGTACCAAGAATTGTTTCAGGGAACTGTGTTCATCTGCTGAGTTAGAGTTTTTCAATTTGTAATACAGCTAGCTCCAGTTACATGATTTCGTAGATTCATTGACTGAACTGTTGGTGCTTTATGGAGATGGTCATCTTCAAATAGCTCAGATGAAAGGGGGTTTTTACTATCAGCCATCAAATCTGGAGAGGTCCCAAAGTCAAATGTCCGAGAAAGCTTTGTCTAACTCTGGGTGTGGTCCTTCTTTCATACAGTCTCCGCACCTATGCAGATTCGGTATTCCTTTAGGTCTTGTTGTGGAAATTCTATTTTTAAGCAAGAGTCTTAGTCCGTCTGAGGAAATAAGAAAATAAGTGTATTAAAAACGAAAAACCAGCACCACCATCATTTGAACAGGTTGTTCAAATGAAGTACCGAGCTGCTCTAAGCCTAAACAAAACCATGATACATTTATGCCATCATGGGGAGGGAGGTGTGATACATCTGACCCTCATACCCGTTCAGGAAAGGTCTGCCTTCCATCATATAGTAAACAGCACATTTCAAGAAGAACATCTCCCATTATGTAATCAATCAAGCAGCCTAGAAATAAACTTTGATAACGGAAGTCTGATAGGACTTTCTCTCAGACTGTGAAGGAGGGAAGATTCCCTTGAGACAAGAAAAGACTCTTCAAAATAGATTCTCTTACGGAAAATCCCCAGAGAGAAACTTACAAATTGATTATACATATATTGATTTCCATCACCGTCTAAATGTGTGCATCACACTGTCTCATCCTTACAGTTGTTGCTATGGGTTTGGAGATGATAGCTTGTCCTATATGTTACCTTGGGTCCGTACATCTCAATTCCTGGTTCTTAACTCCCCTTGACGCTATATGTTAAGAATGTGTCTTTTTCAGTCGGTGAGGCTTTCGAACAGAACAGTCTGTACCTTTCTATAAGCTCCAGACACTACCAGCTGCTTTCAGTGCACACTCTCAACATTTTTTACTTGTGACGTTTTAAATCTACACCTGTTCATTTATTTCTTTTTTTGTTCTTTTTCTTTTTGTCCCCTCATTCTCCCATTTCCTCTTTTTTTGATCATCAGAGAAGGATGTCGGATTGAAAACGTTCAAAAGAACATTAGATGCAGGAAATACGCCTTCAACATGTTGCAGCTGATGGCCTTCCCCAAGTGCTACCGACCACCAGAGGGAACTTATGGCAAAGTTGACTCATGAGCTCACATCTGGTGTTGTTTAACTTTCCATTTTATGATGACCCAGAGGCAAATATAAAAGACTATAAATAATGTTAAATGCTATATTATTCATGACAAAGATACATGCTGTATGAGCTTTGACATGTTTTTTATGTGTATAAATGTATGGATTTATAGTGACCAAGTGGAATTTGCTAAACAAGCTTTTTCATGTTTCTGGTGTAACACACAGTGCTTCTGTGTGGCCGAAGCAAATCTGTAAACCTGTTTAGTGTGTGTGAGTGTTTGATGCACGCTATCGATGTTCTAAAGACCTATCTGCATTTGTATGCAGGAAAGATTTTTCACCAAAAAACTGTTTTGAAGTTGATTTGTGAGCGTGCAAGTTGGTGTGTTATACAGAGGCCAATAAGGAAGCCCTGTTACAAATTTGGTTCTCACAGTCAAAAGGGGCAAAGGTTGCCGAATACAAAAGCCAACGCCTCACATTCATTTGTTAACTTCACTCTGTTCACGCAGGATGCATCCATTCTTTGCTATGGTGTGTCACATTCATGATCAGGCTTTCAAAGACTATCCATGACTGAAAAATAACTGTAATGAAGTACAAGTTTCAGCTAAACATTGAACCATGTCTTTTTTCATTTCATCTTTTTTTTTTGTTTTGTTTTGTTTTTTTGTACCCTGGATAACAGTGTATGTTTAAAATTTGACATGACTGAATGTATCAAAATTAAAGAACTGTATTTTAACTGATTCTGTCGAGACTTGTGTGGGAAAAAGAACACAGGTGGCCAGACTGAGAAATAAGCGACAAAAATTAAGACTGCATCTTTCTTAGGTGTACTAACAGAAGAACAATCATTTCTGTAAGTCTCTAAATAATCCAAACAAAACTCCAGAAATATCTGCTGCATGTTGAATGATGAAAGTCCAACCAGCCAAAAGCAGAGGAACAGCAGGTCTGACAAAGGCTTTCATGCCTGAGCAGGATTTGTAATTCTATTGATTTCCCCACACACCCATCCAGGTGCCAGGCCTTTCCCCTGATAGGCCCCATTGACACTCAAGGGGAGCTGAATTTTTTCCTCCATCCCTCACACCCCACTGTTTAGTACGGAGCCCCCTAGGGGACATGGGGAATTCTTTTTCTTTTGCGTTCCCTCGCAATCATTTTGCGTTACCTCGCAATATTTTTGCGTTCCCTCGCAAAACCTTTTGCGTTACCTCGCAAAACCTTTTGCGAGGTAACGCAAAAGTTTGAGGCAGCGTTCCGGAACCAGACGACAATGGAGCAGTGTACTGTCTGCTATTCTGCATACTGACTGCGTTGGGTGCTTTCTAAAACCTCAGACTATGAAGTTATATAAAGCACATATACATTTTTTTTGCATCCATGCTCTGTTGTATATGTTTTAAGTCAAGTCAAGTCAAATTTTATTTATAGAGCACATTTAAAATAACAGAAGTTGCCAAAGTGCTGTACAGGTCAAAATAAACATAAAAAGCTAACATAACTAACATTTAGCAGACAGTACGAGTGTACTGTCTGCTCCATTGTCGTCTGGTTCCGGAACGCTGCCTCAAACTTTTGCTTTACCTCGCAAAATGCGAGGGAATCACACAACATGAAATTGTGATTATCAACATTTTAAATGGTTTTTTTCCGCTTTTTCAGAATGTATAACCTTGTGAACTTGTGCCTAAATTTTGACCCTGGATTATTAATGACTAGTCTGTTTACTTGGTGCCCAATTTTGACAAGTGGAATACCCTCAGGTTTTATTTCACACTATCAATATGACTCCGGTACCCACTGACAGTAGCTCAGACAACACAAAGAAATCAATCTACAGATAAGAGATATTATTTACTAGAGTGAATAAATGGTCCTAATACTAATGATACTAGGGTTATTTAAGAATACAATGTACAAGAAGTATCACAGTCAGCAGTCTTTAGCAATAAGCTTAACATTATACAATATATACAAAGAGTACAACAGTTCTTACTGGACAAAAAATACATGCAGTCTGTCTGAAGTTTACTGAGGCAGTGAACACTTCATTTATCATTTAAGGAAAATGGTATTTGTTATAGGCTGTCATGGTTGTCATGGGATACAAAACAAAAGAAGAATTCTATACAAATATTTATATATACACAATAACTCCTTACAATATTTCCTAATTATGACTGATTATGTTTTTTAGTAATGTTTCTTCATTCATTTTTTCCAAAAGTCGTATCAGTCTGTCCATGAATATTGTAATGTTTCCAAGAGAATATGTTTCACATGATGGACAGTCAACCTAAAATCCGACAGAAGAAAAAGACATTTTATAAAAAACCTACATTGGCGAAAGCAAATATGAATTGCAAAATGAGAATATACAGTTAAATGCTAGAAAGACTTACCAAAGGTAGCAGTGTTCTGTGATGTGCATAGATGCAGTCTTTCCTAGGATCTGTAATCTCTTCCTCATCAATGACCACCATTAACTCCAGCAGGTAACATTTAAGTGCCATGTCAGAACATTTATCCTATCAGAGAAACACACACTCATTATGAGCTATTACAGCAGCGTGTCTAGGTCCTTAATGTATGGATTTCTTTCTAATGTCTAATAATAATAATAGATATCTGAAAAGGCTTAACCTGATGTAAAACCACTGCCTTTTTGTGGGGATACTATCTTAAAGTATTTCAGCCATGATGTTGCAAAGTAACTCAGCCAGAGCTGTGCCTGGGACTCTCGTAGTTAAATTAATTTTAGTGTAAATTCATTTACATTTCAACTCTACGTTGACTGTAGGTTTTAGGCTCTTCACTGGACTCCTTCTGTCCCTCAAGCATTATTCTTTAAGGTCAGCTTTCAAATGATGTCAAAGCGCCACTGGATGAGCATACACTGTGGTTTTATTTTGCTTCTCAATCTGCAAATAAATCTGCATGTGAACTTACTTCAATCTCATTAACTGATGGTGCGTACAACATAGCATCCGATTTCTGGAAACAAGTTCAAAACATTTTAATTAAGATTGTGAGAGAAATACACTCAGTTCATATTTTGATGTCAATAACTTTATTGAATACAAAATAGATTAAGCTAGACTTTAAATGCAAAAAAAATGAAAAAAAGATTAAGCAAAATCATGGGCTAGAGGGCAACCATAAATCTAAATTAATTTGATACCTTCTCTCACCTCAATGATGCGTTTCAGCTGCTCCAAACAAGTCTTAAGATCTCTGACATCACTCCCATCTGCACGTGTGCATATACTCAAGAAGCTTTAAGATAGTGGAGAAACTGTAATCACACTTTAACCATGAGAATTTTGTTATTTCATTTGTTGCAATAAAAGAAGACAACTGAGATAAAAGCTTAAATCTTTTGGAGAATCAGACACTCGGAAGTATTGACTAGCCTGCGTTTTATGCAATAGAAATCTATTTGGGCCATGCCGAGTGTTTTGTCAAATGAAGACACCAAAAAAGCACACCTTGAAAAAGGATGTATACATGTTTCCATCCTCTCACACCCTCCTTAGGATAGGACAGGGGTGGAGCCTTCACCAACAGTCATGTTTTTTTTCTAATTTCAAGTAGTAATTGCATGGACCTAACATTGGTTCTCTGATTATATAAAAACATTCTTAGGGATCTGAGAATGTTGATTTGCCTATTCTTATTAATTGAAATGGGATTTCTCTGTCATATTGGTCCATAGAGTTATCTTCTACCAGATCAATAAAATGTGTCATTGATTGGTGTATTTCATGGGTTATGGGTTTTTGACACGTTCTCTGATAGTGGATAGTTAGTAAGTAGTTAGTAATCACTATTGAATTGTTAGAAAGTTACACACTTCATGCCTACCTCAGAATTAAGAAACAAAGATACACCTGAGCTTTGGGACTGTCTCGATACAGGTTACAGGTTGGCTGGAACTGGGCATCTCTCTTGAAAAAAAGAAAAGAAAATTTCACTACATTATGAAAACAGATCAGTAAGTATGGAAATTGTTTGATAGAGCCTATTAATAATGAATCCCTCTCATCCTTGCTTTGTCATTGTAATCTCCCAGTTATCAACATTGTAAATAAAAGAGCACACAGCATAGAATAAAAAATATTCATGAATTTTTAAAAGTTTTTTAAGTAAACTATATTTCAAACTGTCAATTCAGCAGTTTGGAAACAAGTGACAAGCAAGAGCTTTGAAATAACTTAAATGCCACCATGATATTTTCCTGATCTTGTGCTCGTGTTTTTTAAAGCAATACTTTTTTCATCTTACAAAAAGTAATGTCCATCCTGACACAAAAGCTGGTTAAAGTTTGCAGTTGGTGTGTAAGGGTAGTTTGTATCAGCATGTCACGGCATGCAGCTCTTTCTGTTCAAGGCTATAGATTCCTTCTTGTTTGAATATTACATTCTTAGTTTATAAAGATGAAGAAAATATCCACCTTTTCTCCCCTTTCAAAAATATGTGTAATTTCCTAAAAACTTTCAAGTTTAAACCTTTCTTTAAATGTAAACAAATAAAACATTGAACTGATCCGTACACTGAACTTTTCTGAAGTGGCTTGTTTACTCGTAGTCAAACTTTGCAGAATTTGTCGTGGAATGGTCTAAATGTCATCAGCCAGAGATCTATTGACCATCAGCACCAAGTCACAGAAACAGGTGAGTGAGTTACAGCTGTTTATCTCACAGACACTGAATAGTCAGGTTGACTATATGCTCTACATATCAAGTGTAACAACATACTTTTACTGGGTGGAGCTTCCCTTTATCCAAAAATCAGCCCTAGTTCTTTTTGTCACGGATGCAATGTACCCTTATGTAAATGCACCAGAATGGTTTATATCCATCAGACACTGTTGTTTTACAGGAACGTACATGATCAGCAAACAGCTGGGGCCGAGATGGATATACACAGTCAACTTCAGCAAAAAGTTTCTTTTTTTTGTTGTTGTTGTTCTTTTGTTTTATCTTTCTAATGTAGGATACATTTCTTTCTTTTATAATTTGCTTGAAGCTTCATTGAAATGAAAAGGAATAGTAAGTCAAATAAAAGGGATCTTTAACCAACTCGCACCATCTCTGACGTAGGATTGCGTCTGTAAGGCTTCAAATATTTAACTGAGTGAGGTAACACTGATACATTTTGGTCGTTTTTAGTGTACTGTAAAACTTTTAAAACGTTTTTAAATTAGCTAAGGTATTATATATATATATATCATTCGCATTTACAAAACAAACACTTAAATGTTTACCTGAAAATATTATGAAATATTATGTAAGCGACAATGCTATGTAAGTGACAATAACCAAGAAATAACATCAAAACACTACAAACTAAAAACAGCGCTATGTAAAAGAAATATTGACCAGCTCTCTTCTTTCTATCTTGCTTCAAAAAAGCCAGAGGAGCAAATTGTACAGGTTTTCTGATGGTTTTCTGAAGTTTTTAGTTCGGAAGAAGGCTGCTTCTTTTCCAGGCACTGAGACCTTTTGGGGTCTTATCGCTTTTCTTTAACACCTTCTTGAATCGTTCTTTTTTTCAACTTTCTTAAACACAGGGTTTTTTTCCATTTAACTAGCTATTCGAACTGACCTTACTGTAATGCGCTGTGCCAAGTCTGACTTATTTACAATTTCGAAACAGAGGGTGGCGCTTTGGCTTTGCGCGCAAGTGAAAGTGAAACTTAATGCGCTCGGTGCTCACAGCTTCTGCGCCTTTTCCGTGCGCTTTTACGCAGGTTGCGCCACAACTCTCACCTCCGACAGCCCACCCGTTCCGGGACTCGCACATGCAACGGCTGAAGGCCAAACGCGCGCTCTGACCGACATGGCTGCATTACGCAGGACCCGCGACTGCTGCCCGCTGCCCGCGCGCGCGCGGCGTGAGGCGCTCGGCTCCTTACCGCGCGCTGCTCTCTGGCGCAGGTCAGATAAGACAGAAGCACCAGGAGCGCCGTCATGAAGTCCGTCATCGGCGAAGCGCCAGTGTGGCTCCTCTACCCAACACAGCTGCAGGCCGGCTTCACATGTTGGCATTTCATGCGTTCCCGCGAAGCTGGCACGTCTCATTGGTCCGAATCCAGAGTTGAAACACTCACAGGGGGGGTTTAGTGCTGGCCAGACTCCCCGTAAGACGCGCTCACACGCCCAGCGCTCGTCATTTCTAAGTTCACTCCTCCTTCGAGTAGTCGTCACTTTGTAGCGCTGAGGTTGCTTTTTTTTTTTTTTTTTGGCAGCAAGAATTTGAATCTGATTCGCACGTACAGATTTAGACGCTTTGTTGTTCTGTTACGTGTTTAACGGGACCGACTGTCCCCCCGCTCCCCGTTCCAAAGCTGAGGCCAGTTACTTTTTGCTTTTAGCGCAGAAAGTGGTTGTCATATGTCTTCTCATGCTCGCGCGCATTACTCAATTACTCATTACTCAATCGCGCCGGGTCTCTTTATGCTCGTGTGGTTTTGGCAAAAATAATGCCGCCATAAAAGTGCCCCTGGGTACATATCTAGATGTTAGGAGGTACCGCCTGCTTGCTTTTCTTTAGGCACAGTGTTTATTCCAGTTAGTTTTTCTAATCAGAAATTGACTTTTTCCATCTTTCTGGTTATTTTCATTACATGTATTATTTGTTGATAAACTATATTTCAGCTTTTGATTACTTGCATCAAACTGAAGATTATTAAGGTATTCAGCCTCATTAGGGACCTTCCTTAATCTGAATTTTAATGGACGTTTGGGTTAATGTCTGAAACCATCAAGCCGGATGGGTTCTGCTGATATTCATGTCAAATATTAATTTCTTTAAAGTGTTGCCTCAAAAACCACTCGCAAGAGTTGCATTACCAGTATTCTTAGTCAATTTCTTACCAGAAGGTGCACTTCCCAGTTTCCCAATCCCCCACCGATTAAAAAAACCTCCTTCCAGTATTATACTGCTACCACAGTGCTTTAAGATGGGGAAGAGAGGCATTGGGCAGGAGCACCCTCCAGTAAGCAACAGCTTCTATGGTCCATATGCCATATTCATTTAAATCTCAGAACTATGTTGTTGAAGCTGCAAAATATACAACATATTCAGACTTGATGTAGTTTGAGTCTGCTTTATTTATTTATTCGGGCCATCCCCCCCCCCTGTCACTGTACAGATGAGCACAAGGGTCTGATAGAAAAGCATGATGAGTTTTTTTGTAAAGATTTTGGAAAATTCCAAATACACAGTTAACACTACATTTCATGTAACTCTTAGCTTAGTTATCTGATTTCTGACCCTCCAAACTGTGAACAGAGGCAAAACACTGAATATACAAACAGCAGAACTTATCCCTACCACCCAAAAAATAAAAGCTCAAATTTATTTTAAATGTTTTTATTCCTAAACTGTAACAGGTGGACATCCACTGAGGACCACTGGGATCAACAGCACTGCGTGCTCCACGGGCTCCTCAGTCTCTGACTCCGCTTAGGTAGCTGTCCCACCTAGCTTGAGCCCGGCCATCGATTCAGAAGGAATTTCCTCTTCGTCCTCCTCTTCATCTTCTTCCTCCTCCTCCTCCTCGTCTTCATCATCCTCTTCCTCGTAGTCGTCGTCCTCTCCGTAGTTGTCTTGCTGACCTCCCCCTCCAGCCGCTACGCTCTTCCAGTAAGCGTCGTACCCCGAAGCTCCGTCGTAGTCGTCGTCATACTCGTCGCCACCAGCCTGGCGTCCAAACTTCAAGGTGCGGGCTGCGGAAAACACAACGGGGTGACATCAGGCCCTGCTTTTGTGTCCAGGCATAGGGAGAGGCATTCTGAAAAATCATGTGTTTTTGGCATTCCCAGGCATAGGGAGAGGCATTCTGAAAAATCATGTGTTTTTGGCATTTCCAGGCATAGGGAGATGCATTCTGAAAAATCATGTGTGTCTGGCAAGGACTGTGGTTTTTATCGACATGGTCATGTGTCACATTGCACTTCTCAGCATGAAGCTTTTGCCCACAAAGAGAAATATGTTCTGCCGTGTCCTTTATGGTAAATCGGAACCATTATTTCAACTCTGCTCTCCTCATAACTCTGCCATCCCATGCACTACGAACGACCCTGGAAAAATGTTTGGTAAACAACTTCTGCCAAACATGGTAGACTTTTAAACTAAATACTGTGTAGGAGTTAGCTTAATCAAACTCTGCCTCTCTGGCAAGTCTTTTATACAAACTTTCTCCTCCAATTCTAGGTCTTTATACTCCAGCCTCAGCAGTGTGGAGACTCTGGGAGTCCAGTTCACATCTCCTCAGATTTGTTATTGCTAAAGGCCAATGCTTTATCAACCCATTACATCACACTACAGAGCAATACCCTGAGGTTGCTACGGTGAGCAGTCATGAAGTCAGATTAATTCTATCTGTTCTAATGCACACCTTTTGGATGATTAATTATTAAAAATGTCTTTCAGGAGCACCATGATTATTGATCAAGAACTCAAAAAGGGAGAGTAAATGCCAGAGTCCTTATGACAAAATTATGAATACACTATGAATATGTGCACGATGGAGGCCTGAGAATAACCTTTATGGGAAATAACTTCATCTGAAGTGCTTCATTTTCAATCCGTTTCGTTTCTGTTTTGTTTCCAGCAGGGAAGTGAACATGTGGTAACTTCCTGGATAAGGCAGCTTAACAGGAAGAAAACCCAGCTCTCCCTCGGTACGAGACTCACTGGACATGCTGAGGTCTTTGGTTTCCTGTGTTTCATGGCCACACTTCGGACATGGCGGAGCTTTCCCCTTCTCTTGTTTGAAGACTTTACTCTTGGCGTGGTCATCGCAGTAGCAAGCCTGCAGGGAAACAGCCAAAAGATCATTCCAACCTAAATTCACAGTAAAGTCTCCAATTACAACGTAATAAACTGATGTGTGGTACTATTTGTCTACCATTAGTTTAATATAGCAATTCTACCATTGAACTCATCCAAAAGAGACTGGCTCTCACATTTTGACATTAATTCTCTCCAAGAAGCTGGCAAATGTCACACTCCATCAGAGAGCAGGACAGTAAACAGTGGTTTGCCATTATAGGAAGGAGTCTGGTTTAAGGCCAGCTTTGTATCAAACCAGGGATTAAGTTTAAATTTAGTTTTTTTATTAAATGAAAATAGCTAAAATAAGGCACGTGCAGTGTAAGGCAGCTGCACACACACCACTCTAAACCGCTGATTGAGCACAAAGCCAGAGTTAACCATAACTTGTGACTTATGACTTCCTGCTGGCATAAAATTGTGTTAAACAGCAGCTCTGATATTTCTATTTAATGTAGTTATTAAAATTAGAAATGCTTAACTTTAATGCATGTTTTTGTTTGTGTAGAAATCGGTTAAAATAACATAATAAATCAATTAAATTACATATGGAAGAGACACCAACTTAGACAGATCAAGTATTTACAGAAATCAGCAGTGAGATTTGTATCGTTTCCATGTTTATGTGTTTCATTATATTACAGCTATAAACTCTTCACTTTCTAAGAGGGCTCTCTGTAATGCATGTTAAGGGTTTGGCTGGTATTCATTTTGGTTAGTAGCAGCTAGTAAGTAAAAATCGCATAGTATATTTTGCATATTTTTCTTGACATACTTCTAAAGAGAATAAAAAGACTAAGCTGTCTCTGAAATGAGCTCCTCCTATCTGAATGCTTTGATAGTGCAGTTTCTCATCTTGACCAGTTAGTAAGTCTTAAATTTCAATTACATCACTGGTTTATTTTTTTCAACAGATTCCCTTTTGATATCCAAAGAAAACAATGAAAGAGAAAGTAAACCGCTGGAAGCAGCTAGTCCAGTTTTTCTGTTTGGAGCTCTCTTTTTCTGTTTTGATAACACTAAAGTACCCAGTTCCTGCATGCCAGAAATATATTATGTCAGGAAGAAAGATATAAACAACTGTAGAATGGAATGCATTTTTTCTGCTCAGCTGTGGAGACCTTTTGTGATCTGAGTTTTGACATCAATGTCTTGGCACTGCCCAAAAAGTACAGGACTTGAGTCAGGGCTCTGATGCTGGAAGTGCTGAAAGTGTGTGTGTGTGTGTGTGTGTGTGTGTGTGTGTGTGTGGGGGGGGGGGGGGGGTTGCTTGCTAATAATACATTTTCACTCACCTTACAGCGCAGGCAGGAATGTTGTCCCAGTCTATTACAGGATACACCTTTGAACACAAATACAAGGGGAAAATGTTATGCATTCACTTTCCCCACATTTTCAAATGAACGTCATGTTGCAAGTGGATGGCTCACATTTGTAGGTCTCGGCCTGAAGAACCTGGCAGCTTGCCTGATGCTCAAACTGATCATCCTCGCATAGGAAGTTTTGACAGAAAGAGCACCGGAAAATCCGACCCCCTGTTAAAGCAGACGTTTTGATTCCATTTTTGTCGTCATGCTGACATAACTGGATGAATTTCTTAACAACAGGTAGTAATGTGAGGAGGGGACTCACCATGATCCCAGACTCCCCGCTCACACTCAATGCAGTCTGCATCAGTCAGGGGACACACGCAGGCGTGAGTGCTGAGGCATTTCCTCCCATGACATACCCAGGCTTCACAGAAGTCGCACACTGCACCCTGATGGTCACACAAGAAATAGCTGTTTTTTTATTTTCTTTCTATGGTTATAAAAAAAAGAATATTCAAGAGGTAATTCAACCTGTGAATTACTTTTTTAATGTACTGCAAAAATGAATGAGTAATGAAAACAAAAATATCTTCAGTTCACATACAGAGACTGATCACGGAGCCGTTGGACTTAATCCACGTTCATTAATCTAGCACAATATCTTTAGCATTATCATATGCCAGTTGTACTCATTCAACGTTTACTTGGACAGTAGATTCTTATCCTCTGAAATTTGACATTTCTAAACTGCAACAGAGGGCTGAATCTTAACAGGACACTAATTCATGCCAGTTTGCAAGTCTATAGCTCAGAAATGTTCAAATGAACTTACCACCATGGCCATTCCCGTGGTGTGGATCCCCGGGTGCTTGATGACACAGTCTGACGACTTCATGCACTTGGTCTTACCTAATATCGTTTAAGGGGTTAAAAAATCAATCAATCAATCAGATACAATTCTAAAAGTCAAGTGAACTTCAAAGACTGTGAGCAGATTTGAAGTTCACTTGACTTTAAGAATTGTATCTATTCTCACTATTTAAATAAAATAAGACCAAAGTACAGCTAAAAAAACCAAGGAAATGGTTATAAAGCATATAGCCAGTTTTTTTTTTCAGATTTCAGCTTAGGACACAAATTCCCAAAAAGCTGGGATGTTTTTGTTAAATGTATGGTTTAGAAATATAATTAATGACTATTTTGTTCACAACAGGACACAAAACGTTAACTGTTGAAAGCAACCTCGACTATATCAATGACAGAAAATAAGCTCATTTTGAATAACAACAATGACAGAAGGTGTTGTTCTCAATCTGTAGGTCCGTAACTTTTTTTTTTTTATTAATAACAGTCTATAAACATATGGGAATTGAAGAGACCATATATAAATAGTCCAAGGTGTACAAATGGCCAGCTTCACAAGCACAACTGGATCCACACACTACAGAAAAAGAAGGCTGGAATTTCCCTCTCCTTACATTTTAAATATGTAACATCTATGATATTACTCAACATTACATAAGAAGACATATACCTTTATATGACAGCAAATGTTTAAAAGAATCATTCTGATTTTAAATATTTTAGACTACTCACCACACTGAGCACAAACAGGCAGCTTCTGCACTGAGTTACAGAAGTAGCAGAATGCTCGGTTCTTCTGTTTTCTAGCAATCAAAGGACGAGACAAGCAAGTTAGCTTGTTTCAGCTGTGAAGGTCCACCGAAATATGGTATACACACTTACCTCTGACATTTGTCACAGTCCTACAAAAAACACAAAAACGCACATAATGTTGAAATAACGTTTGAAATCCAGCTTTTAGAATGAATACGCATTTTTAGATTCAGCTACAGTAGATACGTACCATGTTAAAGTTGCTTGGGTGTTTGGCCACATCGATATGCTCCCGGTTAGCTCGACTCTGTTTCTCACGCTCTTTTCGACTCTCAGCCTTTTTCCGTGCTCCTGTTTTCTTTTTTGGCATATCTGGATTCAAATGGCTGTCTGTTAATCTAGTGAGAGGAATAAAAAATAATCGATAGATACTTTATCCGAGAGGAATTGGAACAGTAAAACAATTACGAATGACAAACGTTTTTAAAACCAGGCGTCTGATGCGAGAAACAGGAATCAGAACGGGTATTAATTACTGACAAACATTAAAAAGAAGACAAAAGGGAAATGTTATGGATTTGCTAATGTTGAATAGCTTTCCAAAAAACTGACATGTGTCGTCACACGTTTAGTAAGATACACTTTTTATTTCAAGGTAATTGTAACATTTCTAAATGCTTTTGTTGCCTCAAAGCCACACTGGTATTTTCTGATGTTACGTGTAAGTGTCATCTTATATTAGAGCTATAAGTGCGATTTGAAGAGTTTTTACCTGATGGAAATGTATAGCCGCCTGCGTCTTACTAAGTCCGCCTGTAAATGGGTTCGGCGGAAGTCAGTGCTGAGCTTTGTGTTCCGCTGGTGGTGCTCACATTTGTTCCTCAAACGGCTTTGTAAAGCAATAGTTCCGTTGGGCATTTGAAGTTACAAGTTCAATGGATGAACACTGATAGTAATAATAATATAAATATAAGGTAATACTAAAGTACTTATAGGAAAATTGCATTTTCTTTTAAATCCAAATTCTAACCTTATTTAAGAAACCAAATTATTAAAAAATGTTCAGTAATGCAAAGTCATGTCAAACGTAATCGATTTAAATTAAATTCCACAAAATTTGTTTAAAATATTACGGAAGAGCTTAATCAATTCATTTGAAGTTGTTCAAATTCAATATTGCATTTACTTAAGCTATTCATTAAAGGAATAGAAACTAAATAGAATAGAAGCAATTGCCAACAGAGCAGCTGAATTTATCATAAATCAATAATCATCATTGTTTATGTTGTAAACAAAGACAGCAATAATAATGATGATGATGATAAACTCCCCGGGGTCTTTGACGCCCTGGTTGTCCCACGTGGTACCAGATGCACCTTTTCCACGCCCAGGTCACGTGACGATGAGCAGCGAGCCAGTACCAGGCTGAGGACAGAATCCAGCTGACGGTGAACAACAACGCGGCGCAGACTTCCACACACGGTGGGCTGTGGACTTACACACAAACACGTCAGACAATTCTACAGCTGATGCTGGGCCCCGGATTTTCTTAGATGCTCGTTTAGACTGCTCATCCTTTAAAAGCAGGGACGCGATGCGAGCGTAGGTGTTCTCCCCGGAGCTCGCCATCCATCCCAAAACCCGGAGCCGCACTATGGCACCGTCCCTCATCCGAGCTTGCCGCAGTCTGGCTCTCTCGACGTGGCTCTTGTCGTTTTGCTTCGTTCACCTGCTCTGTTTGGACTTCACGGTCGCAGAGAAGGAGGAGTGGTACACGGCTTTCGTCAACATCACCTATCTTGACCCCGCTACCTCCGAGATCAAGACCGAGAAAACCGAGTGCGGTCGCTATGGCGAGGACTCGCCCAAGAGAGAAGCCAGAGGTCTGGTCCTGGCCCCGGCCCTGCCGCAGGACAGACAGGCGTGCGACCCGGGCGTCCGGTTCCCCCCCGTCCCGCAGAGCACCGCCTGGGTGGCGCTGGTAGCTGCGGGGAACTGTACATACCGAGAGAAAATCCGAAACGTGGCAAATCACAACGCGTCTGCAGTTGTCATATACAACAGCTCCAACGACACCATCACAATGCCCCATTCAGGTAAGAACCGGCCCATCCACGTCAACAAAAACATTGCTTTATTTGTCATTCGCCTTAGATTAAGTGATTAAAGCCAGGGAAACATAGGGATCATTCATACAAATCCGCACACGACAGCAGACCAGGCGTGCCGCTACAGGTATCCTCTGTCAGTTCCACTGACTCCTCCGGCCGGACAGGAGCCTGCGTGCCATTAATTAGTTGATCCTCGGGCGTTGGACATCTCAACGAGCGATTAATCCTTTCCATCCTCCTGCAGAGGCCCCAGAGCTCTGCTGCGTCAGTGTAATGAGATCTAATATCAATTTATTATCTGGGAAAAGTAGAAGACAATCAATGCTCAGGCTCCCCAATGGGGAAGGGCTCATCTCTGCTAATCTGAAGGGCCGACTGACTGACTGACTGACTGTAGGAGAGGATTTAGCCCTGGAGAAACAGCTGTCAGTCATATGGGTGAATATGCAGCAGTACATATCACATTTATCAAACAATACAGCACGTAACTGTTAAATAATTATGTAAACCTACCTATATATGACCCATGCTGAAGCATTCAAACCACATGCTTTCATATGCAAAATGTGCAGTTTTATTGAAACTGCATAGCACAACAAAAACCTTGTCCGGCCGGGCTTCATTTGTTTCGTGCAGAAAAGAATTGTCCCTGTGAAGTCACTGATCTACCCTCCGTAAATGCATGTTGTTTGTAAATGTAGTAATTCATATTTTAATGAAATTAACCTTTACACCCGTTTAGGATTTAATGTATTGCGGAGAGCTCAGATTTGAACATCTCCCCGTGGTAAATCCAAATAACATAAATGCAGGCTTTTAACATTTGGGATGTTCTGTACATTGCTGAAGCGCAGTTTTAGGGACTGAAATTAGATTGTCTGCACAATGAACACAGTCTGTTCTGTTCTGAAAACACAGACACTGAGTGAGTCAGGCCACCTTCCTTGATTGTTTGATATAACTCTTATTCAAACTATATACTTATGGAATGTTACCAGCAGGATTAGTTGGTAATTAAACAAGGTTTTTTATTTTTTATATGAAATTACTGAAAGATATAGACTGTTTTTTTTTCTAAAAGTCAAATCATCTTCATTGTTTTTTTCAAACTTGAAGACTTCTTTGTCACGTCTTCTTTTCCATTTATTTCCATTGGAAATTGTGCCGCTCTCCTGTTGCTGCTTTTCATAAATGTGAGGCGGCCCCTGCCCGACAGCATCCAGGCTCTTTGACAGAGTGATCTGTAAACAAAACGGACATTCAGGCTAAAATCTGTCCTGGGACCTACTGTGATATTTGTGAAGCACTTATCAGCATAAACAAATGTTTTAATTCCGTGCAAAGTCTCTGAGATGCAACCAGTGCAAAGATACATCCTGCCAGCTGCTAGCATATTCTATCTTGTGAACTTTGACCCATAACAAGGAGGAAAAAAACTTATGAGACCCTGGGACTGATGTCAGGGATTTGTGACCAGTGGCAGAATAAAAATTCTGTTAAAAGTTCAAACAATAACATGATTACCCTTGTTATTCTGTACATAAAGCTGCGTTAGATAGCATTATCCAGTAAGCAATGAATATGTAATGTCAAGTCAAGCTATTTTTCCGCAAACTAATCAGACTCCTGAGAAGATGACTCTATTCAAATGCAAGTGTCACTTGAAAAACAGGTGCTGGTGACGATTTACCTCTCACAATTTGAAGACACAAGCTGTTTTTTCAAAATAATATATTGCCAGGTCTGGCAGCAAATCTGCTGAGAGAATCAAGAAAAAAAACTTGAATACTTCAAAATTGCTTTACCTGCAGCATGTGATTAAAACACATCTGGTTATTTTTAAGACCTGACCTGCTTCCAGGCATGACACAAATTTAGAAGTTAGCCCCTTTTTAAACTCTGTGATAACACCCTCCCATTGGCACTAACATTTTTCATGGGAAAGGGAAAGATGAGCAGTTAATCACACTTGAAATGTCACTGCCGGTTTTGCTGGTGTTCTATCTGTGATTGACAGTGAGATAACATATTACACCTGTCTGAACTCACTCCTTATTGCTCGACATGTTTGTCTCACAGTTGCAAGAATAAACTTGGTCCAGAAGAAGTCGTAACAGTGTTTGACACAGAGGCTAAGAAAGCAGAACAGGAACACAAGCTGCAAAAGAAAAGTATAAAAGGAATTATTCTCCAAAAAGAATTGTTGCCTGCAGGATCCTAAAATTATATCTCTCTGTCTTTAAATTGTTCTATCTATGGATTAATTGTACTGAAAATCCTAGAACTGTACATCTTACAATGTGAATGCGGCTTTTCTTGTACAATCTGCACCTTTGTGCTACATTTGGTGTTAACTATATAAGGGTTTAAAAAGTTGAAAATAAAACAGGAGACAGTAGCAACTGGCAGAGATCGGGATGGTGAGGATAAGGAGAGTGCTTTCTACATTTAGAGAGAAAGTCACACTGACAAAGAGAGGATGTCCAGAGTCATCTGCTGTGGAAACACAGTTACGTTTACCATCCGTTTTCTTCCCTATTCCTTCAATGTTAAACACAAACCTCCCAGTGATTTATGTGGGAGGTTTGTGTCTAACTGCAGTTTAACTCCAGTGACTGCTGGAGTTTTGACCGGTTATGTGTTTTTTTCTTTCATCAAGCAGCTTTGAAGTTCTGAAATTTGGCCAGAAAATACTTCTTTACTGGACTCCTTCTTAGTAATAGTTTTTTTTTTCCGTATGACTACTTCTGAGCACGAGGAGCTGTTATCCTACTAGCATCTGTAGCTCTGCTCCTTAAAAATTAAAGCATGTTCTACACAGATTTTGCTTTCAACTTCATGGCACAGGTGAACACCATCTGAAAATATGATTTGAGAGACTACAATTAGATTCTTTCCTCTCTTTCTCGCATGGTAAATTAATGCATCAGATAGTGGTTCCTCTAAACTCTACTTATTTCCCTAAATCATTGCATTTGTTTAAAAAGTATTCTCATTCTCTTCCTACAACATTCAGTGCAAAAATCCTTGGGTTTAATAACTCAAACAACATAATAGAAATGGAATGATGATGAATTTCTTTAATCAGTATCTTAATGCAGCTCAAATTAAGCCACAGTGGAACCTATTTTTATAACAGAGAAGAATTCATGTTAACTTCAGTGCATAGTTTTTTATAAAGAATTTGCCAGATAAATCCGCCATAATCTGTTCCTCAGCTGACCAGTACACACATTCCAAAAATAGTAAACACACAGCACAAACAAGCGAGTGACCACTCAGTTAGCCACTAAATTTTTGGATTGAAAACATGAATCTTCTCATTATTTCAGCCTCGGGCTCAGACATTACCCGCCTGTTTTAGAAGGAGCTATTTTTGTCTGCTCGGACTGCGTCACCAAGGAAGTAGATAAGAGTCAGGCTTAAAGAATCTTACATGCCCTAATATGTCTTCCAATATGCCTTCTGCTGGCTCCAATAATCACGCCTGCCATTTTTAAGTTTGTTTTTCCTGCTTTTGATTTTGAGCAGAGCACAACTGGGATTTGATTTGGTTCTACGTTTTACCTGAGTCGATGTGGTTTTGTCCTGTGTTTACAAAGGCAACTGTTGCATCACAGTGATTTCTCCTCAGCTCCATATGGCTTATCTTACTAAAGCCATAAATCTGCAGGTCGGGAGTGTGTGTCAAAGATTACACAGGTTTGATGAACCGTAAACAATCATACATGTGCCTTGTTAATGAGTAATGAGGATTGTAATTGTAATGAGGGATTTGTTGTATGAATACATTCATTGTACGATGTCTCCAGCTTTCTTACCTAATTTCTTGTGTTTGGGAGAAGGTTCTGTATGAAAACGTGCATCAGGTTTGGGCAGAGAGTCTGATCAGGAAGTGGTGGTCAGCAGCCCATTGCCATCTGTTTGCTTTCCAAACACAAGCTTTAGTCTTGTTTGTCTTTGTTTCAAGCAGTGTTTGCTTTGAGAGTGTCCTTTTTTTAGTGAGCATCCACATCATGTACTGATATAGCTTTGTGTTGACAGTCGTCTCTCGCTTGATAAACCCAATTCTAGCAGAGCTAAAACCTTTTTAAACATAGTTACATATATTCTTAAGAATAATTTTTAAAGCATGCCAAACAGAATTGCAGCCGTGCAGGTTCAACTTTAGGCCTGTTGCATAATTACACTTGTGAGCTTGGCAGCTATAAAGAATTGCAACTACGTAATGGATATGTAACATATCCTCAAGAATGAAAAGCCTTTAGGAAGCATGTGTTCTGTCGGTGTTAGTTGCTTTTTGACAGAGATCTCAGAGCCTCGTGAGTTTTTTTCCGTGATGATAGGTTGATGCTCTTAATGGAGACTGATAGGTGGAATGAAGCACCACAGGGAACCTCCTTGGCTCCACGCTGCTCCAGCCATAAACAGGCAGCAGGGGAAAATGATGTAACATCTCTCAAGCTGGTTCTCAGAATCATCAACCTGAGTCATGGCACCGAGAAAAAAATCTTTGTTGTTTTGTTATTGTGTTTTGGAAAGCATCAAGACGCTCTGGCACTTTGTCCTTTCTGCTCAGTATACATAGTGTCACCTAAAATGACGAAATGAGGACATTTCAATACATAAGTAATATTGTACCCACCTCCTCACAAAATCTAGCCCTGTTTTTTTCATGCATTCTGCTGATAGTCAAATCTATTAAGACTAGCATTTAATCGAAATGCTAGCTTTCGAGCTAAAATATTTACTCTTATTAAATGTTGGCAAATTGTGTAATGATTCTTTTTGATCTGCAATGCAAACAATTCAGTTTTTCTTGATATCTGCTTTGCGACCTTTTAACCCAAACTAAGTTCTTTATTTAAAAAGAAAACACTGCACTAATACAGAGTTCTTCCTCTGTGACATCTTTCATATGCATGAATTCTCAGGAACCCAGAAAAATATAAATCCAACATTGTGCACAATTAGCTAATCAACAGATGGTTGCTGGTAGGGAATCTTTGACACAGATGGAGAGGATTTAGTTCATGCGCCCTGTCTTAACTCACAGGAACTTGTCAGAGATTCCTTAGGGTTCAGGGGCCTTATTCATTAAGTGTTTGTGCAAGGATCTGAGTTATTTGTTCTGAATTAAAACTACTTTTACTCTTTTGGCATGACACAATGCCCAAGATCAATGTCATCAGGCAGACACTTAGTTTTAGCTATGATGCAGTTTTTAGAAAGTCCTAAATCTTGGCTGGTCAAGTTTGAAAGAGATACATTCAACAGGAGCGCAGAGTACTTTACAGAACTGTGTTGAAGGCAATAAAGTTTGATTCAAATTAAATCTTGGATTCAGGATTTTCTTTCCCTTCATTACTGTGTCATTTAATTTAATTACATTGACCCAGAAAAAATAGGAAAATCCTTTTAAGGGTTTGACACCACACACTTGCTTTCATCCAGCACACCCAATCTTTTATTAATTGCACAAAATCCAAAGAAAAAATATTTGAAAATACATAGCAGGGAGAAGGCAAAGAAATCACCCATTTTAGCCAAAATAAATTAATTCCAGTTGGGTTTACTGGGATGGTTAAGAAAGGCTTTTTGTAAATATTGACTACCGGTTTTTATATTTAAAATGAATCACTACCGTTCACACCACTGGCCACCACTGGCCCCCACATAACAGTGAAATGTCTGGACCCTCGGAGATGTTTAACATGGTGCTTCCTGTGTCACATGTGTTGCACAGATACAGGCGAAGTGGTGGCCATCATGATTCCAGAGCCTAAAGGCCGTGAGATAGTAGTCCTGCTGGAGCAACAAACTCCAGTCTTGTTGCACATCACAGTAGGAACCCGGAACCTGCAGAAGTATGTGAGCAGAACATCTGTAGTGTTTGTCTCCATCTCCTTTATCGTCCTCATGATCATCTCCCTCGCCTGGCTCGTCTTCTACTACATCCAGAGATTCCGCTACGCTAATGCACGAGACCGCAACCAGGTATGACTGTGATCCTGACTGCAGCTCGGCTCTCATCGCATCCCTGATACTGACCAATGCATGATTCCATGTCGTAACAGCCCTGTAAGGACGTAGGAGGGGTCAGAATTAGCCTGACATCTGGTCGAGCAGAAACATGGCAACCCATTGAACAATAAACCGAAGCAGCTTTCTGGCTCTGTGAATCTGTGCTGTGCAAATAGTTGCTTTTGCCTGTTTTTTTTCTAATTTTAATCTGGTTTTGGGCTCTAAGGGCATCATTATAACATCTAGTATTCATCATCATGCCTGTAATTATAAGGGCAGTAGCTGTGACAATATTTGTTTGAATTTTCACCTTTAATCATTCAGATTAAGTGAAGGATTTAACTGCGATAAGCAAACTTGCTTTAAATTAGCTTAACTTTTCAGCTCAGTGAGGAAAAACATCATGATGCATGAATGGTGAAAATGTGCCTGTTTTGTTATCTCATCTCAAAGTAATTAACGTGTTTATCAGGCCAATTCCTCATGACAGAGTCCACTGAAAGTGTCCTGTGATGACGTCTGCATCTTTTGATGAATGACTGAATGACTAACCTTTTTTTTCCCCATTTTTTGTCATCTCTGATCAGCAGTTTTTAAACAAGCGCGCATTGCTGGATGTCATTCTCTAATTTTTTCATACATATCTAATTAAGCCTTTTGTTTGTTGTCATTATGCTTTTTTGTGTTTGTTTTTGTCTCTGAAATCAGTTATTCAGAGACAAAAAACCTTTTATGACAACAAAGCAACTCTTAATATTTTGAACATGTATTTTCCGAAGCTTATCTGTATTTGCCTCTGTATTTGCTATTTGAGTCATAATTCAAACTTGGTCTTACATATGATATGATACTCTCACACACATATCATCATACTCTCTCACACAGACTACTAAAGTCTTATATTATTCTGTGATATGAATAGAGTGCCATTTTGCAGTTCCCTGAAGTACTGAAGTAACTAATTGAAGTGTCATATTCAGAGAAATTTAATTTTGGAAACTGAAAACAACACATAGCACTGCTGCTTGAAACATTTAGTCTTTTAGGAGATTAAAGACAAGTACAAATGAACAAGGCCTAAGCTTAATCATTGACCACCTTTGGGGTCATGTAAGGTTTTCTGTGAGGAAAGGTTTTCTTCTTCTCTCACGAAATAAAGTCCATTGCACCATCTAGTGCCCGCAGTCTGACACACTCCACAGCCTCTCAAAGGGACATGACAAAACACACAAATATTACAAGGATATGAAACAAAATGGAGAGAAGTCGAAATTACCAACACATTAAAACCTGAAATTCATAGTTTCAGTACAGTTGGGCTATATTTTAGCCTGGTCACAAGAGAATCTGTAGAAGACATTTTTGATGGTTTCATCAAATAGAAAAAAACAGCAACTGAATTAATTAGTGCCTATCCATTTCGCATTAGAATATAATGATAATGATCATAATAAGAAGAAGGTTCTTGAATTTGTTTAATACATTAGTAAAAAAAAAATGTCCTAAATGTTTTTTTTTCATTTGGTTCTTCATGTTTTCAGCTGAAGTGCAATAAGATCTCAGTTCCACAAAAAAGGGACAGAAACAATGTCTAGATCAAGACCATTTGACAGAGTATGACATTTGGGATGATAAAAAAATCATATAATAACACCATTTAATAGTCCATTCAATACTAAAGATAATATTAAAAACATCCCTCTTGTTAGTCATACCCAATTTAGCAAAGATAAAACTTCCCATGTCTGGCGAGAATTGTTTGAACACTATGAAAAATTAAATGGCAAATTGTCTCATTGTTAGAAAACACACGCTTTTTTAATTTATTCAAATATGATCTTAAAACAAGTCTCTCTCTCTAACACAGTAGTTACGAATAAATTAATTTGTTTAGTTTTTTGTAGACCACTCAGACTAGAGTTCCAAAAGAACTCCAAAGAGGACATTTTTTCCTGACATGTCTGTTGGTGACATCAGTATCACCCATGAAAATGTATCTAATTTCACCCTCTGTGAATGAAAAATTCTTTAATTCTACACAGATGCAGCGGGTCTCTTTTCTGCTGCTGCATACCCATGCATTAGGGGACTCATCAAGAAATTAACTGATGCTACTGTATCAAATATGCTGATGTATCGACAAATACCATTTGATGATTATGGTGATGATTACACATCTGACGCCATCATCTCTGCTTTAGAATGCACCATGTGATGACGAGTGAACGACTTAAGCATATGTTTTTTTTTCATTTTTAAAGTTCTTTATCCATAATGTTCATATAATGCACGTAAGGTCAAAACATGAGCCTGCTGAGAGACAAAACACAATTCTGACCATATTCAGGCATTTTTGTATGGCTTGTTTACATAAGCTTGCAACCCTGGTATTATCTGTTACAGAAAAATAATAAAAACTAAGGTTTGACATATCAGACAGTATGATGGTGTGTGTGTGAGATCAAGTTTAATAATGTCTCAAAGGACTCTCATACCTTTTAGTGAAGTTACAGATTATGTCACTATTAAAGTAAAAATGCTTTTGTGTGTGTACAGAGGCGTCTGGGGGATGCTGCCAAAAAGGCCATGAGTAAGCTCCAAGTTCGCACAATAAAAAAAGGGGACAAGGTAAATCAATTAGTTTTTTTCCAGTTTCTGGTTACTTATCTTTTTTAGTCAAGACGGAAATGATTGCTGTCTTGTTACTTTGTCAAACTGCTTATCCACTTCCAACTTATGTTATTTAAGTTATTATTCTGTTACTTTTTATTGGGTGTTTAATTGATTCAAGAATTATTTTTGTGTCATTTGTGTTTTAGGAAACTGAACCGGATTTTGACAACTGTGCAGTTTGCATTGAATGCTATAAACCGAATGATGTTGTGAGGATATTGCCATGCAGGTGAGGCTTTGCTTCTGCATCATTGTTGTAGATAATGGAATTTAATAGATACTGGAACTTAAATACCAGCTAATGTAACACAGCCAAAAGTGTTTGGATATTTCTATGCACTACATTTTAGCTATGTTGGTTTTGTATTGATAAAATATATAAATGCACTTTCATTTCACTTTGTCAGACATGTCTTCCATAAACACTGCGTAGATCCGTGGCTACAAGATCACAGAACATGCCCCATGTGCAAAATGAACATCCTCAAAGCCCTGGGAATTCCGGTAAGCTGCTTTTGATTTATGATTCCTATTTTAAGAATTGTTTAAAAAAAAGATTGTTGTTTGTATAAAACTAACCGACGTTGTTACGTTCCAGTTCAACATAGACTGCTCAAATGAGGTCCCCCCAGACTATGAGACATCTGTTGGAGGTCCAAACGCCAATCCCATCAGTGCTGCAAGTGAAATTACTGTAAATGAGAGCTTGGTGGTCCTGGATCCTGCAGGCAGAGCGGTAGATGTACAGCAGCTGCATCAGGATGCAGAGACAGTGCCGCAGGCAGAGCAGAGCCACATCATAGCCAGCAGTATGTACACACGTGTAGCCACTACAGACCTTGTTGTATGTAAGGGGTAGTATCAGTCTTTTAGCTTCTGAAGAACTGTACCATTTTAAACTACTGAACCTTGTAGACCTTTGTAGTGAGTTGATGTGTGTTCAGTCTCCTAAGTTCTTCTGTTTAGCTCAATCAGAAACAGAATGACTTTATTGTCGTTATACATAGTATAACGAGATTAGAGCCACCAAAAACTGTACAAAATAGCAAGATTATAAGGTTAGAAGGTGCACAGTCAGTGAGGAATATCAAAATATCAGTATCGTGTTGAATTATTATTTCTTGCTGCCTCTAAATGACCAGCAATGTTTATTGCATTATGTCAGTGGTTTTAAGAATTAAACACTCAAAGCTTAAGGAGTTTCACAGAAGAATTTAAAGATGACATCATGTAAATGCAAACTGTAACCTGTTTCAAAATGACTTACCTTTACATTGCATCCCTCAGGTGAGCATCCGCCTCCCCTCAGCAGTGATTCCGACACCTCTGTTATCCTGAGCGTGGAGGTAGGCATGTCGGAGTTAGAAGTGTCTACGGAGACTGATCGTGATGGGGCCAAGTCAAGAGCCAATCAGTGCTGAGATAGGCTGCCTGGAATGAAAGCCTGGAAGGAGAGAGGAGTTGGCAACCGCAGAGAAGAGTCACGTCGGTAACTAATTTGAGTAAGTGACCTCGAAGGAGATGGAAAACTGAGCAAGACAACCAAAATCAGCACAAAAGCACCAGTTCAGCCATCCCTGACTAAAAACAGATTGATCGCTGCATCCGTAGCACGTTGCTAGCTCCTCTCCCAGGAGTCATGGTAACCAGAGCATCTCTCACCATGAAGGCCCAGTTTTCTGTCCACACAATCTTTCACAGCCTTTACCCTGATGTCTGAGATGCACAAAAATGGGCCGCAAAGAAGCCAGGTCCATCACGGAGAGCTTCAGTAGCATTGGTCCTGCTGATGGACACAGGGCCTCTTCATTGCATGGGTGCAGCTGCAGTTAGCATGAAAGAGTAAATCTTTTTCCTAACTTCTAGGTACAGAATCCAAATCACTGCCAACAAAACCAGGGGTTTTACAGATATGATGGTTAATTACATAGCACATACAGTATGTATATCAGCAGGTTCCTTTAAATCCAACACAGCTGGTGTGAATTCACACCATAATGGCATCCCCTGAAAACTTGAAAAAAGAGGTTTGGGACTACTACAGCACAATATTGGGTTCCACTATCCAAGCACATGTAAATGCTTTAGCTTTCCATTTATATATCGATATGCCTCAGTTTCAATTTGTGTGAATTTGAACCTGAATATGCTTGTGGTGTCTCCATCCTTGACAATCGTAGCCTGTCTTGAGCAGATTGAAGTGATGTCACCGTTTTTCCTCTTGAGACTGCTGCTAATTGCTACAGCACACACTGGCACGACACATGAAAGGCCCATGTGCACATTGCTGCTAAGTACAACAGCTTATAGTTCTACCATGGCGTTCATCCATTTTACACGAACCTAGACATGTAAGGATGCACATTATAAGCCCAACCCAGATTTCAAAAGGGTTGAGATCCCATGTTAAAGGTAAATTTAAAAAAGGGATCTAAAATTAAAATGGGTTTTAGAACTAAACTAAACTTTTGACAAACCATAGAAAACCTGGTAAATGTTGGAAGTAAGACATTTTACAAATTCATAAATACATTATTTTTTCTTGGCACTGTGCCAGGTTTGCTACTGTGCAGTGTCCCCTCTTTTACCAACCGAGGAGACCAGGTGTAGGGCCTTTGGGAGAGGAACGTTTTTTACTTGATCAGTCTTTGATTTTCTTTTTTATGTTATCATTTTTACTTTTTTATGTTAATCCAGCTTTTTCTTTTTAGTGCCCCTAATGATATCACATCCAACTTTTTATTGAATGTCTCAGTCATTTTGAGAAAGGTTGGTTCTCATAACTTCCCTGAAATAATCAAATATTTCCGTTTCAACATTTGCTTTCTTTGCTTTTTTATATTCAGCAATGAATAATTGTTGAGACTTACAAACTTTCAAAAAACATTTTTTTTTAGATTTTGTGCCAAGCTTATATGTCGTATTAGTTTGTCATTTTATACACACATATTCCCTGTCTGTTGGACAGGAGTAACGCTAAATGAAAAAAACCCTATTAAATAAGAGGAAGACACAGGGTGAAATGGTGACTGTTTTTTTTGTTTTTGTTTTTTAAAGGACTGTGTTCAATGATAGAAGAGAACCATGCATTGTAAGGATTTAAATGAAGTATTTTGATGCCCCAATCATGTCTTTTATAGAATGAAAATGTTACAGATTGAAAATATTTGCAACGTAGTCATGACGTTCTTCTTCACTAAACTGAATAACATTGGATGATCATGTTTTTACTGCACCGTCATTTTTAACAAATACCTTTGCATTACAATGCAGCTACAAGTGCGTCACAGCCAGCGTGTGCATAGGAATGTATAAATGTGTGTCTGTTACACAGGTATTCAGACGTTTAGGCATTTTTGTTTGGTCCCCTTGCAGTCCCTCTGCTAGACCAGAGAGTACTCTGGTCCTTTACATCTGCTTTGAAACACGAAAATGTTCTCATTTGTTTTTCTGTTCTGCCATCAATCTGCCATCTTTAAGTCATGACAGGTCAATGATTATATGGATTTAACTGATTTTTTTACATAATAACATTGTGATTTTCTTTTTCTGAAGCTTCTTATTGAGTTTCAGCTTGTCATTTGATTGTGTTGTCAAATACTGTTCCATTTTTCACCATAGTTTTCAGCTCAAAATTGATCTGGCCCAAAACAAACAATAGAAAAAGAAGAACTGCTTGAAACGTTGATGGAAGAAAATTATCCTGAATTAATGACTGAGCCCAAAACATGGACTAAAACATCCTTCCACTGTCCAGATCGCCACCGCTAGGCGTGAGGTGACAGTGCCAAACACCAAAACGGAAACAGAACGAAGTATTTTTTAATTAATTTTAGCCAAATTATCACTTATAACCCATACCAAATGCAACTCTGATGTGTTGTATGGAGCCAACTTTTTGTAGATAACAGTAAACTACTGGAACCTTACTGTTTACTCGTTGTATGGTTTGTGATAGTTTTTATTCCTTTTATTCCTCTATAGGCACTTTTTATTTTACCATTTATCATGTGTCTCTTGTAATGTAATTTTGTTAAATGTTTTCATAAAAGTCATGTTTTATGTTGTCCAACCAGAAAAATTTTGTGCTCAGTTATTTTTTCTTAATGGGTTGATCAGTTAAAAAGCACAGTTCCATTTCATGGTATATCACTCAGAATTAAACTGGTGGTTTTCTGTTCCATTCTTCCTATAGCCACCTGAGAATCTGTTATGTGATGCATATGTTTGCACATCTACAGAATTTGGAAAATGTTTGTGACTGTATGAATGATTTTGGCTTGAAATATCATGCTAGTTTGTCCATGAAGTGAAAAATTTCAATTTATTTGCTACAACAGCAATATTGTAGCAAGCTATGTGACAGACTGCTTCCAATAGAGGAGAGGATTTTACTATTACTATTTAACCAGCACATCTACATGAGCATGTAGCATGCAGTTTTAGAGTCACCAAGATGATAAGGTAAATTATGAATGACTTTGTAATAGTCTATTTTCTTATAGTATACCTTGGTGAAATTTCTCATTTAAATGGTCAAGTTTATCTTTTTTTAATTATTCTTCTTTTCCACAAAAATGGAAAATGATTATGAATGTGAATCTTTTAAATAATGATGCTGATACTTGAGTGGAACCCAGCTGCATTTTAACCTTTAGCCTCCAGATGTTCCATCAATTCACATGGAATGTGATATAGCACAAAGCATATGACAGCTTTTCAGTAGCAGTTGCTCCTGTCTTTTTTCTTTTTGGCACATTTTTAATTAAAAATAGCTTTGTGTTTAATTTTTGTCTCACGGTGACAGAAGCATAACACCATGTCCTTCTTTGTGCGTGGTTGGCATAGGGACAAATTAAAACAAGACACATCTCACCCACTATTTCTGACTGAGATTTTAGGACACACATACTTTATTTATTTAAACTTTGTGCAACAATGTAGAAAAACAAAATGGTGTACTGAATCTTATAATAACTAAACCATCTTTAGAAATACTTTTTTTTAATGAAGCATGTTATTTCAGATTATTCTGGGAACATGATCATTTTCAGAGCTCATATTGTGATCGGGCACAAGTTTACATGACTTTTCTACTGTTGTGGTTGGCTGTAGCACTTGTAGCACCTTTCTCAGTGTCAGTTATCACTGTATCCTGCCCCTTTACAGGAACAGTTTTTTTCTGATAGGTCAATATGGCATGGCGTGAGTCTGTCTTATTTCAGTCTCTTTTTTACCAGTTACTCCATACTGCTTTCTCCTATGACGAGATAATTGTTCACAGACAAAAAATTTAAAAAGTTTAAAAATGCTCTGTAAATTGAATTAATAGTTAATGTTACAAGCAGATTTGATTATCATCAAACAGAAACATTTAAATATATTGTCAGACTGCAACAAAATAATGGTCCAGTGATAGGTGTCAGGTATGACAGCCCGGAGGAGACTAAATTGCAAAGAGAGAAGTAAACTGAAATAAATCAAAGGTTAGACAAGAGTTTGGCAGACCTACAGATTTGAGTTAAGGAGAAGCTAAAAAAAAAAATCAAGAGGAAAACTGGACCAGAAACATGAGGTGCCATGCAACTGAGCAATGGTAAAACTTCAACATGTACAAAAAGCAGTGAAGAATAAACTAAACCCCAATTAGCATACACTGTCTTTCATAAATAATGCCTTTTTATTTAATTTATTCAGGTTACATGGCAAGGTGGCACTGATTGGAATCAATTGGTTTGCCTAATGGGCCAAAATGTTAGTTTTCTATAGCTGCACATCAAAAAGGTTTGTTTGAATTAGAAAGAAACAAAATATATTTGAATATTGTTGCGTTCCATATGTTCTCCACACCTTTGTGAGTGTTCTACAAAAGCTAATGTGTTTCACATAAACAGCTGAGATGTATGCTTGCATAAGGATTCAAATACAATGTTGCAGTTACGTGTTTGTGTTAGATTCAACATACAATAGATAATAGGCTATCTATATTTCCCTAATAAATAGCTGCCTATGGTTTTCAGTTCATAGAAGTCTTTGAAACTGTAGGAAAACAATCCTTAAATTATAGACCATTGAAATGAAGCCTTAAGTTACACTGCTTTGATAAATACGTGGACTATTGTCTTTCTTCTTTGTCATATTGTTTTGTCACGTGTGTTCCTTTGGCTGTCTTTACCCTCATATATTGCACTTTAACCATCCAGTTGCTGGGAAGGCTGAGTTCCATGAGGTATTTTTATATGTAAAGCTTTAAAGAATGAGGGCTATAGAACTGAAAACAGCATGAGTCATTTGTCGCATTGTATCATTTTGTGATATTTTATCTGTATGTAGGGTGGAGGATGTCAATATATATGTCAGCATATAAGAAACGATATACCCAACAGAAATAACACATTGTTATTTTTCTATAGAAAAACACTATAAGTGTGACCAGCGGAGAATCCTTTTCTTGTACCACACGCAGTGCATGTGTTTGAATGTCTTTGGTTGTGTGTTCAAATAAATTTTAATCAGATTTTACTGACTTGTCTGTTTTAAAGCTTCCTAAATAAAAAACATATTTTCCCATTTAAAGAACATGAGATAAACCATGGGAGAACTTTATTTACCCCGCACCTTAGGAAGAGTCATGTTACAGCAGCATTGGTCTTATAAGTTCACACAGGCCACACACAAGCCATATATCCACATTTAGAGTATCTCTTCACTCAGAAAGTCACACATCAACACACACACACTTAAGCTATTTTTAAATACTCATATGAAAAATACACAGGGTGTGGTGTATGCATTATCCATACTCTAGTTGATTGTATTTATACTGAGGGTGCAGCATCTTTACTGAATAAACATTTGATGGGCCTTTGCTTCAAGGAATGAGATGGATTTTGTTTCATCAGAATCTTTCCCTCAGTAACTCTATTTCCAGTCCATGTCTGTGCCATTTTATGCTGCCTGAACCCGTTTCCCTCAGAACTTTCATTGCCATAGCCTATGGCATCTCTGAATATTACAGACACCATCAGTGATTTGTAGCTATCACAACACAGTCACTTATTCTTCACTTATGAATGATAAGAATGCAAAGAGCAGAAGGTATAGCTCTCTGCTTCCCAAATGATGGTTGAGATATCTACTTTATGGTCTTTATTATGTCAGAAGTTCAAGCAACAAGAGCTGGAGGAACTTAGGAATGGTTTCTGAGTTCTCTGAATAGTCTACAGTATCATGTTAGTTCAGTCACTTGGGGAAATTTCTAAATTCTATTCCATTTTTCGCTATTAGAAAAAAAACTCTTCTTCGATCCAATCTTGTAACTGACTTACTTCCAATAAACATAATTTCCTGTTCCGCAAGCAGTTTTTTATGCCTTACAAATGTTATCTATGATTTATCACTCCAGTCTTGCTTTTATACTTTCAAATTGTAGGAATTATAAAATAAAATATACATTTTTTAAAACTATTTTATTGAAAAAATTAAGGTGAAAGAGGTAGCTCCATTACACGTGTAATTCGTGTTTCCGTCCAGTAGAGGGCAATGATGTCTGCAAATTCTACTTTTACAATGACATTTAAAGCTAAACGAGAAGTCAGAGAAGAAGAATTCAGTCGTAAAAAAAATGGTAAACATGGAGCAGGAGACCCAATGTTAGTGCAGGTTGCTGCGGGCCAGTGACAGAATGGGTCGCGGTGAGGAGCTCAGTGAGTTTCAGCGCGGCACCGTCGTGGGCTGTCACCTGTGTCAGAAGTCTGTCCGGGAAATCTCCGCCCTGTTAAACCTTCCACGGTCCACGGTGAGCGCCGTGATTCTCAGGTGGAAACGCGGAGGGATAACGACGGCTCTGCCCCGGAGCGGCCGACCGCACAAGCTCAAGGAGGAGCACCGCCAGTTGCTCGAGAAAGTAGCGCTGGAGAAGTGTCTGCCCTCCATCAAAGCTATCGCTACCGAGTTCCAGACGGCGTCAGGGGCCAACGTGAGCTGCAGCACTGTCCGCCGCGAGCTGCATGAAATGGGCTTCCGCGGCCCGGCGTCATCAAACGGCAAGCCCAAAGGTGCATTCACGAACCCCGAGGAAAACAGTCCCAAATGCAGCTTTGGGGGGGTCCCAATTCTTTCTGCCTTGTCACACTCAAGACATCTGCACATAGTTGTTGTTTTGGCGGTTGCTGCGATACGTAAACGCGTCCGCCATATTGGCCACACAGGCCATTTAATATCATCGAAGAGGGAGATGCGTTTTTAATTGGCTACAAGTATTGCAAGCTTCACATTTGCCAGAAAAATGTTTGATACAAATGTTCAGTAAGTTATCGTTTGCTTTGACAAAACAGTTTGTCAGAGACATCTCTTATTAAAGTAAAACAGGCTACCTTTTTATTAATTAGGAGGAAAAATCCCTGGAGCAAACACAGCACTCAAATCATACCAGTACAGTGGGTAAGGAAAGAGGCTTTCATTTTTTATTCCTGTTTCTTCCACAGCTGGGGAACACCCAGAGTCACCTGAACGTCACAATCAAACAGTCATTCATTGTGACAATTTAGAATAATCAGGTAATGTAGTTTTCCAAGCACAGCATCACTGTTCTGACCACAACGTTTTTTTTTTAAACAATGGAAATTCGAAAACAAAAACAGAGAAGCAATGTTAGGCAGTTATTACATATGTATCCCTGAAATACCTTATAAAAAAGGGAAAAAAAGAGGAGCGTTGATTAAAAAACCTTGATCATCAATTAACCCCGTGGGACAAATTCTGGTGGTGTATGAACCAGTGTGTAATCAATATTAAGAATCGCCTCTCATTGCTCATACAACACTCGTCACCCAACAGGGATGTTCACATCTGGTCCCATTACTTAGACTTCAAATAAAGTTTTTGATGAGAATTTGAGTCCAGAAAAAGATAAAATCGGACTCATTTGGGATTTGGTTTGATCCCAATGCTAAACCCTGTTGTTTCATCCATTTCATCCATTCAAACTTTTTACCTGATTGTCACAAAGTATATCATTTTCTTCCCAGACTAATAACATTCGCAAAGCAGTTGTACAACAATGATTTTAGCGCTCGGCTGATGTCTGTGTTTGTCCGTCTCTGATGTCAGCAGGACAGAAGACATCAAAGAAGCAGGCAGGCCTCAGTCAAGAGGACGCCGCGGTGGATGTGTCACATCTGGACCTGCGTGTTGGACGGATAATGACAGCCGTGCTGCTGCCTGACACCGACAGCGTCTACATGCAGATCGACTTGGGAGAGGTTATCCCCAGGACAGTGGTCAGTGAGCTGGCTAAGCACGTACCTGTAGATCAGGTAAAGTGTAACTATAGAACATATCATTTTAAGATAATAGCAATTTAGATTATTTGAGATTAGCAGGCACATGTGTTGGTTTCATTAAAGATGGCAATGACAATCCATAATCACCCACATTTTAGACACATTTCAAATCTTCTGAAGGCAGATGTTAAAGCCATTGAGTCTGCTTTGGGTTAAGATGACAGAAAATAAAATCGTGTTTGATCTTCATATAGTTTCTATAAATCCTGGTTATAATTATTACTTTAAATATTACTTTAAACTCTGCTTTGATACAGCTCTGCTCCAAGATTAAAATGTATTTAAACCTCTGTCTGACACACAGGTGCAGAATCGCTTGGTGGTCGTGCTCTGTAACGTGCAGCCAGTAGTGGAAGGCGGGGTGGTCAACGAGGCTAAGATATTGTGTGCCAGCTCACGAGACAAACTGGAGATCCTTGACCCTCCGGGTGGAGCAGCGCCAGGGGACAGAATGACTTTCCAGGGATTTCCAGGTACTGAAGCCCAATGATGGCACATCCAAAAGTCAGGATCATATTATCAAAGGTCAAATTCTTGACCAGTCAGCTGCAGAAGACATTCTTCTGCTTCCTTCGGTTTTCATCAGGCATACATCACAAAGTGGGCTAAACGTCAGTATTCATAAGGTAGACCTTACACCAATTGTAACCAATACCCCCCACACAAACACACACACATGTGAGGGACAGGGCCAGGTGACGGGCTTGTAGAGGAGGGGATATGGATTTGGTCAGACTGCAAATGTTTGTGATGCTACAGTAAACGTCTGCATGCGCTTAGACCGCCTGCAGAGCAGAGAAGATTGTGACAGACGGAACTGCCTCCTTGTTCCTCCAGGTGAACCCGACAAAGAGCTGAACCCCAAAAAGAAGTTGTGGGAGCAGGTCCAGCCAGACCTGCGCACAGACGCTCGGTGTGTAGCCACCTACAAAGGAGCTGCCTTTGAAGTTGTAGGAAAGGGGGTGTGCAAAGCTGCCACTATGAGCCAGAGTGAAATCAAATAAACTCAAGGGAGTTGCTTGAAATAGCCCAAGACCAATCCCAGCAGCCAGCCTGCATCCAGAATGTTGTGGAGCTGCCTCACGCAAGTCTGCAGGCTGGTGGTGACATGTTGTCATGGAGTGAGGTGTCCAGTCCTCACGTGGGGCCAGCAGCCCCACACCTCTCACACTCTGGTAGTGGATGAAGAGCCCTCTGCTGGACAGACATGAACACAACTGTTTTATCATGAGATAATTCCCTGTGAAAGGACACAGTAAGTGTGTATGTTTGTTTCAGATGAGACTAAACAAAGTGCTCATCGTGGTAAAAAAGAAAAGGGAAGTTCTCTCAGAGATTCCCTTTTTGGCCTGAAACTACACTGTAAAAGTTCAATGTTTTCCCCAGAGACTGTGAACATCATTTCTAAAGAAAAACACTTTCAACTTATAGGCCCTTTAGAACAGCGGACTTTGGACAGTTTTGCTTTCTTTGGTCGTGTGGATGAACAGGAATCCGTTAAAAATTCCAGTTATAAAAAAGGGATTTTTTCTGCAGAGCGAGCTAGGGGATTTTTTTTTTTTTTTACAAAATGACCGTGAAGTGTCAGGTTTCAGTCCACTTATGCTTGATTTCATTCTGTAATGATGCAGTTTAGTTTGCAAAATTCCTTTCAACAGTCCTCTTTTCTCTAACCCGGAAATGTAAAAAAAACTTCTGAGTCATTGATTTTGATGTAAAAGTGTTTTGACCTTTTGTAATCAGACTGTATTTGGTGACTATCCCTTAAGTTATGGCAGTAGCCTAGTTCCGTTTTTAGATTTGATTTTAATTATGTTTCCATCTGAGCTTCAATTTATTATTACTAATGAGCATAATGACCATTAAAGAAAGAAAGAGAACGACGTGTTGTTTCAAACACACAGTGTTCATGTTGCTTACTGACATACAAACGAGTGGCTTTAAAAAGCTTGAAAACTTGCTAAGTTCTTCTTCCCTTCTTGTAAAGGAAGAACTGACCAACTGTATGTAAAGAATGAGGATCTGATTCAGGAACTAAGAAGTGGAACAGCTTGACTTTTCCCCCTATTTTTATAGTTGTATTTTCTTGGAACACAACATGACCCACATGGAATGGTTTTGTTCTGCTCATGAGAAGAAAGTTTTTTATTGTTACAAGAATATGAAGAGCGAAACCCCCCCACCCCACACACATCCACACAATCTGAGTCATATGTTTCTGTTTATGTGATTGATTCTAATTTGTGTCTTTACATGTAATGTTATGCTCTGCGGGAGCCTCAACGTGGGACCTATCATCTCTTGCTCTAATTCAACGAGCTGAATGTAGGACAAACCAATCTGACCTCCCTGCACCGCATATTAAAATGTCAAGGGCTGGTAATATTGTTGTTGCTCTCCACCCACCTCTGATTTGTTCTCCGACACGTAGGGGAAAACAGAGCTGGGGCACTGTAAAGATTCATCTCTCGTTTCTGTCCCTCCTATTGCAGCATAGGCAGCCTTTCTTGTATCAGCCCCGAAAGCGTGCAGTGGAGGGGAAAGTTTGTAAACAACCACCTGAAACCGGGACTGAGTCAACCTATGAATAAAGTGCTGCTCCCACACCGTGTGTGTCCTGTTTTTGAGGCCACAAACAACAGGAAACGGCAAACCCCTCCCACAGATGACAAGAGAGTTTTTGTGGTTTGGGTTTATTTGTTTTCATTTGCTCATAGTCTTATCTGTTTTAGTCCACATGAGAGTATAATGTTCAGTTCATAATTGTTTCACATCAAACCTAGATTTCCTGGTAAAACGAACAGGCATCACAAAGCAGCAGCTTCTTCAGTGTGGGCTATATTTTAAAGTTGTTGTCTTAAAGCCAACAGAAATTTTCATTCCACAGGAGTGAGAGAAACTTGATGCGCCGAGCAGCCACATTTAACCCTCTGCAGCTCACCAGTGTGCAGCATGGCTCTGCCTGCTGTGGGGCTAAGCGCTACCTTTCTGCAGGTCCCTCCAGGCAGCATGATCCCAGTCTGTTCTGAACCGCCTGACAGACCAGTTTCTTTAGTTTGTTTTTGCTCCCACTCTCTTTCTTTGACCTCCTTCGCCCCATTGTCAGATCTCAGACAGATCTGGAGCTTCTGAAGCAATTTAACTTCTCTGTTAATGGATTCATTTTGTGTTTGATGCTATCCTCTGGAGGAAAACTGCCACGAGAAGGTTTATTCACTGTAAACAGGCACTAAAAACAAAACATTTTCCAAACATTCCTGGCCTGTATGTCTTCTTTATATCCAGAGATAAACTTCTAATCTAAATAAAAGAGTAGGCTAATGCAGTAACACCGAAAGCGGAACTTATAAATGGAGTCGTAATGAGTCCTGGTTTTGACCAAGACAAAATGTGCAGTCTAAATCATGTACAAAGAAGTGGTTTCTTGACACAACGTCAGCATTAAGCAGACACCCTCTGGAAGCAGGGCAGTCCTGCATGTGTGTGAGCTGTGGTCGATTATCAGCGTGACCTTCGGTCAGTGTTCGTCCATCTTAAGACAAACAGCACCGACACGAGACTACCGATAAAAAACAATTCGGATAATCCTATAGTTCACGAAAGTTTAAAGGAGTTTTTAAGACAAACGCAATTCCCTCCTCCGCTCGCGCGCCTCCGCCTCTCTCACGCGCTGACGTTGCGCGTGCGCCTCGCTTTATGACGCGCGCGCGGCAGCAGCAGCGTTGGCCCTTCAGCTGATGAGGAGGAGACCAGCCACGGCCGCGGCTTTAGCTTTAAATATCGTCTCTACGCTTCGGCACGGGGACGGGCGTCGCGGCGAGAGGTGATAGACCGTTTCTGTTGGTTGTCAACCGGCTACATCCCGGTTTATGCTGCACAACAACAACAACAAACACACGAACGAGCGCCGTCGGAGCGGATAGCACCTGCCGCGAAGCATGGACAACAAAGCCTGAGCCAGCGAAAACCGGGCCAGCCTGCGGACGGTTCTCATACCGAATGGTTTTTTGGAGGCATATGTGAGTTTTTATGCTGTGCTTGCGGGGACTACGTGCACCAGCTGCGGTGTTTGGACCTCCATGTTGTAGGCCGAACCCCACCGATGAGTAACTGGCTCGTTTAATTATAGCGACGCTCGTGCGCGTTTTTTTTTGCCTCGGCTCTGACACCTAGTTCACACCAGACGTTAATTGGGCCGTCCTCGACTTTTTAAAAAATATTCTACAATCGTTTCCAAACACAGAAACACGTCCGTGTGGGACCAGACTGCCAGCATCAGCCGTCCTGTGTTCAATGTGCCTCTAAAAAATAAAATAAAAAATCCACCGAATATGTGGGTCAGTCCAGAAGATGTGTTACTGGCAGGAGCGTTATGGATCACCGAGAGAGCAAACCCATATTTCATCCTCCAGAGACGAAAGGGACACGGCGATGGAGGCGGAGGACTGGCCGGTGAGTCCTTCATCTGTGCTGCCTGGGTGCATTGAGAAAAAACCCAACTGTTCAGTTTTGTAGTGATGTGATAGCAATGGGTGGAAGAGGCAAAGTGTGTTTTGGGCTGGGCATGACCAAACCTACAGGGGAGCAGTGGGAGCCAGGCGGCCTTTCACCTTCTGCAAAGAAGTGATGACTGTTAATTGATTAGTAAGTTTGCCGACTTAAAAATCCACTATAAGAGTGCAAAGAGCGGCTCATATCTGTGCGTGATCATACATCTATCACGCCAGAGAGCTCTTCTATCTGGTCATATTTGACATTCCTGAAAATGGATTTCATTTGAGCTGCTGCTAAGGACCAAGTAGTCTAAAAAACAGTGACTCTTTTTGTCTACCGAGCAGAGACCCAGTCTGTTTGCTTGTTCATGCTGAATCATTCCCCTTCTTCCTTCCCTCCTCCTCCCCTTCCTTCTGTCTTGCTTTATATAAAATGGGTCAAACAGAAGCACATGAAAGGAGAAGGGAGGGTTGGGCTACAGGTAATTGACATGAAAGGTTCTGAAATTTTCATGTCCTGATTTCAACATTTACTTCCTATCTTGACCTGGATTCATCTAATTGGTGTTCATCTCAGTCAGGGGTGCTTTCACAAGTTTATGAGAAGAGACACAGCTCTTCTTCTCTTTGCAAACAAAGTGGTCTGATATAACTTATTGTGGTAGATTAAAGATGTAGGATATTACATAGTCAGGGTTCTTTATGCATGATTATCCAGACTGTACTGGTTGTGTGGCATGTTTGCGTTTTGTGTGAGGACACTTTCAATTCTTGATTGTCTCCACAAATGATGGTTAATTATTTCTTGATGCACCCGACATTTGCAGACATCACCCAGAAGAGGCTGCATGTGAGAGCACAAATGATCACATCAGTTGAATCTGGACGTGTCCCTGCCAGCTCCCCAGTGCAAAGTCCCGATTGTATCCAATAAAGCACAAGTGTGAATAGGGCTAGTGATGTCTAGAGGGTCCACAGTTAATGTGTGTGTGTGTACTCTGAACGGCACTGCTTCTTCCTTTTTTTATTTTCTAAATGATTTTGTAGAACTAGGTTAGAATGGTAATGGTGCAAGATATCTTAAACATGCAGGGATAGAAGAAAACAGCGTATTCTCAACATCTCCATAAACAACTTTAAGAAAGTTCTTCACAATTTATTTCCTTTTTAGAGCCTGATTTTTAGATTCCTGGCAAAAGTCTCATTTCTTAAAAATTATCCATACCGTGTATTCCTGCAAGGTCGAGGGGCAGCTTGAGCCTATCTCAACTGATATTGGGCAAGAGGTGGGGTACAGACACCGACTCCTGTTCAATTCAGTAATACCCATTGGCACAAACCCATTTCCTTTGTGTTCGTTTGAATTGGGATGTTGGGAGGAACCAGAGAAGCTTGAGAGACCCACACATGCATGGGAGAAGTTGCAAAGAAAGTAAACCAGCGTAAGGACAAAGAAACATAACTGGAAATGGATAACAGAATCTATAATCCAGGTATTTAATAACATACTACGTATGTTCGCTGGTACGCGAATCTGGTCAAATTTTGTAGCAGGGGCAAGGGAGTTCATGGCTTTGTTCTTCACAAAAAAACATTATGCTCGTCACCATTTGGGTGTACAAAATTGGTGATACGGCTTCCTTTGCTATCAATGAATAAACAATGGGCATCCTCCCAGTCTCTGCTGACTTTCTTGCTTGGCAACACAATGTGTGCCAAGTGCTCTTCAGGGATGATGTCATGGCTATGTAAAACCAGAGCTTGCTGACTTGCCTCGTGTGCCAGCTGGCACTTAACAGCACCCAGTGACGGGGGCACTGCCCTCTCGCCTGCATTATAGAAACCATCAGCACCAGTATGGAGTTTTTTACAGACCCAGGCTCAGTTCAGCGAGGCCTGTAGCTCTGCAGTTGGAGGTGCTGGACGGCCTGTAAAGTTCTATGGAGCAAAATGGCTGAATTATGCACATGATTCACGTGTCCATGTACAGAGTTCATGGATTAGGTTTACAGAGGGTTCTGAAAAATATGATAACAGAGTTTGGATGTTTGTCTATTGGATTTTTTTTTCAGAAACCTTTTTAACCTCTTAGTTTAGACTGGACAACCCCTTTTTCCTTTCCACATTTTACACAACTGAATGAATCTTACTCCACTTATTCCACTTGCAGTATTTCATGAGATAATTATCTTAAAACTTTTCCACACCAGAAACATGAAATTATATATGAATATCCTCCACTTTTAAGTTGATGGGCCTGATCCTCATAGAATTAGTTTTCCTTGTAAAACATTGTGCGTTTGACCATACAATTCTTTAAATATAAGAATGAAAACTATAAGTCCACTCATCTGTATGGAATTTGCAGAAAACATTTAATAGTTTTCCATTTTGGTTTGTCATGAGATTTATATTTATTGAGATTTATATTCATAACAAAAATCTACTCGTAAAGCAGAAGGTAAACTCCAGGGTATCCATTTAGTTACATAAGCTGACCCAAGGTTTTTCAGAGCATTCAGTTGCACAATAACTTATGTCTAACAGCATTTCACAATCCAGCTGATTAATGCTGTATGTTTATAGTGTCAGACCGATGTGATCCCATTTTATGGAGGCTTAGTCTTGAACATAAACAACCAGTGTCTGACAGCTGTTGGAACGGTGGATGCATTTTTAGTTTAACACATTGCAACCTTCCAGAGATTTCTTTTTGGTTTCTTATTATTTTTCTTTTGCAGTAGTTCTTTTTCCTGTGCTTCCTCTATGGAAGCACACTAACCAGAGCCTCAGAGAAGGGATTTGTTTCACTATAACAATGGAGGACATCTGATTCTGTCCTTGTCTCTGAGTCAAGGGGCACATGATTTTATTCCTTATTCTTGTCAGCAGCCAATGGCTCACTCTGAGAAGTTTTCCATACAGAGACAATACAAAGAGCATGCACTGTCACAGCAGCCTTGTTTCTGGAATTGTGTCATCTTTGTGGCCCACTCAGTGTGGTGAGAAATACCACTGTGAAGGCGGAGAGAGATGGAGCAGGTCACCACATGTTTTGATGAGTTACTGGTGCTCACACGTGTGATGTTTGAGGTTACCTGAGGAGCATAGGAAAGAAGCCTGACCCAGGTCTCCAGTGTCACAGGAGAATAAGCAGAAACTTTTAAGTAATGATTGAGATGTTTTTCAAATTTATCCAAACTTTGCCAAAACCACCTGACTGTGGAGGAGCTTTACTAATACTTCTTTATGTTTTTCAGTTTTTGACAGACAACCAAAGGACCCAAACCCACCTGAGTTTCCTGTGTTAAACCTCAACTCACTTGTAGACTCAGCCATTCTCCCCTTATGGTGCAACTAACACCCAACCCAAATTTCAGATTTTTACAACAAGACTGCTCAACTCAGCTGTAGATAGTTTGTATTTCTCTTATAACTTTTGCTTAGTGTTTAACACCTTAATGTCTCCTCTGCGTTCAGAGTGTGAGCATTTGTTGTTCTGACTGTACAATAACCTTGTAATTTTGTTTAGTCACGGAGGAAGTAGTCTTCACGCTCACTTTGTTTCAAACAACTAAACAAATTATGTGTGAGCTTCTCTCAACCGTTTTGTTGTGTTGATAAGTTAACTACAGACCAAGGCTAGTATTTTTTACATGTATATACATCACTGGCACTGTTGTGGCATATGATGCAAAGGCAGTCTGCAACATCTGGCACTGATCCACATTACCAAGGAACCAAAACTAAAGAGCTCACTTAAAGGGACAGCTAACAACTACAAGCTAGTTCCTTTTTCTTTTCTGTGACTTTTCTTGAGCTTTCATAGGAATAAATGGAGATGAACTTGCTTTAAGGAAAAAAAGAAGTAATGGGAGTAAGCAAGTCTAATCTTGCACACACATGATTTTCAGCTTCCCTACCTTGTTTCTTCCATCCCGTTTTTCTTTCACTACATGACTCATACTGCTGATGAGAGCTGTAGAGCAAAATACATAGTTTCTTTACAGGAGTTGAATATACATCCACTACAGACCAGATATTATTTTCAAATAATCCACAGAAAAATGCCGCCTAGGAATCAAATTAAATTAGGTGTTAGGTTGGTATGTAACAATTCGTCATTCGTCAGTGTCCGTCGTATGTGCAGTTTTAACTGTTAATGAACTGTTATATTTTCCTACCCCTTCAGTTTTTCTTGCACCTTTTTTCAGGCTTTATGTGAAACATGTTGTGGTGCTTTTTTTCTGCCATAGGTGCATCAGAGTCAAAACATTAGCAGGAGGGGCCTTAATGAAAATCATCATCCATAAACTAATGCAAGAGAACAAAGCTTTGTAACACACACTGGCAAAAAACACTGGATTCTGTGGCTGATTATGCAATCCGTTTGAAAGCAAATGCTCCGTCACAGGGGGGATGACCTGCTAGATTAAAGAAAACTCTCCAACTGTTAAAATATGTACTTGCACAGAAATGTCCCAAGGCAGCACAGCAGAGGCGATGATCAGCTGTGTTGTAACTTGGAGCAAAGGCCACTTTCCAAACATCTCCTCTCAGTTAGCAAGTTAACATTACTGTATGAAAGCAGTTTGACTTTGTGGAGCATTAAATTTTCAAAAGACAAAGCCCAGTTGTTCTGTAATCTGGTAATCCAAGTGGATGCATGCTAACTGGTCCAAAATAATCAATAAATCAATACATTGAGTCGTTTATTAACTTTCATGAATACTTTTTTAACACACGATTAATTTAAAATGTAATAACCTATCCCAGTGTCTGCTTAAATAATAGCTGTTAGAACGTGGCTATCAAGTAAACAAACACCACGTTTTGACCAGAGGATGTTTTTCAAATCTCCTCATCAATTTCCCCTTAAGCATCACAGAATGGCGTAAAAGCATGCTTTATCATGCTTTTTTCTGTGGTTGGAACATGAACGTGGGGTATTTTGTTTACAACGGCTTTATAGAGAGCTTTTAGTCATGAGTCTGCATTATTTATTGTTTGGGGACAATCAAGTATTTACAAAATAGCCTCAAGCCAAAAGTTCCCATCCATGTGAGTTTTCTCTTTTAATAACAGTATCTTGGTTTCTTGCAGGTTTGCTCGTTGGGACCTTGGATGTCGTTCTGGACTCGAGTGCTCGAATGGCCCCTTACAGGATTCTCTACCAAACGCCTGACTCTTTAGTTTACTGGATCATTGCTCATGGTATGTGACGCTTAACCCTGGGTGCTACAACTAAAAGATGACACATGAATATGAAGAAAAGCAAGAAATGAAAGTGCAGGGAAAACATTTTCATAATTCAGTATGTAGACTACTTCAAGTGATTTTAGCATTTCAGCAGGTATGAGTGAGTCCAGCATGGACCCCTCTGTAATTTAAGACCTGCACCACCCCCCAGCTTCCACACATGACACAATGCTCTAACATCCTGCCTCCCATGTTAAGTGCATTACATCATGCCCTGGTGGTTTTACAGGGCAGGATTAGAGTAGTGGGTGAAGGAATCAATGTTTTTCAGCTAATCACTCGATGGATTTTCTTCACGTCAAATCTTACATCGTCAGCTGGTTCACAAAATATGGAGATATGCAAGTTCTTTTCTATGCAAACTTCAAACGGCTCTTTCCAAATTTTGGAAGTTAAAGTGCTGTTATAGACAGCTAGCGGTGGTAATTCATGCAAATTGGCCGCAGCACTCCTGACTGATTACAAGCAGCTCACTTTTCTGCTCCACCACTAGAATAGTGCAACTGCTTCAAGTGAGGACCCGTTTCCAAAGTGGGAGAGGAAGGACGCTGGAAATGAAATATGCCACACTTCACATGAAAAATACCAGTTTGCTATTTGAGGAGCTCGCGATCAAGCTGCTGACCTTTCTGTCAAGTGCACCAAGGAATCAGCAGTTTCTGCACTGGTTTCTCTCACTCAGTCAGTTATACATCATCTCTGTACATGTAACATATCTAGTGTTACAGGGTCCAAAGTCAACACCAAAGGCTGTTAGTTAGACACAGCTCTTCAACTCCAGGCAGTTTGTAGCCTCATTCTTTCCTACTTATATTAGGTGTTTTTGAGCAATAACATATGTCAAACATAACGTAAATTGTCACATGAATGCATGTTCGACATGGAGTAAGCTGAAAATGTAAAAGTCAGTATTGGTTTTTTGGTCAGTGGTGTTTTTCTACTAGGTTTAAAAATAGCACAGGTATCCTTGAAGTCTTCAATAAAAAATGGATGGCACGCATAAGGCCAACAAGGATCTGAGTTGGCACTGTCCATCCCCCACTCCTCACAAACCCCCAGCTTCTTAATTCCCCCTCCAAGCAATAGAAGGAGAGTAGAGTAGTCTGGCAGGCAGCTAATGCAGTCAACGCACTCTCAGTAGAGGGATAATGGTCCAAAGTGGCAGCCATTACTGCTCTGTTTTATTTCTCCCATGACCAGTGGATCGGCTTTAGTCTCACAGCTCAGTGGTTGCAAAAATATCTATTTTAATGTTGCTAGAACCCTAACAAATACACATTTCTCAGTCTGTAAACTACTTTTGTCTCTGCCAAGCTAAAAACTGCATAGACATGAAACACAAATGGTATTTTTATCCTTTAAATTAAAAAAGAGACATCAGCCAATTGATTTTCTTTTTTTTTTTGCTAAAAAACTGCTCTATAAAAGATGGTAACAAAAGTATTTCTGATTTTATATTCTTTGTAATCTTCCTACATTTCAGAAGTGATATTGAGATACTATATCTCAAAATTACATGAAATATAAAATTGGCACCTGCTGCACTTCTAAAACAATCCTGCTCCTCGTGTGAACCTTGCCCCGGGCACTCAGACTCGCCCGTCTCCGTCCTCTGCAGGAACCTCCCGCAAAGAGATCACGGAGCACTGGGAGTGGCTGGAGCACAACCTGCTGCAGACTCTCTCCATCTTTGAGAATGAAAACGACATTACCACCTTCGTCAAAGGCAAGGTTCAGGTGAGCTCACGTGCTACACCATCTAAGCATCGGTTTTCTTTCCTCTTGAAATGATTCTGGATTTCATTATTATGGTTAGTTAATCTGTTGCAGATGCAAGTAGCATTTAAGTAGAAGTATGAATGTGTATATCTTTTTCTTTGATAAAGTAAAAAGATGAGGCTGTTGTGACAACAGCTTCACGTAAGAATATGCTCAAAATTTGTATTTACCTTTATTTGTATTTTTTCAGAGGAGAAATAAAAATCAGCTGATCATTCAGTTTGCATACTGTATGTAATTGCCTATTATGTGAGCGCAAAACAACAACAACAAAAAAGTAGTTCATAGTGTGTGCACATATCAAACACCACTTCAGTTTTTAATAAAGAACAGAAAGGTTCAGGCCCAGACATGGAATGTTCCCTAACAAAATGCATGAGTAGATGTGGATTTTTTAGGTGGATTTTGATCAGTGACCAGACAGATGCAGGTTTATCATCAAAGATTGGTTGACCCTTTTACAACAAACTACGTAAAACAATGTGTAACTTGATGCTTATCTTGTCTTCATCATTTAGTTAACAACAGTCAGTTAAACCACCCAGCTCATTACCTCAGCCGGTTTCTTACCATTTTTTTTGCAGGGCATCATTGCAGAGTTTAACAAGAACCACGATGTTAAAGAAGATGATGACACAGATAAGTTCAAGGAGGCTAGCGCTAAGTTTCGTAAGCTGTTCGGCATGCCCGATGAAGAGAAGCTTGTCAACTATTACTCGTGCAGTTACTGGAAGGGGAAAGTGCCTCGACAAGGCTGGCTTTACCTCAGCATCAACCACCTCTGCTTTTATTCCTATTTACTCGGAAAAGAAGGTGCATATACAGCTCTATTTCTATAATTGTGAAAAAAATGGGTAAAAATAAGGAGCAATGCAATAACTTTCATAACTCTATAGACATAATATATTTACTAATTGTAATAATATTTTTACATTGCATACATTTCTGTTATATGCATATGTTGCGTATGCTAATCTGCTGTGTGAAATTAAAAGGCGTTCAGTCAAAGCTGTGTCTTTCTCTGACATTTTCAGTCAAATTGGTGGTTCGCTGGGCAGATATCACCCAACTGGAGAAGAGTGCCACCCTCCTGCTCCCTGATGTGATTAAGGTGAACACCCGCTCCAACGAGCACGTCTTCTCTGTCTTCCTCAACATCAATGAGACGTTCAAGTTGGCAGAGCAGCTGGCAAACATTGCCATGCGCCAGCTTCTGGACAACAAAGGCTTTGAGCAGGATCGCTCGCTCCCAAAGCTCAAAAAGAAGTCACCCAAGAAGGTGTCTGCGTTGAAGAGGTACGAGCTTGTGTTCATCAATGGCAAAACATACTGCTACATCACACAGTATATATGCTCAATTGAACTCTTAAAAAAAAGTACATTTCTTTACAAAAAATAGTAAGCCACGTGTAAAAGTTATCTGCAGTACACCACTTATGAGAACGTCTAAAGAGTTTTTTAGGATTTATGCTTTAGTTGAGAGTACATAACCCTGTTTTAGAGGTCATAGGATGCTTTTTTGTTTGTTTTTTTCATATTGTAGGAGTAATATGGTTTGTATGCAGCAAAGTGTTATTGCTCCTAATGTAGAATGTCTCACCAGGTATTTAAATTAAATCAATGAAGCTGCATGGTACCAGAAAATGGACATCTCTGCTGCACGGTTATGCAAAAATCTGTTTTCTAATGAGTTTTACTGACTTTTTGTTTCCCAAAGGGATCTGGATGCGAGAGCTAAGAGTGAACGTTACAGAGCACTCTTTCGTCTGCCCAAAGATGAAAAGCTGGATGGACACACAGACTGCACCCTGTGGACTCCTTTTAACAAGATGCACATTCTTGGGCAGATGTTTGTTTCCACCAACTACATTTGTTTTACCAGCAAAGAGGAGACGCTCTGTAGCCTCATCATCCCACTGCGTGAGGTGAGTTGTTACCAGGAAGATACTCGGGGTAAGGTTTGTGATTATGACAGGAATCTGATCTGGGTTGTCTTTGTTGTATTTCAAAAAATCTAATTCGGGGTATGCTTTGGTTCCTCATCCTTTATTTCTTTGATCTTTTTTTTTGTTCTAAGTTGCTGTGGTTAACAGTTTCTGCTAAATGCGTAACTGGAAATGTTCTGAGACACTTTCTTTTCATTCTCTAATACTCTTTGTCTTCTAATGTGCTGAAGGTGACCATCGTGGAGAAGGCGGACAGCTCAAATGTGCTGCCTAGCCCGCTCTCCATCAGCACCAAGAATCGCATGACCTTCCTGTTTGCTAACCTGAAAGACCGAGACTTCCTGGTGCAGAGGATCTCTGACTTCTTGCAGCAAACCACCTCCAAGATCTACCTGGAAAGGGAGCTCACTGGTAGCCTTAACAGCTCAGATGATGAGGTAAGAATTTCTTGAAGTTTTCTAAAGATGAGAGATTAAATGCATTCACTTCAGGAAGGTCTTCTTAAATGGTAAGTTTATGGAGGCTGTCCCAAAGGCTGTGGCCCTTAAAGCCCCATTCAAAGCTGTGACGTGCGTTTGCAGGTGTACTCCCAGCACGGATCCCTTCTCTCCAGCAGTCCCCAGCACAGTTTGGGTTCAGAGGTTGAGCGCTCCTTTAACCTGAATGACAGCAGCGTGCCCACAGCGTCAGAAGCTCTCATGACAATGTATCGTCGCCGTTCACCTGAGGAGTTTAATCCCAAACTGGTGAGTTACATTTAGCTGAGTAAAGTTAAAAGGATTTAGTTTTTCCCATGAGTCATCGCTCACGGTGCCTCAAGCTGCTGTCTTCCGTTCTGTCTCTATTAATTGTAACGTGTGAGTATGTGTTGCTCACCTTTCGTGCTTGACATTTTCCCACTCTGACACTGCACAAAATTCAAATGGAATCAGGCTTGGAATGGAAGTAATTGTTTATGTCTTGATTGTTTTGCCCAGGCAAAGGAGTTCCTGAAGGAGCAGGCGTGGAAGAACCACTTTACTGAGTACGGAGAGGGAGTGTGTATGTACCGCACCGAGAAGACAAAGGAACTTGTTCTCAAGGGGATTCCTGAGGGCATGAGAGGAGAGCTTTGGCTGCTCTTCTCTGGTGAGCAGCACACTAATTATTCAGTCATAAACTGCACCTGACTGGTCCCACCCTGCACACCACACACTCACTTGAACTGAGTACCACATGATTTCTACCTCACAAAGTTGTTGTGTAATCCCTCGGACAGATTACCCAAGATAACAATACTAATAGCTTCTATGAGTTCTGAGAGACTATTTAATATGTCTAATTTTTGGGGACCTGTTGCTCATTGATTTTAAACAATAATTGTGTTTCAGGCTTGCAAACGACTCATCTTCTGAAGCTTAGCAGATTATTAGAATATCAAAGTGTTTACTTTTTTAAGTAATATTTTGGACTTACATCATTGAACTCCAGGTAAAATACAGCAGCTAAAATATGCCATAGGCAGAAGGTAATGCATATACTTCTCAAGAGTAATGTCTTTATAAATCACTGCTGTGACTAGACGGAAAATTTCTTTTTTAAATTAGCTGATTTATTTACTGATGAACAGTTTTAGTTTAGTTTTTTATGAGGATCAGATGCGGTGCAGTTATCATTTTGTGCTAATCACAAAACATGCTTCCAGAAGTTTGAAGGCTTATGACTGTAACTCTGCCCCAACAAACCACATCCTCAGGTGTGTGACTGATCTGGTTTCTGTTTACAGGCTCGGTCTTAAGATGCACACCAGAAGAAAGTTGTGCTGCTGCTGTTCACCTGAGCAGAGCTAGTTACTAAATGATATCGACCTACATGTTTTTTAAATCCCATTTTTGAAGGGGAAAAATAGAAATGCCTCACCTTCTTTCAAACATAGAATCAAAAGAAAACTTTTTTTTTTCCCTTTGTGCTTTAATCATCCTACATACAAATAATATAATCGGACTCATTCACTTATTTTACAGGGGCCATCAATGAGATGACCACTCACCCAGGGTACTATGAAGATCTGGTGGAGAAATCAATGGGCAAGTACAACCTGGCTACTGAGGAGATTGAGAGGGACCTGCACCGCTCTCTGCCTGAGCACCCAGCCTTCCAGAACGAGATGGGCATCGCAGCTCTCCGCAGGGTCCTCACCGCCTACGCATTCAGAAATCCCAACATCGGATACTGTCAGGTGTGCCAACGCTCGTTTTCATCGCCACGTGAACGAGCTGATACTTGTCAGTTCTTGACTTGTTAGTACTTTATTTTCATTGTATGAATGTTTTTTGTCTTGACTCTGCAGGCTATGAACATTGTGACATCGGTGCTGCTGCTTTACGCCAAAGAGGAGGAAGCTTTTTGGCTGCTTGTGGCTCTCTGTGAGAGGATGCTGCCAGACTATTATAACACCAGAGTCGTAGGTCAGTCTGGGCTTGGGTTATTGGGTGTCAAAATTTGGTGTCTACGCATTAAACCTAAAACTTGATCTGCTCCTTTTGCAGGAGCCCTTGTTGATCAGGGTGTATTCGAGGAGCTTGCCCGCGAGTATGTTCCCCAACTGTATGACTGCATGCAGGACCTTGGAGTCATCTCTACTATTTCACTCTCCTGGTTCCTCACACTGTTCCTGTCCGTCATGCCATTTGAGAGTGCGGTGGTGGTGGTAGACTGTTTCTTCTATGATGGCATCAAGGTCATCTTTCAGCTGGCACTCTCTGTGCTGCATGCCAACATCCACCAGCTGCTGAGCTGCAAAGACGACGGGGAGGCCATGACAGTTCTGGGGAGGTAAAAATGTGTTTTTCTTGTGTTTATCTTGACCACTGTTACTGCCAAGTGCTCTTTCCTCACAGGTTTAGTTTAATTAAACCCCTTTTATCATCGGCCAACGTCCTGATTTTGGAACGATATGTTTTGTTTTGTCCATCACAGGTACCTGGACAGTGTGACCAATAAAGACAGCACCCTCCCACCTATCCCCCACCTACACTCTTTGCTGACAGATAACGGAGAACCACATCCAGAGGTTGACATCTTCAAACTAGTCCGCAGCTCCTATGAGGTATTGAAGTTGAATTGTGATGAATGTTTAGAAATCTTTGTCTAATTTTGTCTGTTTGAATGCATCTAAACCTGCCTTAATCTGTTCTAGTCTTTAATACAAAATTGTCCCCTTATGTAAGCTTTCACCATATATGTTGCTGAAGGTGTGTATTTATTTCCATAAATGCCACTGGAATGTTCCTTTTTATTTCTTGACTCAGACATTTAAAAAAAAAAAGGAAACTTCACCAAAAACGTCATACTAATTGTGACAACTGAATGTCCTGTCTCTGTGTGCAGCTTGGTGGTATTGATTCAAAGAATTGTGTGATTTCAATACATTTTCTTTTGTTTGTTTGTTTGTTTTTCCACATTGCGTTACAGGGCAAATTAAATGCCCCATGACTGATCCGCCTTCACGTCATGCATCTTCAGTCATCTGCATTGTTTCTGATGTGATGGATTACTACTATGTCTAGGTTGACATACATTTCTCTTTTTTTTTTTGTTTTGCTTTTTCTTTGCATGTCAGAAATTTGGCACAATCCGTGCAGATGTGATTGAACAGATGCGTTTCAAACAGAGACTGAGGGTCATTCAAACCATTGAAGATACAACTAAACGGAATGTGGTAAGGACCCACCAAAGCCAGGCAGACGTATGGAGAGGAACAAGTTCGCATTAATGCATTTAATTGAGTAGTGTGGCTCAACCATAGTCGTACACAAGAGTAAAACAGCTTGCCAACTTGATTTTAGACTTCAACATTGAAGCAGACTTAACGATGTTCTCCACATTTTAAAGTCATCTGCTTTGCACAAATCGTAACACCTGGCTTGTCGGTCTCCCCTTTGTTGTTTCAGGTCAGAACTATTGTAACTGAGACAGCTTTCAGTATTGATGAGTTGGAGGAACTCTATGTCCTCTTTAAGGTAAGTTTAAAGACTATGAATTCACATTTGCTCTTTAGCTATTTTTTACTGAGTCTCAGTCGTGCTTAATAAACTTTTAAGAGAGAATTGTTCCTGTTCCATTGCTCCTTAGCAATAAACTTTAGGGATTTTTATGCCTAAGCCCCCCTCTTCCCTCCTTCAGACAGAGCACCTGACCAGCTGTTACTGGGGAGGCAGCAGCAACCCAACAGAGCGTCATGACCCCAGCCTGCCCTATCTGGAGCAGTACCGCATCGATGTGGAGCAGTTTAAGGGCCTGTTCAAGCTGCTGTTCCCCTGGGCCAATGGAGCCCACTCAGACCCACTGGCTGTGCGCTTCTTCCGTCTCCTGGATGAAAACGTAGATGCCCTCATCAACTTCCGTGAATTCATCAATGGTTTGGGTAAGCTGCAGAAGGGAAGTGAATTTGCTTTTGCTTGTCAATATTTAGCAACATCAACTTTTTTATTCATTTTTTATTGTGTTTCTTGCTATTTCAAATAATGATTTGTCTTTGTGAGGTTGTTAATCTGAAGCTTTGGTTTTGTAGGCGTTTTGTGTCATGGGGACCTTATCGAGAAGCTAAAGCTCCTTTACAAGATGCATGTCTTACCAGGTGAGTGTGTGTAGAAGCACATCAGTAATATCTGGACACTCCACATTTTAAAAAAACAAAAGACTCTTCAATGCATTTTAAATTGAACAAATGTATTTAAAGCAGATAACTATTGGGGGAAAAGGTGGTTTCTACAAAAGTTTCATTAATGTTACAAATGGCTCTTCATCTAAGTCTTATCTTTGCTGACATTAGAATGCAATTGTATTGTATAATCTTGCATAAAATGGGAAATGAGATGTCTTGAGACCTTTAGATTAAATAAACAGCTCTTAACAGAAACTAAATGTTATCTTGTGATTGTTTTCCCCAGAGATCTCTAATGAACAAGAGGAGCCCGACTCTGCCTTCGAAGCCACTCAGTACTTTTTTGAGGACATTGCACCTGAAACATCCATCAGTAAGAGCATAATCTTTCTTTTAGGATCTAACCGTGTGTGTCTGCATCAGATGCAATCTAGCTTTACTCCAAAATCCTAAAATAGAATGTTAGACATTAAACAAATGGTCAGTGTGTAAATCGTACACTACACAGCTCCAGTGTATGTCAGGGCAGTTCATTTTCACATTTCACACATGTACATGAAGTGGTACCATTTACAGCCTCAAAGCTTAGTCATTTTTGTCATGGTTTTGCATGATTGCGATCAGATTTTGTGGTCTTGTGATTTGCAAAGGGGGGATTTCGCTGTATAGACCATGAAACCTCAGACACTGCGTAACGCTTGCATTGACACACTGACAGTTATGCAAGCAGAATAATAATTATGTGCATTATTTAAATTTGCAGTGGGCCAACAGAAACCTTTGATGTTGGATATGTAAGGTGGAGATAAACTGCCAATCAAAAATAATGCATCATTAAATAGATAAAACCATGTGCTGTTAACTTGCATAGTTATAGAATAAAATCGAATTGGTGTCAGGCATAATTAGTGTAATATTTCAAATTCCGCAATATTTTTTGTCTTGATGATATGTGTATGTCTGCATGTGTGAGGACAGTGTTGGTATTGTCTTAAATTCTATACTGGAAAAGGTGGAATTCTTGGTACCTCATATAAAAACTGTACTGGATCTAGATAACTAAACCAACTTTGCATAGACTTTACATTCCTGATTATCTTATCCTAACAGGTCAGGACTCAAAGTACAGAAGTGAAAAAGATGATGGTTTTGTCAGAGTTACGTTCAAGACAGAAAAAGGTAAAAAATCAATTAATATTATCCATATAGGCACTAAAGATAATTGGTTGTAAACATACTTTCTATAAACATACTTGCCTAACAACAGATTTCTGTCACAGTCTACTTGATAGATTTCATTATAATAGTTTAGATGCACAAAGATCTGAAGACACTTTCCTGATCATATTCTGAAACGTGAAATTAGCTTCCGCTTTAAAAATTCTCTAAGCCTCTAAAACTCTGTTTATTAACCATTGCCTTTGTATGTCTTAAAGTGAAGAAACTGAACACTCCCGATTACCGTCATTACCTGAAGCTGTGGAGCCAGGAGAGCAAACCCAAACGAGAAAACGTAAAAGACTTCCCAAAGCTGAATCAGGTAAGTCTGATCTTCTACAGGGATTCGTATTAAGATTACAAGCGGGAGAATTGACTTTCTTCATCCCTTTGTCCCTCAGAGCCAGTTCATTGAGCTGTGCAAGACCCTCTACAGCATGTTCAGCGAGGATGTAGCAGAACAGGAGCTGTATCACGCCACGGCAACAGTTACCAGTCTGCTACTGGAAATGGGAGAAGTAGGGAAGCTCTTCTCCTCTTCAGGCAGAACGGATCACAACCAGGAGGACAAACCAGAGCTGAGCATGTGCCAGAGAGGCTTCCTGGATCTCAAACCTACCCAGGATGGACATGATCTTGAAGATGTTTTTGCCCCTGTTGGGCAGAAGAGCAAGGCGAGCCCTGATGATGAGGGGAAAGGGGGTGAAGGGAGCGAGCTGCTGCCCCCCATGCAAGACATTAAGCTGGAGGACTCCTCCCCTAAAGACACTGGCACCTCATCCGCCATGCTCATCTCGGACGATGAAACCAAAGACGACACCTCTGTGTCGTCGTACTCCGTGCTGAGCGCCGGCTCGCACGAGCTGGACGACAAGCTGCACTGCGAGGACATCTCAGACGACACGGTGCTGGTGCGCAGCGACCACTGCGCCAACCAGGAGAGGAGCGGGCGGCCCAGCGGCGGGAGCGCGCCCGACAGGGGGCTGCCCCACAGCACCAGCATAGACAAGGACTGGGCCATCACGTTCGAGCAGTTCCTGGCCTCAGTCCTCACCGAGCAGGCTCTGGTGCGTTACTTTGAGAAGCCCGTGGAGGTGGCCGCCCGCATCACCAACGCAAAGAACGTGCGGAAGGTGGGGCGCCCCCTACTGTCAACCAGTGACTATGAGATCTCGCTCTCCGGATGAGGTTTCGGAAAAGGATTTGTCAGGTTTTCCCAGGAGAGAAGGATAGTCAATCAGCTGCTTTTTTTTTGTTTGTTTTTTCAGAAGAATTAAGGTCAGTGTAAAAATGTGATTGTATAGTAGTCAAAGGAATGTGACCAAAACCACTTTAAGCAAAGCGTTTTATCAGAACTGAAAGACTTTTAACATAGCAATCAGTGGATTCTGTCCAGTGAAGATTGAACAGAACATTAATGTTTGATCTGCTCTGAAATTGGTGTGCACACGTAGTAGCTGTACTTTATGAGACATTAAGCATAGGTGTTAATATGGTAATCTCTCGTACTCCTAGGCTATGTAGATGTAAATGTCCACAGATACCGTGCGGTTCTATCCCATATCCCAGACTGGGATATTCATAGTCTATTGTGCATACGATAACTTATCTCTGCGTTTGGTCAAGCAGTCGCTTCCCTATTTTACGATTCCATTTGCTGCTAATTATTACTGTTTCAGTTTCCTATGAAAATATGCTAAATTGCGAAGAAAAGCTGGGGACATTCAGTGATAAATTTGAAATTATTTGATGCTGTGCAACTCTACAGACCACTTTAATTCAGAGGGACACTCGCACAATGTTGACCCTCTTGTTTTTTTTTTCTTGTCACATAACTGTGACTTTCTCCTTAAAAGAAAAGTTCTCTGTATTTACTTAACTTTTCATTTCCCAGTTAAATTTTTTTTTACTTTAACATCAGGTGAATATTATCTATCATGCTCTTCTCCTAAAGGAAAGCAATTCATGACCAGTTCTGGTGGACAAAAATTGTCCGAGCTGTTTCAAAAGCCTAAAGGAGAAAATGACACTAAAATGCTGTTAAGAGCCTGCACCTTCTTTATAGTTACACCATGAAGTGATTCACTAATACACATTCACTTGCCTTTTGCCAAGATTTTATTGTTTGCTCTCCAAATGTTTTTTTTAAACATTTTTGTTCAATACATTTTTATCTTTTTTTCATTTAGTTGTTTTATGTGACTACATTGAATTGTTGATTTTGGTGCATTATGTATCACTCCATCTTATTAAAACTACAGTGTCACTAATGTAGTGTTGTCCTCAGGCCTTTTATTCACGACATCATTAATCTACAGGAAGACCGAGGACACGCTGTGTGTCGCTGCCATCTGGTGGAGGAGATGGTAGTCCTATCTCCATTTAATTTAGTTTGTTGCACTCTTTCACAGAAGCACATGTGCGGTCTGGTTTTAAATTTAAATGGCTTTTTAGCTCACTTAAAGCATGATTTGGGATAAAACAGAGCACCTCTCTCCCTGGCAGGTTTTGTGTTACTTACTCCATCTGATTTATTTGGAATATTTTTTAAAGTGTTTTTGTTAATTTAAAGCTTTTGTTAATGCAACTTTTGTAATTTTATTATTTGTTCTTACTTTCATTGAAACTGTTTTTACACACGTATTATAATCTGCCTTCTGTTCACTAACCAACTCCATTGTGCTAACAATAAAAATTAAACTAGAGTTTTATTCCTGCACCATATTGAAAAATGGTGAAATATTCATTTATCACTGTAAACACTTGATGAGCTGTACCTTAAATCGCCCTTCCAGAAGCTGTTTCTTTTATCATCATTTTCGATTACAGCACATAGAACCCAACAAGAGTCATTCATAGAAGCAAGAAGATGAACAGAAAGATTTCTCTGTTATCTTTCTGTTAATCTTAGTCCAGAGAAGACAACAGTGTTAAGTGGCTTCTTTACTATGTAATAATTTCTTCAGATAATCATCTTCAGAAAACAATGAAACTGGATTAAATGGGGAAAATGGTTTTCCAAAGTATTCTTGTGGCCATGAGAGTATTTAGCTAAAAGTATATGTACAAAAAACCCCACTGGCACTGGTGCTTTTAATCTTTAAAACATGGTTATTTGTGTAGTTTCAAGGCCACAAGTGGTTTCATCTGGTAGAAACCGGCCTGCAAAAGGGGCTTGAGCAAGAAAAAAAAGGCAAATTCTGCATATTTTCCGAAAAGTTCTGAAAAAATAAAATTATGTAATTTGCAGGGATAATGAAACGACAAAGGTAAATTCAAGAAAATGATATTAATTTATATCTAATATTTATTAACATTTAGTTTAATATTTTATTCAAATACTAAGATTGTTGCACCTATTAAATACTGCCTTGAATTTTTTTTCTGCAATCAAATGTCACTTTTTAATAATACATAAATCCCTCAAGATAAAAAAAACAGTTGCTATTTAAAAATCTTTTAAGAAAATGATGGGGCTCTCATCAAGATGCCAAGCTGATATGGGGAAATTTTTAATTATCAGGAAGCATCATGAAAATTCTGCAAATGATTATTCATATTTAGTCAATTGTTCTTTTTGTCTAATGTGTAATAGTAGAGCTTTGCAGCAAAATGCACTTTAAACCTAATTTACTGTCTTTTTTTCTCTGAAAGGCCAAACACACTGGGGATGTGGTCATGGTTAACCAATTGCAGCTCAGTGAAGTTCCCTCACAGCAGAAAAGACAAGCCCTCTCCTCAGAAACAAGACGGACCTATCAGTCATTTAACCATCAGAATTTATATTCATCAGAATAAATAAATTAACTGTTATTTCAACCTCTTCTAGGCTTCAGACAAAAAAATAAATTCTGTATGAGAAAAACAACAGATGAACAAGTAACTATCAATGATAACGGGAAAGAAAAACTGAGAAACAATAAGTTGGATAATCTTTTGTTCTGACACAGTTGCAGTCCTCAGGACAGTTTATCTCCTTTAAATATTATTTTGCATCATTGTGCTTTCTATTTCATCACATTTTCATGCACTGACAAAGATCAACACAACTTTCCAGGGCTTACCTCCACAACACCGTAAGTTCCTCTCTGTACTAAAGACCTTTGAGCAAAAAAAGAAGTTAAACTTTGGATGTGATGTTTTAGAGGGTTTGAACTCCACCTTTTATAAAGGAAATCTGGTAAGTTTGAAAGCATTTACCCCTATATGAGTTTAATACATGCTTATAATACAAATACAAAAAAAAAACTGTTCATTTAAAATTATCTCTTCAATGTTTTAGTGTGAGTGTGAATGCCAGGCTGTTGGACTGCGTGAGTAAATCTTCAGTTGTATGGGAATTCCTGCAAGTTTCTCTCTTTTTTTTTTTTCTTCCACGCTGTCCTTTGCATTTCCCTTTCAAGTGACCTCAGAGGCTACTTTCTAACATTATGAAACAGGCTCAGGTTCTGTCAGACTGCTGAGAAAGGCCAAAGAGATTGTGACGCAAAGCTCTTATCTGCCTCACGCTGAACTTCAGCCACCAGTTCACGTCACAGCTGTCCCAGCTCTGTTTCCCCACAGCTCCACTTTCACAAAATGTGAAAGGTTAATAGATATAAACGAAACAGAGGACACGATCGGTGTCAACAAGAAACTGAGACTATATTGTACTGTATCATAGGGTGAATATGTGGTGAAACCTGGCTATAAAGTCTGTGGCACCAGCTCCGAACCCTGTTGTTTTTCACTCGTGCGCTGTCATTGGCTGAAAGCACAGACAAGCCCCCGGTGGAATCATCTGATGGATCTGATATCACCCACAATCAGGGCAGACGCTGGGTCTAATAAAATAGATCATTACCTGGCATTTGACAGATGCAGAAGTTTTGCATTTGTCATACTGACAATAAGAATTAAACACACTGTTGGTTTTATCTGAAGATGGAAAAATTCTCTAAATAAAAGTGAATTTGATAAAGAAAGAATCTCAGATACACAGAATGTGTGAGAGTTTTCAACATAGCAGATCGTGGAGGAGAAGTGGTTGTTTTTCTGGAGAGTGTCTGCACTGGGAAATAAATTGAACATTGACTATCTGACCGTCAATGGACTTTGATTGGAGTCGGTGTATGGAAGCACACAGTAACGCCTCTCTGTGGATGTCATAAAAAAAAGGGCAGTCAGAAAAAATATATAAATACTGGGTGAAAGATGCTTCTTTCCTTCCCGTGCAGCTGGGCCCTTCATGGATTACTGACCATCCAGTTAATACCTACCTGGTAACAAATAACCGAGGAGCAAAAGGACTTTGAAAACTCAATCTGAATAATGTAAGTGTGCGAGTTTTAATTTTTTAATCTCTATTATCAGTTCAAACAGTGCACTGAGACTGAATGACAAAGAGGCTTGATTGACAAAGAAGTTTATTATGTTGTGTTTTTTTTTTTTTAGAAAGACTAATCCACCGTGTGTTTTTTTTTGTATGTTGGTGCACATCTTTGCACAGTGGCTGGAAACATGGTAGGACTTAAACCCTCAGACGTTCCCCCTCCACTGGGGGTGAAGATGGCGAGTGCTGGTGCTGCAGCCTGTATAGCTGATCTTGTCACATTCCCACTGGACACAGCCAAAGTCAGACTACAGGTACCCGTGGCAGCCCTCTGTGTGTTAACCCTGATACAGTGCGCGGTTTCAGAGCAGTTTTAACCACAAGCTGTACGTGTGTCCCCAGATTCAAGGCGAGAAGAGCGCGGTGGAGGGAATCCGCTACAGGGGGGTGTTCGGGACAATCAGCACCATGGTGCGAACGGAAGGGCCGCGGTCTCTGTACAACGGGCTGGTGGCCGGGCTGCAGAGGCAGCTGTGCTTTGCCTCCATCAGAATAGGCCTCTACGACAACGTCAAAAGCTTCTACACCGGTGGCAAAGATAGTAAGTGGTTCAAACAGGCAGCGCACAGAGATACCCAAGTGTGACACAGAAAAAAACGTAGACGGAAGAGGCTTGCTAGCTCACACCAGTCCTGTCTGGGTAGCTGTGGATAAATAAGATAGGGCTCTCAAAGGTTTTTTTTAGTATCAGTTGCACTGTTCCTAGAAACTAAATTCAGATAAGGACAAACTCCACCACCCCTTCAATAACAGGGATCTACACCTGATAACTAATACAGTAGCTTTGTTCCTCCAGACCCCAGCGTGTTGATACGGATCCTGGCCGGCTGCACGACGGGGGCAATGGCAGTGTCATTTGCTCAACCCACCGACGTGGTTAAGGTCAGATTCCAAGCCCAGATGAATCTCGACGGTGTGGCTCGTCGCTACACCGGAACAATACAAGCCTACAAGCACATCTTCCAGAACGAGGGCCTACGAGGACTCTGGAAAGGTGCCCTTTGAGTCTCGGATATGAAAAAAAACAAAAACATGAAATCAATCTTAAATCAAAACCCTTTTCAATCTCATACCAAGTGTATGAACTTGTCCTCCAGGAACGCTACCCAACATCACAAGAAACGCGCTGGTCAACTGCACGGAGCTGGTCACGTACGACCTGATCAAAGAGGCCATCCTTGGGAACAACCTGATGTCGGGTATGGGCGGCAGCACTGATTGGGCGAAACCCCACCACACCCACCTACCTCTCACACTCCTCCACAGCTGATAACAGCACGCACAGCTGACTCAGTACAGAACATTTTGTCTTTTTTTCCCCCCTTCATAGTGCTGTAAAGACTGTAGTGATAGGAGCTTTATGATAGGACATCTTTCGTATCACCTCGTTCACAACAATGAACCATAAGCACATGGCTGATCCTTTTATGTGACTCTCCACAGACAACCTGCCATGCCACTTTGTGTCTGCGTTTGGTGCTGGCTTCGTCACCACGGTGATCGCTTCCCCAGTCGACGTGGTGAAAACTAGATATATGAACTCTCCCCCAGGCCAGTACAAGAGTGCCATCAACTGCGCCTGGACCATGATGACCAAAGAGGGACCAACAGCTTTCTATAAAGGGTATGTTTTTTCCCCCTGTGACTAAATACTTCCTGACTTAACACCTGTTGTATACAAAATCTTGCTTTCCTACTAAACTCCTGATCTCTTTTTGTGTGTGTGTCTTTTGTGTGCAGATTCGTGCCCTCGTTTCTGAGACTGGGATCATGGAATGTCGTCATGTTCGTCACATTTGAGCAAATCAAGAGGGGCATGATGGTCACAAAGAAAAGGCTTGAAACATCAAACTGAACATTTGTTTTTGTATAAAATCGTGAAACCAGCAGTGCGTTGGAGCCTCATTGAGGAACAGTAGTATCTGTTCTCTTTATGGTTTTCAACAATCTTTTTCCAGGCGGCAACAAACGAGACAGCTGCAAGAAACAACGTGTTTAACAGCGTGTGTTTGAGAAGACACAGTTCATCTGTTTTCAGAATTCATCACAATGAGCCAGATACAGTAATTGTGGGGGAGAATGGCTTAAGTACAAGTTGAATTTGTACTTTATCCCTGGAAATCTGAATAAGCCGGTTATGCGTGTCAGGCAGCTTAAAGCAGTGCTCACAAGTGTGTGAAAAATGACATTTGTAACTATAATTAAGTCTGTTTCTGTAGATCCTAAATATATTTGACTTGTTTTACAGATGCTGGTCCCGTTTGTTTGACTTTCATTTTGACATGCACCTATAAAAAAAAAAGCCACCTCCACTCAAATGGTCATTTATTAACTTCTAGCAAGATGTGAGAACTATTTCAAACTTCAAACCGTCTCAGCAAATATCACATAAAAATAACAGGTAATAAAAATTCTGTCAGGCCTTGAGACATACAAAATCATGAAAATTCGGAGGGCGGGGGGTTACGACCACACTGTGTTTCACTTTACGTATACAAAAGAAAAGATTAACGACATGGTCTGAGGCATATTACACCGTGCACAGCGTGGGAGCGCAAGATGAGAGAACCACACAGGAGCGTCAGAGACGTAACGTATTCTTTACATGAAGTTTCAGCTCTGAACATAAATATCATATTCCTGAGCAGGGAATCTGGGAGTAGACAGAGGCTTTAAATACAACAACACAGCTATTCGCCGCCATTGTTCGGAAAACATTTGATCATTCAAAGTGCTTAAAGCCAAAGGACTCGTCATCCTCCTGAGTCCTCAGCAGCCACTCTCTTTTCTCCGTCGCAAACTGTTCAACCGCTGGAATGGTTATCTTTGAGGTAAAAGGGAGTTAGACTTGTGCTCTAAGTGGAAAACCCTCACTCTTAGCCGTGTTAAGGAGGTGTAAGCGTCACTAATGAGTTGCTAAACTGAATAAATGCACATTTGTTGGTAGGTTTCGACGTCCGTCGTCGCTCCTGCTGATCATTGGTGCTTCCTTTCATGATAATGCAGGCAGTGAGGAGGTCACGGGTTACTTGTTAAAACACATTAATTAGAACTGGTCAGTCTGAGACACACGCTGGGGTCCTGTAGATGAGTCTTGACTACGTTATGGAACTTTTCTCTGTACTGGTTAAACTCCATGATGCTCTCTGGTTCCTCAGCCACCCAGAATTTATCAAACTCATATGCCAGGTAGCCTAGAGGAGGAAAAGGATATACTGTTGACAATTCCATGAGGAGTATAAGAAAATTAGAAGGCTAGTTTGAGTTTGTGACTCACAGTAGAGCTGATGAAAGTGCGTGAGCTCGGGGGCACCCTGGACTGCGTTGTAGAAGTGTGGTTTGAGAGCACCGGTCTTCAGCAGGCTGTAGGCCATCTCCGTCAGGTTGATACCCACTATGGCGTATGAATACCTGAAATAAATAGGCTTCACACTCAGGTGCATGCTTAGAGAGATTTTTGACACAACTACAGTGCAAACTCACATGCGTGGTGTGGGTTTCTTACCCTAGTTTAGGGTGGTTTGCATGAGACAACACCTGACGAGCTTCTGCTGTGTAGTTTTCACTAAAAAACCTGCATAAGAAACATAATCAGAGACCACCATAACTTATTAAACTCTGGAAATCTCTTTTACTTACATCATCTACCATTTTATAGAGTAAGGGGTTGTTAACAATACAGGGTGCTTAACTTTGGCTCTGAGCTGTAAACATACATAAGTGACGTTCCCCTAGCTCAAAGAGAGGGATTTGTGTTGTTACAGTAGAATGAAAATGGCTTAATAATTACACATACATGTTGATAAACATAGAGCTTACAGTACAACTGTACATGAAGCTGTTTCCCACACTGCCACAGGGATTAGACAGCCTGCAGTGTTTTCTGATTTTATGATCAGACCTCTTGCATTAGGCTAAAGATGAACTCCATCCATCCATCCATCTTCTGCTCATCTACGATCAGGGGTCCAGACTTCTCTCTCCCTGGCTACATCTCTACACTGACCACTGTTGCCTGTAATACTGCACCCGACCCCTATGGCTGAACTGGGTCAGTATATACTGTATGTTATCATATGAATTATCAGACCAACCATATGAACTTTACAGCCCAAAAACTCAAAAGAAAGTATATAAAAGTATATAAACACTGCAGAATTATGGGAAAAATATAAAAAAATGTACAACTGAATACTTTTCTTTAATATAAAGGGATTGTCCAGTTTATAACTAATTAAATGTGTATCAACGTTTCCTATTTAACATCATTCTGACCAGCGTGATTTTTCGGTGTCATGAATTAGTAATAAGCTTAATAATTTTGCACTTAGAACTCACACAAGGTTGATAAGGCCCAGCAGGCCCATCCCTCTGAAGTCAGTCTTGGGGTCATCTCCTTGGAATCCAATGTCCCCCCACTGCTTGGTTATTCTGGACTCAAGTTTGACTTCTGGCATCAGCAGATCCCAGAGCTGAAAGAGCAAATCATTTCAGAACATATTACGATCTTTTGAGCATATTTGCACGAACATTAAAAAGTTATGTGTGCACCTTAAAAAGCATGGCCTCGTGCTGAGGGTCCTCAGAGAGGAAGACTTCCTTTCTCAAGTCTTCTACAGATGTATACAAGCTGCTATACCCTGTTATCTGGAGCAGGCAGATATGAAGGCTCCCCTTAAACCTAAAAAAGAAGACCAGTCAGTCACAAATAAATAAAAGTGACCATCAATTTTAAGGTACAATAAAATAATCTTACATGGGATCTATTTGGGCTTTGACATGCTTCTCCTTCATAATTTGATCCACACATTGCTCTAAATGATCCTTGCTGCTTTCCAAGGCGCCTCTTAAAACCTGCAGAAGAATAAACATCAGAATTGTTCCCAATTATTAAAATTAATCAGAAAGGCATTAGACAGGAAAACAGACACCTTTGCTGCATTCATTATCAACAGCCAGACAGAACAAAGTTGACCCCAATCACAGGACAAGGTGAATAACAACTTTGACTGATCGCTGACTTTTGATCACAAAGTGCTTACCAAGCTATGGCTGTAAAATGGCATGTAGGGTAAAATTATCTAAACTTGGCAAGTGTAGTGAAAGATAACGGCTGATCAAGCTCTGAAGATATGATGTTTAAGTTCAGACATGTGTCGGTCTATATAAGATAAGAGGTCAGTTTAAAATGTCTGAACAAGCAGAGTGTAATCTGAATTTTGTTCAAGTTCCGTTACTTTTTATGACTTATTTAAGATTGTTAAACAAGTGCTAATAATTAGCCAGTAATTGCACTTGAATGCAATTTTTTAGAGCAAAGAAGTTTCACATATTTGCAGCTAATGAGCAAAAGAAAGAGCTATTTCTGCCAAACACCAGAGAAAATGCTGATCTGCTACATGAATGCACCAGAAGATTCTGATAAAAAATGTATAAAATAACTGAAAAGCACATCAAAATGTGACAGGAAGTAATCAGTAAATCAAAGGACAATAGCTGAATCTGTTACATAAAGTAGATCGTAGCAGGGATGTATTAAATGGAGGTTCAGCATGAAGCTGGAAATTCTTCTTTAAAGAAGGCCAAAAGTTGAATAATCATTAAATTGTCGAGCAGAACATCTGAACATTCTTTTAGAAATATATATCAAGAGACAAAACCATATGGGCAGCTTTGACATTTTCTTACCTTGTTCTTAGATGAGCGAAGAGAGTATTCTACAAGAAGAAGAAGAAGAAGAAGAAACATTTGCATAAAAGAGTACACGCACATTAAGAACCAGTGTAAAAGAGAACAGTCTATTACCTGCTTTGGTGGTTCTTGATGCACCTGGCTTGTATCCAGAGCATATCCTCTGCAGCTCACACTTCCCTGTGGCCTGTCTGAGGAGCCATTTCAGCCAGTATCTCAAGAAGGAGGTATAGATGTACTGCCAGATATACCCAAGCATCTCTAAAACAAAATGACAGTTAGATACCAATTTAATTTATAACATTGTAATCTTGACATGTCAATCTGTTTTAACTATGGATCGCTCTTCCTGGTTCTATACGTCACACATCGTTTCCAGGTAGGTCCCAGAGGTTAACATAAATGTGTGGGCTCTGTTAGTGTCTACAGTATAACTGAAGATTATTCTATACTGAACCACAACATATTCCATATCAAGGTGATTTTCACTGTCTGTGTTACATGCACAAACTGCAACCCATCTATTTCTTTCTTTCTTTTTTAATACCATATAATATTAAGTTGCAAGACAGCTTCACCAGCTTGGTCAAAGTCTAATCTAATTAATAAAGCACATATAAAAGCAGCTAAGCTGACAACCAACTCTTTTTTATTGGAAGATTCAGTTTTATGGTAAACATCCTGTCATCCTTATTAAAACACAAAATGTAGCTTTCTCCTTCATGTAGTGGAGGATGAGATCACAAAGCAGATTACAACAACGCATGCGTCTCCACAGGATCATAAACGCTGGGTTTAGCGAGTAGTGTAATGTTAGCAGAGGGATACATGCTTCTTATAGTGTTTTATTTTTGTCTGTGCCACATCAACAATGGCCACCGAGACAAAACCCCGGTGTCTATCTCTGAGTGTCAGAGTGGGTGACAACCTGATGAAACACTATGAAATGCAAGCACAAAACCAGACATCAGAGGGTCGCCCCGTCTTCGGTGAAAAAGGGACAGATCCACACTGCCAGAGCCAACTCACAGGCATTTTGGCTGCTAGCACGAATGCTAATGCTAAGCGAGCATAAAATGCGGCTAATGTGTCAAGTTACATTTATTCAGCGAGCATAGAGGTTCTTATCCTAACGATGCAGAATAATGTTCAGCTAACTGTTAGTTGGCTACCTCCAAATGTATTTCCCTTAGTAGACTAGCTTTAAAACTCTTAAATGACAGTTCAAACAACAGGTTGTCTTTGTTATTAACCTGTTAGCAAGCTAAATTATCAATAAAACAACATCGTAAGCGTATTATGTGGCGGCATTTACGACTAAAAAGTACTAGATGTTAGCCTTACTGTTCTGTCGCTGGGAAAAATATTGGCAAACCCAAACGCTTATCTTTGAAGCTGTGCTGTGTAGGAAAGGGTTAGCAACGTTTCTATTGACAACAGCTCTGGCTGTGATGCGTTTAGGTTCAGACCAAAATATGAACTCTCCCAAAACCATACAGACACAAAACTACCTTTTAGTAAATTTCATGTTTTTTCATCATAAATATGTTTTATTAAATATATTTGGTGAGCATCACTTGTTAGCAAGCTGGCACACACCGGCAAAATCTAGCTCAAGTTACGAATACTCTGAATGACACGATGTCTTTAAACATGACATGTCTTTACTTTCAATCACGTTGTTACGGCGCCATCTAGCGTTTGAATGGCACTGAAACCACACTGAAAACACATTATATGTTGCTAAATGAATATTCACTCAGTTGGCATCAGGAAACAAAATATATTTCTGTGGTTGTTTGTCACTTATCATATGTTTAACACATCTGTGCCCAGGGGTCACATTTTTTACTGTCTGTGAGGGGAAAATGACCATGTGTTTTAAGCTTTAGATGTCGCCTATGAATTTTAGTTTCAAAATGATATGCCGGCCATATAAGCTTAGAATAAAAGAACCAAAGCCAAATTATTGCCTTTCCAAAGGTAACCACTAGATAATGCAATGCTAGCAGCATGACACTGTATGGTTGATTTAGTTCATTTCAAATCTCCCAGAGAGCTGTTTATTAAAACAGACCAGTGATATCATGCAGCTAATTTTGGATATTAAACCTGCATTTATTCAATTTTATGTAATTTAATGTTGATTACTATTTCTAAATGGAGACAAGACGCAACATAGGACATTCCTATTTCTTTCCAGACCGCAATCTTACAAACCTGGAGCAGCAATCTGGCTCATGCATGCGTCTAATCCTGAGATGCAAACCACCAGTGCACTCAACTTTAATTAAGTCACAGTCCACCCTTACACATAATCAGCCCCCCCTGGGCTTCCACTGTAGGTCTATCCCATACAATTACTGCAACCCAAGAGGAAGTCCTGTGCAAGACCAAGGCTCTAAGTGGAGCTTGAGGCTAGTAAACACTTAGTTTGTCATAATATTCTGAGAGATTATTTTATGGTGAGCTAGGGAGTTCCCTGTGATGTCACTATTTCATTGCATACTGAGTTTTTAAAATTTTTTTGGGCATTTATGGCCATGTAATGTGTGTTTTGACCCTGGACTGGAAAATATCACTATAGAAATAATGTGTCTAAATGACCTGAGTCAGCTAAACATCATCTTTAAAACAGTAACACATGTAATCACACCAAGAATAATGTTCAGAATGTACCCAGCAATAAAATTAACCAAACAACCGCTCAGCACCTTGAAACGCGTTCTTCATAATGTTAAAGAACACCGTGTCTTCCAGAAAGGTAACCTGCAAGTCTCAAAATATCCACAGTAACAAAAAAAAAGAATGCATATTTGTATCCATCAATGATAGGAACATCTGAGTAAATCCTCCCCTTGTGAAATTCTAGCTTTCCTTAGGATACAGCGCCAGGATCGTAAAGTAATCAATTCAAAGTGCAATTGACCCTCCAGTGGATGCCTGCGGCTGTCACAATTCCACTCTGCCATTCATCCATTCATCTGCAGCGCCGCTGCCTGCATGGGCCACTTCATCACTCTGGATAGTGTAAACCATGCCGCTTATTCAACGGTTCTCTCTCTCCGTGAGCTTGAGCCATCGGCAACAAAGAGCTCAGAGGGGACACGCATCGGTCTGTCGGAGGTGACTCATTGCGCACGGTCCGTCAGTTAGGGGACTTGAATTTTACGCTCGCTTGTGAGGATCGATACCTCTCAGACTCATATTCTGGTGGAAGGCGTGGTCTGGTGTCACCGACACAGGGTTGAATTTTCCATATTCATTCCCCGGGTTTTGCCTCATCTCTGACACACGGACGTGCAAACGGCACACAGCGGCTCAAGATATCAAGGTAATTTTGTCCCCGTTATTTGTCAGCCCTCGATTTAATTGCTCTAAATCTTTTAATGTTCCTGCAAGGTCAAATCGAAGATGTAAATATCTGCTGCTTGCTTTTGGTGTATTGGGATGGAGCAGGAGACCACAGGCATGACACAGATCTTAATTGGCCTGAATATGTTGAGTGCATCACCTGAATGCAGGCAACGTTTTGCATTAATTTACTTTGTGCATGCACTTTCTCCCCTCTTTCTGCCATTTTCAAAGTGCTGCAAGCAAAGGAAACCCCTAAAACAGACGTTTCAATGTCGAATATGAAAAGGCAGGAGGTTCTTTCTTTGAAAATGTGCTTTTAGACACGCGTATGCACGGTGGCACAGAATGGCTAAACCTGTCAATGACCCAAACCACTTACCAATTATTTAGTTTTTATAGCCACCCAGGTAAATAATGCTTACTGGTTCCTAAATACTGAGCATTGGTATCTCTCCATCTGAATATGGATTATGCTGTGTTAGAAAGCACAACTGGGTGTAATATTAATTTGACTGAATATGACTGCCTGTGCATGACTGGTGCAGAATGTTGAAATGACACTGGAAGGCTGTGTCACTCTGATTCCACCCTTTTTATGAATCAATTCATTTAGTCTGACTCCAGTGGATTACATATGTTAGATGCCTGCAGAATAATGGTTCCTCACTTTTTTAAAAATGACTTAATGGTTTGACACATTAAGGAGAGATTGAGCCCTTCACCAGGACTTAAAGTGATCAAATATGAATGTGGGCTAAAAAAAAAAAAATTAGACCAAGTTGTAAGATCTACAGGCATCTTGACACAAAGTATTTTTTTTCTTTGAAAAACGCTACTGGAGCATGGGCTCCATTTTTAGTGTGGACTTTCCACTAAAATGCATTTTGCAAGATTGTACTAAAAAAGATATTGATGCGATCTTTTTGTATTCTTTTATTTAATTCTCTTAATATATAAAAAATGATCGGGAGATTCCTGTTGCGATTGGTTAATTAAATCTGAGGATTTCAAATTAGTTTGACATCTGTCACAACGATTAACATTCAGTTAAACTGAGTCAATACCGTGCTACTACAGGCTGCTCACTGAGTTTTATCTGTTGCAAAACTCATTAAATTACATATTTATCATTCCAAGAATAATACTGATGTATGAATAGTCAATATGCTGCTTGGCAGGATAGGATGTAGACTCTTTCAAGGATTTACTGAAACACCTCTAAATGAGAAACTTTGTTTTATCAAAATTATCTCCTAACTCTTCGCACAGTTGTGCTTTTTTATGCCAACATGCTGTACTTTGTTCATTTAACTCATTGGCTAGTATTCTTTGCTTTGATTTTCTGAGACACTCCATTTTAGATATTCTATAAGAAATACCAAGTATTACTTAAATAAAGTCTGGCATTTATTGATTAAAATGATGCTGGTAGTCACAGGTGCTTAAAGAAAAAACTTTTTTTGATGTTACTCTTTCTGTACACAAAGCCAGTATAACGTGATATGTGATATATAACATGTAACATCTGATCTGTGTATATTCATCTTGTTTATGGTATGAAAAGTTTAACATTGTCAAATCAAACTAAATACATTTCATCTTTCTTCCCTTAAGGATTTGCATAAAGCGACATCTCTGTACATCTTTGGAATTCAACTATATAAAAGACAAAAACTGTGAATTCGGCATGGGAACTAACCCAAAAAGGACAGTGACAGTCCAAATGGTGCCTCAGCTGGCTGGGGTGGATTCACTCGGAAATAAGGAGACTAATGCCAACTGGGGCACCGAGTCCCACCTCAAAGTCTCTCAGGTCTGTCCAAAGATGTTACCCACATCTCCAGACACACAGGATAACCAATCTTCTACCACGGCTCCCGCCAAGGCCATCCAACATGTCCAGAAAACAGCCTCCAAGGGAGGTGAACCAGTTAACAGTGCTGTCTCTGAAAAAACGCCACCAGACAATGGAAGCCAGACAAAGTCTGAGCCTGTCACGGTAGGAGAACAGTACTTGTTGAAGCTGTCACCAACAGACCCAAATGTGATCGAGACAGGGAGCGATCAGAGGGATTCTAATGCAAATATGAAAACGGTGTCTCCAGCAAGAGGAAAGGATGTGTGTGAGGCCAGTCTGCCTGCTGTTAAAGCCTCCAAGATCGACACGAGTATCAATGATTGCAGAATTAAAGGGTCAAGTGGGCCAGAAGAGCACACACCACTGAAATCCTTAGCCGCTGCGCAAGAAATCAGTGATAAACACGTATCCCCGAATAACAAAAACCGTAACACTGCCAATGAGACAAAGGATTTGGAATCTGAATCTCATCGAGACATCAAAGGGAGTAATTCAGCTCCAATTAAGGATTGTGCTGTGTCACAGAACACTGACGAGTCGGATCATTTACAAAGCTGCTCATCGAGCTCTGTCATAAAATCTGAACAAAGCATGGAAACTTTACCCTCCCTCACTTCCACAAAACATCCATCTATAGGTAAAGAGGCAGAGGCTAGGTCTGCGAATGAGAATTTGTGTTCAGCACAGCGAGAGAAGAATTTTCCACCAGCAGAGAGATCACCAGCCTCTTCAGATAAACATCAGCCTGTGTGTCCACAGGACTCCTCCGTTCCACCCCAGGCCACACAAAACATGCCAACATGCAGGCATGTGGCTCAGGCAACCAGCCAGACTACTGCAGCTGTCTCTGCAGCAGATCAGGGCCACAAAATCTACAGGGAGGCTTCGACTATGACCTCATCCCCATCATCGGCCCCAGTCAAGCATTGTCGTGATATGGAGGTTCAGGCCAGAGCGGACACGTCCAGTAAGGCCGTGGCCACCAGTCCGAGTCTTCTGCAACCCCCTACGACTCACAGGCCAAACAGTGGTGCAGGCCTCCGGGAGGACGCGCAGATCATGGCTGTCGTCTACCAGGCTAATGACGGCGTGGGCGTCCATCAGATGTACACAACCTCCCTATCTTCAACCACCGATCATATCTCAGAGAGATTCACAGTGGAGGCTGAGATGTGTCCCAACCAAAACTCCGCTGCAAATTCAGACAGTTCCTCCCAGTCGTTCGAGTCCCGGCTAGGAGCCAAGCCTAAAGAAACAGGATCGGCTTTGTGCAACATTCAGCCAGTTTATCAAATCAGCATCGAGCACAGTAACAGCAAGATGCGAGGGGATGCAAGCGACTCGCTGAATAATAGTGGAGTTCAGACAACGGGGGGAAAAACTGCTCCTTCTCCGAGAGCAGGGACACCCCCAGGGACAGCCGAGGCTGCTCCCAAGACTGTATCTGCTGACAGAAACAATGCTGGGCTGTCACAAGCTGCTGTTACAGCAAAGGCCAAGCAGGCCGTACCCACAACAACAGCCCACACCGCAACCAAACCAGATCCGACTAAAGATAAGGCCCCGGCGAAGGAGACGGATTCCGAACACAAGAGAAAATCCAGCAGGAACGACGAGGACGATGACCCGTCAGACAAGCAGAAAGGGAAAGGTGTTCATGATGTCGTCTGGGATGAACAGGGGATGACATGGGAGGTCTACGGGGCTTCTGTGGACCCCGAATCCCTGGGTTTTGCCATTCAGAGCCACCTGCAGTGTAAAATCAAGGAGCAAGAGAAGAAACTGATAGCGCAGACCTCCTTCAGAAAGTCAATCTCTGCTGCTGATTCGCCGCAACATGATAAAAAGAACAAAAGGAGGCAGCAGAACATTTTCAGGTCAATGATCCAAAATGTCAGGCGACCCAACTGCTGTGTGCGTCCGCCTCCCTCCGCTGTCCTCGAGTAGCACAGTACAGAGGTAGCCAATGACAGATTCCTCCCTTTTCCTAGAGGTCACAATGTTCGTCCTCCCCTCATCATGGTTGCAATGCCAAGTGAAACATTAAAGGGGCTTCTTTCCCTGCAAGTAAGTATACTGGAATGTTGTAGCATAAAGAATCAAAATACTTGTGATTTTTTGTGATAAAAAAAGATAGAATAGAGGATCATAAAATGAAAACTTCAACACATATTTTATAGAAATATATGTTATCAAAATGGGGGGAAAAAGGTTTATAATAAAGGCAATAAAGGTAAAATGCATGTATCCTAGTTTCAAAGATCGTTGTATGAGTTAAAGTCCAGAGTGTCATTGTAAAAGGAGCTTATCATGAGGTAGAGCGATCATCGACTGTCAGAAAAACAAGCTGACATCCCATTTGTTGCATTTGTTATAAGTTTTCAAATTGTTTTAGCCACCCTATTTATAAGATTGCAGTTTTTTTCATGTATTAATTTATTTTCAGTGTGTTTTTAAAAAAGAGGGACTGTGTGCACTGGTAAATGTGCTGTTTAATCTCTGTTAAGCGTTGTTTTTTTATTAAAACTTAAGAAAAACTATTCATGACTTTCACATATTTTTATGTCTGACATTGGAATTTCGGATCAATTCAGATCAATTCTCTGTTCTAGTAATTAAGTCAGAAGGGGGTGATGAAGTTCATGAAAAAAGAATCAGTTTAAAAAAGAATCCATGCGAGAAACTAAAGAAGCAACAAGCAATAGACGCTCAGTGTTTACACGTGAGTCTTCGAGCAGAAGCAGACTACTTGAACGAGTCAAATGAGGCTCATGGGACTAGTGTAATAGGGAAGCGATGTGCATTGGCAATTTTTTATAGCTTTATGAATAAATTAGATACAATGTCCACCACATCTTCCTGTTAGAGATGCCAATCCCAACTTTTCATTCTAAATTCAAGGACTAGAATAACTGCTGCCAGAAATAACATTTTACAACAGACTGATAACCAGAGGAAAATTGTAACACAGAAAAGAAATAGTCACAAAAACAAGAGTATTGGTTTTGTCCATGCACATTCCATCTCTGATGTTTTCTTATGCAACTGGCCTTACAGAAAAACTACTGAGGAACACAGTGTAGCCGTTATAAGGAATAATGGTTGCATTATCTTTAAAAGGTCATGGACTTTAAATTTCAAATCCTGTCTGATAAGCTAAAAGAAGTAACTTTAAATGACCATACATTGATTTAGTAAAAACTATTCTCAGCTCATTTTGTTAGGCTTTTTTGCATATCTTTAACTCTCTTTGGTCAAATAGATATTGTCTTGAAATAGCATGTAATTAAGATCACATGTCGAGTCCAGGTCACATATCAGTTTTGCACAGCCATACATGGCATTGGGTATATTCTGTTAAGCTTTCAGTTATGCATACCAGTAGATTCACATAATCATTGCAATGATATATTGCTATGAAAATATTATGATCAATTATAAGTTTATAATACTCATCCATCATGGTTGGTTCAAACACTTTTCATGCATACCCAGCGACACATTAGCCAACTAACAGAATGGCATAAAAACAGACAGCAGGGCCATTTAATAGAACACAGAGTCAGAAAATGTTAAAGAAATGTAAGACCATCCTCCTGGGTCACAAAGTTAAGGTTTAGTAATGGATTTGAGACAGAAGAAGAACCAGGGAGAGCGACTTTGTTGTGAAGAAAGTTTATCTTATGATAAGGAGCGCCCATCCTCAATTAAGGCAAGGCAAGTTTATTTGTATAGCACATTTTGTGTAAAAGACAATTCAAAGTACTTCAAAGAAGAAAAACATAGACAGAAAATGAATGAAAAAAATAAATTAGATAGCTAAAAAGTGAAGGGTGCAGATAAGATACATTCAATTTTTAAGAAGGGGGCCTGGGAGAAGCTGAGGCTACACTCAGACGCACAGATGGAGAGGCCATGATGCTCTGTATTCCACTCCAAGATGGAGGACAAGGGAAGACACCGATGATGGAGTCCATCAACAACCAAGGTTCAACCCAAAAACGCAGTTCTGCTGTCCAAAATGGGCAAAAGCACCTATTCATGACTTTTCCTGTCTCCTTTGTTGTCACGACAAACTAAACAGTATTGATGCTTAGGTGTTCAGAAAAGTAAAAAATGTTTAAATAATATTAAAATGCTATTCTCTGAAGTAGCCACCCCACTCACACACTCACTGACAATATGAGTGCAGTGAGGTTGTGCGTGGTGCAGCATAGGTGGGCAGGTGGTGCTCTGCTCCCTGTTAAATGCCCGGTTGAGAGGCAGAAAGGAACTAAGAGAGTTATAAAAATGAGTTTAAAACACACATTAATCAGAATTGTAACCCAAATGGACCAATTTGATCTGTAATTTGTTCACTTTGCACAGTGGCCATTTTACAATCCTGTTATACTGTGCAGTTTGTTTGCTTTGTCTTTTTCATAATCATTTCTGCTATTATTGTTTCACATTTTAATATTGCTTTTGCTCTCTCAAGTCAGCAGCTTTGATTCCTCCCAACTCGCTTGCTTCGTTAATGCCACTCAAAATTGAAAGTGCTGTTGCTTTGTTCTATTCCTAATTGTGCAACCTTCAGCTTCAGAGTCAGCATAATTACTGGAACATACCTTGTAACGAATGGTGAGTGATTAAAGATTTGATTCTCCTTTCCTTCCCTCCTCTTGTTAAAAAGAGGAACAAAGCCTAAGATAAGAGGGAGAGGGAGGGAGAAGGCAGAATTCCTGAGGCTCTTTTGCTTCTACACCGAAAAACTCGTGCTCCACACTTGAACTCACATGTAGAAAGTGAATCTCCTGCAAAACTGCGCCCACTGTCAATACTGTGCACTTAACTTTGTCAAATGGCAAATTCTAGAAGTTTGAAGAATGGAAAAAATAAAAACAATCAAGAAATCACAGAAATGAATTAGAAAATTAACCGGGGAAATGAGAGATTCAAAACTATTAAAAATGACAAAATAATTTATTTTGAAAAATAAAGGAAAAAGAAAGCCACATTCATTCTCTTTTACCTCATCAGAGGCTGGACTGGTCTCCAATTATCAGAGCTGCAACAGGTACTTAACTATCTGATGTGTAAACCAATGACCGATCTGATGACCCAACAGTCATTCAGCTTTAAGTCCTGAATATTTAAAAAAAAGTACATCTGACTGAAATAGGAACATGGGATATTTTGTTATTGGTAAGTGATAAATCTTTTTGCTCTCTGTCAAAAATCTTTGCACGCATGATGATTCTTCCTTTCAGTGTGAATGTACTGTCCCTAAATGTTTAACACTGATTCTAGGAGACTGCTGCTACTGTCTTAACAAGCATGTCACTTTATGTTAGCGTCAGGCCGTGATAGCAGGGATGAAAAAGTCCTCTGTATCTGTAGTGGTGCTGTGAAATGTCACAACGTCTAATGAATAACGCAGACTTAAGCGTCTAATCCCGATGCCCGTTTCTTTCTGGTCCACTGGCATCTGAGGAGCCATACTTGTCTGTCCCAACATACCTGCACAGATCTGAATTAGATCGTGAGACTGTAAATGTTTCTGGTGGTAGCGTGGTCTCTTTTCACACTAAAGACAAATTTAATTTTCCAGTGCAAAGTGAAGGCTCTCAAACTGACAGCACGGTTCTGTGGAGTCATAGCAAATACCAAATTCAGTCTGGGAGAGATTAACATGCCTTTTCCTCCACTTTATATGGAAGTGAGTTTAACTGCTACATATCTGCAATGTTCTTTTCTGTTTGTGCTCAGCATTAAGTCTTCTTCTTCTTCCACTACTTTTAATTAGCAGTATATCTGTTTTTCAAAACTCCCACTGTGTTGTTATAAGAGGATAAGGTTAACTAAAGGCAAGACAGGAAAGGCAGTTTGAAGCACTAATGTGCATCCCTCAGCAGTCAACAAATGGCGATCAAAAACACAATTACATTAGTTGGGTCTTTGTGCTCAGCATGAGCTGGAACTAACATTTTCCTCAAGTGCTTTAAAAAGGAATCTCCTGGTCGGCGTCAAAAGCTACAGTTAAAGACTGATGGTCCATGAGAAGAAACAGGAGCCTCCTTGTACTGCCCAAGGGCCTCCCCTGGCTCAGCCTGACATGCTGAGACTAATGGTAACAGTGACAGGAGGAAAGAGAAACTGTGTTGCATATTCATCGGAGATTCTTATTTTCTCTATGCTGACTAAACTCCATATATTTCTTTAAACCAGCTGTGAACAAAGTCTGTTATTTTTTGGTTCAGTATTTAAGCAGTTCCATGTTGGTGTACTGTGTTGCTCTGACCTCCACATTTTTCCTGGGTTCTTGGAGTGTAAACACACCGTGTGCAGCAGCATCCCCGACACTGGGGAGAAATCGAGGGCAGCAGCGCCAGAAGCATTATTTTGTAGCTATAATTGAAGTCCTAGAGATAAGTTGCTGTGGTATTGGGATTTGAAATCTGCTTGCAGTGACCCACTTTGCTTCATAAACACACAAGCAGCCTCAGTTCATTTGGAAACCCTCACAGGAAGCCTTGCAGATGCCACATGGAAAGAAACCATTATGATTATCCAGACCATTAAAAAAAACATAACCACTCTAGGATCTGTTGTGGCGCATTAAACAAAACTCTGTAATGGGGATGGGTTTTTAGAATATTTACAGATCACATTTTGAGATTGTGGAAGAAGTAAATAAAGTGGAGTCTGTGACCACATTTATTTCCACGGTGCACAGGTCCCAGAAGTGCCCTGTGAAATTTTGGTTTATTCATCCAGTTTGTGCTTAGTTATCTCTATTTATAGTCATTATATTTGCGATCACTTCTTGTTTTCATCCCAGACCTTTTCTTAGTTGTGATGTGCCTCCTCATTGAACTCTTACTTTCCAATTGTCTCTGTCCCAGATACTTTAAACTCTGATTAACATACAACAACGCCGCATCCAAAGCCAGTAACATCAAGGTAATTAAAGCCTCTGCTGGCTTTTCCCCTGCAGAATGTGTCTCAACAGAAACTCCTCTTCTGTTCCTCTCTCTTTTCTCATCCTCATTTTGTATTAGCCTGATAGCTGGTAGTAAGATGATGGCCGCTCTGCTCCCAGAGGAGTATGTGGCCTACATTTGTTTGCAGTGCAGTCTGGGCCTGTTAAAAGTGTGTGCTTCCGTTCCAACACTGCCACTTTTCTGCAGCGGAGCCTTTTCGTGTCCTCTTGTCACAGTTGTGTGACTCTGCACGCTCCTGTTTTGTGCCAGCCCGTCAAAGATGTGTTTGGTGTTTCTCCTTGCATTCTGGGAAGCATTCAACACTGGAAATGTCATCACTTCTTCCACTGCCATTCAATACACAGACATATGCACTTGTAACCTTTGTAACGGGACATATGTGTGAAAAGGCATGTAAAAAAAACTATACTGTGTGTACACATAAGGCACACAAAGGTCACCTTCCCCGGCTTCACTACTGCTTTATTATGGCGCACAGATGTGCCAATAAATAACAGGGTGCCCCTGGTGGAGCAGGAAGATCCAAAACAAACACTGATAAAGGTGAAACACAGAGGAAAGGAAAGACAGACATTTTGTAATCAAGACAGACCTTTTCCCTTTTTATCAGTCTCTACCAGAAAAGCTTTATTGATGTCATTTGTCTTTCTAAAACTGAGGAAAAGTCTCCATAATGAGAGAAAATGAAATAATTGTAGCACATTGCTGCTTTAGATTCTTAAATGGCAAAAGTGAGTCCAGAAGATCATTACGAAAAAAGCCAAATGCACTTCACTGAATGAAGCCTCATCCAAATTTGTCATTACCCCTCTCTTCAGGGTGTTGTCAAACAACAGCCCGTGTCACACTTTTGTGTCTGCGGCACTGCAGAGGAAGATAATCCTCCCCTTTCTGTCATCTGAGGGAGTGCAGAAAAGAAATCTGTCAAACTTGTGAAAGAAACTTTGCCATAATTTCAACTGTTGACTGATCATCTTAATCTCCTGTTGTCAAGTTTTCATATAGAGAGAGTTGACAATGGCAGGTGGGTTGTGCCCTCAGAATAAAGTGCCTCTGAGTAACAGCACAAGTTGTGATAGAATCACCATACATTTAATTAACTTTTGCACCACCTTTTGGTACAGAATTAAATAAATTTCTAATAGAGGGATTGCTATTACATTTGTCCCAGTATTAGTCTTGTAAACACATTGGCTTTGGAAAATACTGACTGTTAAATGCTTTTAATGATATCTCATCATTTGTGTTAGACTTAAACATCATGACAACCATCAGGTGGTTTAAAATGAACATTTACAACATTTCTTGCATTAGTTCCTCGTTGAAGTGTCACTTGTGAACTAAAGAAACTGTTATTGATCAGACAGAACACCTGCCCATTGCAATTGTGTGCTTTTCAGAGGGTGAATGTTTGTTTTATCATTCTTGCGTCCTAGCTCTAATTTTCTTATCTTTGCTAAGAATGTTTTATGTTAATGACTTTTCTCTCCACCATTCTTCGTCTTTAGCTGATGAAAGCCGATCTGCTACAACTACAAAGAATGAACATTACAGCAAAACATGCCTGTTGCTGCCAACATGTTATGTGAGAATTCAGCTCGTTCAGAGGACAAAGTCCAGCCTGTCAGGACAAAGCAATCCTCTGGATCATGAGCAATTAATGAAGAGAAATTGAAAGGCATTCAATAAGTTTTCCACATATCTTGCTGATGAAAGAAAATCAAATAACAGAAAGGGTAGTAAAATGAAAATGCTTGCTGGAAACAAACTTATACCTGTAAAGACATTTTTTAATGAAAGTCACATCATATTCTCTCCACTTTGTTTTTTTCTAACATAAGATTTGATCTCAAATTAACTTTATTACTATTTATGTAGCTACTGTATCTAAAAATCAATGCTTGAATCATGAATATATCTTAAAGCCTAGTAGTATTTTTGTATTAATCTCATTTTGTGATGAGTTTTTAGGTATTTTTCAAACATCGAACAGGCTGTACAACTAGGTTTTATCTTCCAATAAGGAAGAGCTCAGTAAATATTTATTGTCATGTCAGTTTTCTTTCCTTCTCTGCACGTGAAGCATTAGCAATCATTAACCTCCAGCTATGATACAATATGATTTACAACCTTCCTACTCCTTGTATGGGATAAAGCATCACCACATCGAGCAAACTTAGGGTTTATCTGTGTGACCAAAGTTCAAAAATGGTTCCCCTGATGCTTATAATGAGCTGGGAACTTGCTGAAAAATGCACAGTCTGGTACCGCTCAGCCGCTGTGAAGAGAAATGGATGTGGAGAAGGGCCGTCTACGGTCCAGGGCTCTGAGCACTCTGGAAAAGGTCCTGGTGTTTCTTTTTGTGGCACTGGCCATTGCCTGCATTGGCATGGTGGTAATCTATTTCACTGACAAGAAAAACTCTTATTCTCATGGAGAAGGTGAGTGTTTATCATAAGAAATACGGTCCCCCATTCTCTAAGCATTGGTGTTACCAACATTCTTTGCATGCTCCATGTAAAATTATAGGACTTTTTTCCTCACATGATCAAAAATGATTGTGGTCATGGAATGTCTATACCTTATGTCAAAGTTATCATATTATCTTCAAAAGACTCTTTTTGTTGTCTTTTGTATTGAGCTAATGAGATGGAAAGGTTAACTGAAAGCTGAGCCAACAATGTAAGAATTGGCATCATCCAAAAGTTGCCGGTGGAATCTCTCTTTTGGCGTAATGGAATGCAACAGCACTGCAGTGGCCAGCTGTTTCTGTCAGATGGCCGCCCAATATTCCAGTCAGTTATTGATCACCTGCTGCTGTAGAATCACCACACAGCAGCACTTATTCTGCAGCAGTGTGTGGTTGTTTTCAGATCGTGTGCTGCCTCTATTTCAAATTAATTTCAGCAGCAGAAGCCATTTGAATAGATGGTCATGATCAGAGTGTCAGATTAGCATTACTTGTTACTTAACGTGTGCATTATGAAGATACAGATACAGACGCAGTGCTTGAATTTAACTGGTCTGCTTCTACACTGTGTTGCTAACTATGCTATTTCACAAGTATACATTTAGGACTCAGAAAACTGATGTGACATTGTGATTAGCCAGCCTTAGACTACCAATCGAGCTGCTCCTGCTGTTGAAAAAATCATTTTTGAAGTTAAAATCCAGTCATCATAATACTATAAATAATACAGTAAATGCCACCTGAGAAGACTGGCTGATTAATACAGAATCTGGAAATGTCACAACAGGCCCCCACAAAAGAGCAGCTAACAGTCTGAGAGTAGCAGCTGGCTCCTTCAGAATTTGCATGAGACTTTTATGAGCCCAGCCTACTCCCCTTCAACTAACCACTGTTCCTTGATATTTTGTATGAGTCCTATTTAACTGATGGTCAAAATGTAAATCATCACAGGATTATTATTATATTATTATTAGAATTTCTCCACATTCCAAAAAGCATGTATTTGTATCTTTGTCTGTATTCACTAAGCAATTCAAATATCTTGGGCTTTCATCACACTTATTTGGTCGAATAGGATTGCTGTTTGTCTGGCTGAATTTTTCTAGCAGAGTATATCCTTTTTCCTCACTGATGAATATAAAAAACTATCAAAAGCTGTCATGAAATCATTTGCATGGTCCACACTGGATGAATTCACATGATATGATGGTTTCCCTCCATCTCTTCCAGTGACAACATTGTCCTGTGTAGTGTTTTGGTTTATGACCAAATATCTGCACAACTGATTACTTTCCCATCTTTACGATGATGTTACAATCTAACGATAAACATCATGACAAACTAAATAACGGATTATGTACAGTAAAGAGTAAACATTAACCATCTCATGTCAGCATTAGAGAACATTTGCATGCTGACAGCAGCATTTAGTTCAAAGTACAGTTACTTACACTTTTAAAATCAGAGTCAGATTGAGTGGAAAATATCCTCTTGTTAAAAAGAGGATATTTTGCCTCTTTTTGTCTTTTCAGTCTGAAATGAGTTCACTGTTTATTTGCACGAAAGAAGGACAAAGTTACTCATAATCGGACTTAGAGGTTATGTGCTCCCTCAAGTATAAACCTGTCAGAAAAGCATGCTTTTTACAGAACAAGCTATATAGAGTTACAGACTTGTTGACTGCTGTCACTTGGATTTCATCACATTAGCAATAAATTAGCTATATAAAAAATATCTGTGTCTCAAAATTGAGATGGCTTATTTTACACAAGAGGACAAGATGTGGCTATGTTTATATTAATGTTTAGCCAAGAAGAGAACATATTCCTTCACAGCTGTCCTCCAGACTCCCCAGCAGAATCTGCTCCAGCCACAGGCTAAAACATGCCGCTTCCAGTGGGTTTTCACTTATAACAGGGAATGAAGTGCTTTTTAATCATTAGAATTTTATGAGAAATACTATCACTTCTCACCTTCAGTTTTTATGTTGGTTGAGCCACGATAACAACAGCCACCTGAACTGGCCTAATGATGCTGTAATAATGAACCTTGTTGGTCCACATTGCTTTGTTTTTTTTTCTGAATGAACACAAAATTCCCTCACTCAAACTTTTTAGGTTTCAAAAATACAGTCTTTTGCTGTAAAACAGAACAGAAACATTGAAGATTAAACAATAACACATCTGAGGTTCATGAACTTGTTATCTGACGTGAATATGACAGTATTAAAGACAGTGCCACTGCACTTAGTACTATGACAACTTTGGAAACAGAGACTTTGCTATCCTCATTTCCAAATCGTCTCTTATTTACAGGGTGTGTTGGCTCTCAGGATATGACTGGGGACTCAGGCACCTTCGCCAGCGCAAACTACCCCAGCAGTTATGACGACGGCAGCCTCTGCACCTGGACCATCACCGTGGATCCCGACAAGGTGACGGAAATCTGGACCACTGATCCCAGTTAGGATTTCTCAAGCATCTTAGGCATCTTTCACGTTGAGAAAGAAAAAATAATAATTTGACCCTGAGATGTGACAATGATACATTCTATTGGAAGAAACCTCCAAAGACAAATGCAGCTGAAACAAAATAAAAAAGAAAAGACCCAAAACCTCACAGCGTTTATGCAAAAGTAGGTGCAAAATGACGTGGCTAACAATTAAAAAAATATTGAAAATTGTTATCAAATGAATTCGATTAAAATGATAACCACTGGCAGTTAAATCATTTAAACATTGCAGCTGGATCAGTGTAATCTCACACTAGAATGTGTTATATCTGTGTTTCTCCTCAGTAAAAAACACTTTAAAGATGGACTATACACTTTCTGGCCTATAGAAATATAGTAAGGGGTTGAAAATAGATGGCTAGGGTTTAAAGGTCTCAAAACAAAACTGTGTTAGTCTTTAACTTTTCTAAAGTTTTTTCAAGTTACAGTCACGGACTCTGTCTAATGTGGGGCCAAGCAGCTGAGGACAGCTGACACCAATGCAGTGGCAGCAGTGTGCACAGATGGTGCCTTGTCTCCTCCATTTTCCTCCACTTTCCTTCCCAGAGCAACAGGACAACATAAAATCCTTAATCCTTCTCTCTCTGCCAGCATGGATGCTGCCGTTGAATGTCTCCTTTAGCAGCAGCTTCTTTTTCCTTTCTTTTTCTGAATTTCTCTGTTTTTTTTCCCACACACAAAGATACACACCAATGACCCAGACATATGTTCTCTGCTCTGCATTTAACACTGGGCACTTGCTCCCATTTGCCCAATCAGGAGCCAGACTGTTTCATCAGTGTCTCAAATGTACACAGAAAAATGAAGAATCTCTGCCTTTTTCTGCTGCAGGTGATTCATCTGTGGTTTGAGGAGTTTGCTGTGGAGGACACAGAGCTTTGTTCGTCAGATTTCCTCATAATGCAGGACACCTTGGGAACCATTGGTAAATATTTTGCCAGTTATTTGTCAAGTTTATCTGGGGTCAAGTAAATTCCTATTTCAGATAAATGAGCAGTTTCTTAAAACTATTGGGATTTATCCTTTTTGGGCTCACTCAGCTGGTGATTTTGACACATAAAGATGAATAGTTACATCATTTTTTATTGTCATTGTTGTCATTATTGTTTGTTACTAAGTCAGTCGGAGAAAAACTTAATTCTAAATGTGGCTCTTTAGGCAAATACTGTGGTTACATCAAACCAAAGCCGGTGGTAATACTTTCCAACCACCTGACGATCAACTTTGTCACAAATGAAAGAAAAACGGACCGAGGATTCAAGGCTCATTACAGAGCTGTGCCTCCAGAAGTCGCATCAGGTAAGCTTATGAGAGGAAACCTACTTCAGCTATGGGAACCTGCATCGGCTCTGACAGGAGCTGGGCGGGAGGAGGAGGGCTGGGATGTGGGTATCCTTCAGCTGTCAGTGCGGCTGAAGTGTCCTTCATTCCTGCTGCCAGAAATAGCCGGAGCTGGCGGTTTCCTCCAAGGTGATCAGGGGAATCTGATGACCCCAGGCTTTCCGGAGCAGAACTACATGAGTGCTGCATCTTACCAGGTACAACCGCGCACGTGAACCACCACAGTAGAGTGACAGCTACATCTAAAGATGAATTTTTTCATGTGCATTTGGTTAAAATTCTTTTTGATCTCTAGTTGTGTATCAGCCTTTTTACATGCAAGAACAAAAACTTTGTGATTAAACAAAAATTGGCATACAGACATTGAGGCAATGTGTGTAACTTGGCTCCTTTTCAGTGTCAGATGGAGAAACACATGAGTTACATGGTGTTAGCTTTATCGATTGGGCTAATTAACCTCAGCTCATCACCTGGAAGACGTCATAAATAAACCACACAGCACAGATCCCAGAGTTACATGCAGTGTTTTTATTGATCTGTATGTGGTGCTCGACAGGAGTAAAGATTTCAGATTTTCTTCTCAAATATAAGCTGTTTCCCAATTCATCTTGACAGCATTTGTGGTTTTGATCAGTAATTAGTTCATGTGATTGCAGTTAATCAAAGTCAGGCTTTGCTAACCGGGCCTGTGGGCAGGGTCGTGAGGTGTGACGGCTGTCTCCATCACTTATTGCAGCTGCGCTTTAGCTTGACAGACCACTGCGTGTCCAAGCAGAGGCAGACTCTGTTACAGAATTATTCATGCATCACAGTACGGCGAAATGCAGCTCATGTCGCTGCAACAACACCAGACGAAATGGGATGCCTGGGGCTGCCAAGCAGTCGGTGCAAATTTGATTTTGACACATTTGCGTGTTCTAAATTACCGTTGCCTGTTTGTTTGTTAAATCAGTGGACAATCACCGTGCCTGAAGGCGAGAGGGTCCGCCTCACATTTACAGTCTTTGACCTCATGCCTGAAGTCTGTGGAGACTTTGTCGAGGTGTATGACGGCCAAACGGCTGGCTCTGCCATACTAGGTAAGATCCCATAACACATATCTAGATCTATGATTATTGTTCTGCATTAAAAGCTAAGTGTCCATGGAGAAAAGGTGATCTCACTTAAAAGATGGAGTAGCCATGAAATGGACAGATTTTGGAGTCTATTCTAAACCTGCATAGACTTTTGTGTTAAAGAAGCATGAATGGTTTTCAATGTTGACATAATTGTGTAGGTGTCCTAGACTGTTTATATTTCTTTTCCAGGTAAATTCTGTGGGGGACAAATGCCAGAGCCGGTGGAGTCCAGCGGCAGCACATTGGTGGTACGCTTCAAATCTGACAACAGACTCACATCAAAAGGATTCAGCGCAACTTACACAAAGTCCAGCCTGCCACCAGTTGTTATTCCCACCACAACTACCACAGTAACACCCCAAACCACCACACAAGCCACCACACAAACCACCCCATCTCAAACAACTTCTGGTAAGTATGTTCTTGCTGAGCATTTACTCAGCTGGTGTGTTACGGGATTCTTACTTAATAGAATGAACACAACCTAGATTTGGCCTGAAAAGCTAATAGCTTTTTCTCCAAAGTCTTTTAAAGTGTCTCTTAACCATAATTGGCTTGAAGTATCAGTTAATAAGAAACAGAACGATTTTGTACTACATTTGAATGTTTTTAAACTTTTGGTGACTTTGGATAAACACCTTGTATTAGGGTCAGCGTAAAATGATACATTCATAAATGAAAAAACTGATATACTTTAATATTCAACAGGCACATGCTCTATGTGCTATAGACTGACTATACCCAGCTAATGTGATGAATGTGACAGAGAACTTCGACGAGTTCTAACGATGACAAAAGAACTTTCCACTAAAACATGATGTTTATGCATTTCAGTGTTAGGTGTCAGATCGTTTCTTCAACGTAACTGAAACATATCAATTTTAGCATCTGAGTACCACTACTGTGAATTTAGGAATAATCATTTTTTCCTTTTATCATTTTTATTTCTCCATGGTTTCACCTTTTACTATGTGCAAATTAAAACATGGAAGTGGGAGACATGAATTGACCCTGAGAAACCTCCCGTGGAAACTGTTGGAAATTTACTGCAGAGCTGTTTTATTAATCTGCCTAACTTTAATCAGTTTTTTTATTAAGTTGATACTGATATGAAATGAAAAATTATATAAAAAGCATACAACTTTAATTATTGGAGTTTTTCCACATATTGGTCTCTGCACACAAAAAAAGAGTGAATCATTTGACAGCTTCCATATAAGAAGGAATGTGTGTAGTTATCTCTATGGGTAAGGTAGATCCCCCTGAGATATAGCATTCATCATTATATTTAAACTGCACACACACACACAGGTTTTCATCAGATGGGTGGGGGGAAGTGATGATAAATCAGATTAAATGGACCCAGATCAATTTGCCTTTTTTCTTAAAAATTATGATTATAATACATGAATATGTGATCAAGGATTGTTTCCACCACAGGAAGTGACGGTTCAGTAATCATTCAGGGGCGGAAAGGTGTTATCCAGTCCCTGGGTTTCCCAAATTCATACCCAGCACATTCAAACAGTTCCTGGAAGATATCCGTGTCCAAAGGGTTCCTGGTCAAACTGCAGATCACTGACTTGGCCATCACTGGCGAGACTGGACAGTGCAAAGAGGACAAACTGATCATTTCAGACAGCTACAGCATTCTTGGTGAGTAATAACTTCATGATCACTCTTGCCCAATGATGACAGGGATTTTGTTTTTAGTAAATGCATTTCATCAGTTTCATAGATCTATCTTTGACTTTGTTGCATCCCTTGCTTATTTGTGTACTTTTACTGCAAAGCAGCAATGGGCTAGTATGCATCCTTGGGTTGTGCTTGGTGCATCTTGTTAAGCTAACACCTTTGATATTACAGTATTTCTAAAGTGTTGCCCCCTGTGCCGTGAAACCGTTCATCATGGTCTTCTTTGCAAAGGGCCAAGCAAACTATAAATTACCACTCATTATTCACTTCAATGGCTGCAGAGAGGCTGATACAGCTTTATCTATTGCTGACTGCTCAAGGACTAAAGCACTGAGGTGCAGGTACACTCACAGCTAGGCTATGTGTGTTTTAACTGAGGTTGCTCATGCAAAAGCAGAAACAAGCGTAAACAGAGAAATTTCTGTTGTGAAAATCAGAAAGCTTTGAAATCTGAAGATGTATCAACTTTGAATATCCTTTGTCATCATTAAAGAATAATTAACAGATTGGGCGGATAGTGGGAAATATATTGACCTTGACTCTATTATTACTATCCATAATGCCCGGTTATAAGAGATTAATATAACCATAATAATTTTTGTCATATTTACCAATATATGTATGGTTATTCAAGCTCACTTGCACACCATACTTTGGTGAATAAAAAATCTAAAGTTTCCTCTGCTCTCCACTTCCTGAATGAGTTCTATTCTGCTATTCTGTTCTTCCTGTTCTTCATTCTCAGGTACACATTGTGGCTTCATCCTTCCCCCGTTGGTGGTCAGCGCTACTGATACAATATCTGTCACCTTCCACTCTGACAGCCGCCTCACAGACCGAGGGTTCTCCGCCAAGTGGGAGGCAGTGTATCCTGAGGATATCGCAGGTATGATTCAACACAGCTTACACACACTGAAACATATTCACATGTTGTTGAAACTGCTCAGTGCTTAATGGAATAGCTATCAGACAGATCTCTTGCTACTTAGGCCAATTTGCAATGTGAAATACAGATTACAGCACAGTGTGAAGCACTGCTAGAGCTATACAATACCTTTTAAATCTCATATTATCATCATTATCAGGACAACAAAGTAATTCAAACCCTATTTGAATGTAAAAACAGCAGTAGAACACTGAATTGGTAAATTACTCACATTTTGCCCCCCAAAAAACTGTTATGTCTCAGTTAAATTATTTATGAATGTCTAATTCACATATGGTATAGTACAGAACTAAATAGTTTACAAGATATCATATTCCTCAAGCAACTCTTGTATACATGACTCAGATTCTCATCTATAATCAAAGCTGGCATCTCCTTCAATTTCTTTCATTTCTTTTTCCAGAAATCCAGGGCTGTGGCTTTACTTCAAAAGAGGAAACTGGGGTTATCAAGTCCCACAACTGGCCTTTGAACTACAAGGCCAACGCAGAGTGCATGTGGAACATAGCTGTGCCTTTAGGGAAAAAAATCACACTCACTTTCACTGACTTTGACCTAGAGGCTAAAGATATCTTCACATCCAAGTGCTATGATAACATACTGCTGTATGACATCAACAGCAGTACCAGTGCGCTTATTCAAAAACATGGTAGGCAGATTAATTACACATTAGATTTTTCCCCAAACAACTCTAAATTATAGATCAGTGCATCCATGTGCAATGAAGCTTTTTTCATCCATTTGTTAACATTCCACAAATTGTTCTCTCTGTCTCTTCAGGTCCATTTTGTGGAACAAAACTGCCGACAACCATCCAGACAAAAGGCAATAGACTGCTAATTCGTTTTCATACAGACTTGTTTACTGAGGGAAAAGGGTTCAGAGCTTACTGGACTACAGACTCCAGTCTACCTGCTCCGACTGAGCCACCTATTCAGCCCAACCCCTGGGACCACATCACTATAGGTACAGTCTCTGTTCCCCCGCATCTGCAACATACTTCAAAATTGTTGCTGATCCATATCCATTCCAATTTCAAACTGGAAACTATTACATTTGCATTTACATTTCCCCAAAGTTGACAAAAATAGATTAGTCTGGCATATTTTATGCAATTCTAAATTGAGATATTTTGGGAGGAATTTTGTCATTCATCCCAATTACACAATTTTCTCATATAATTTATTTTTAACAGTATGCACTGTCCTCAGGCTAAAAGTGTAATTTATTTTCAAACCCACTAAAATTTTACAACAGCTCTGATGGTGCACACATATTTTCCGGCAAAATGTCAGGTTCATGCTTCCCTATCGCCCTCATCCCTTCCTCCCATCTCCCAGATGTGCAGTTAACCAAGGTGATTTGGTGTGCTGGGAACACAATGTGAATTGACCTAGTGCTTCACTTTCCTTCCTTCCTGGTTGTCACCTGATTTCCATTCATCACCCAGGGATAAGCCCCAGGTGGCCCGAGCAGCTGCCAAACCAATTGCAGAAATGGAGTTTTATAGATGGACCCAGCTGCATGTAGGGTTTTCTTTTCACACCCTACCTGTAGCCCGACTCCATGGGCTAAGAGTAGGACTATTTATCAGAAAACAGGTAAAAAGATATGAAAGGGGCATAGAATGTCACAGGAATAATTCACTATTTTTGAAAACAAAACACATCAGTATGTATATTTAGCAGGACAATGGTATTATGCTTTGTAAGTAGATAAAAAGATACACATAAGACATCCCTGCAGACAAATAGAACAGTGAGAGGCGAAACCAGAAAAATAAACAGCAATGTCTGCTTTGTGTTAATGGAAAAGTGCTACTATGATTAGTGGCAATTAAGCACTTTATACGTCACAAATTTCCCCACATTACCTGGCTTTATTCATACACAAGCAATCTCCCTGTAGACTGGCCGAGTGCGTGCGGGAAACCAGCCGTCCCCCCCGCTGTTCTGTCACGTATTGTGAACGGGGAGCCAGCCATACCACACTCCTGGCCCTGGCAGGTGTCCATGCAGGTGAGAACTGCCAAAAATCCCCAGACAGAATTCACCTTATCCGCTACAATTTCCCCGCTGAATTACAATTTTTCAGCTTTGCCCTGTTTCTGATATTAATTCCATGGCTGAATGAACAGATTTTAACTTTACAAGCTGCTTTTATTCTCTTCTTGGTGTTCACTTGATTCAGGTATGGCCTTCGAGTCAGTCGGAGCCCACATTTTCCCATATTTGTGGTGGGACATTAGTTCACAAGAACTGGGTACTTACAGCAGCCCACTGCTTCATAAGGTAAGTAGCTGAATGGAAATGGTATTTTAGAAAGGTTCCAGAAAAGGCGAAGATTTTTGTCATTTCAGTCGACACTTATCTGTGTCTAAGCCTTGACCGCAGGCTCAGTACAGTCTAAGAGCTTTGCCTTGTTAGGGATGCTTCAACGCCTTGGCTAATGGGCTACAGTGCTTTTTAGAGGGAGATACTGGGGCACTGTGCAGCCAGTTAACTATATATTATGACGGAAGTATTGTCTTTGTTTGTTTTTTGTAAAACATTCATTCAGGCATGATGAAATAAATAATTAAATAAATAATTCCTGATATATCTTTAGTTTCTTTGATTTGCTGACAGTGATTAATGAATTTCCTACCCAGGTATGCCGATGAGCTCCAGCGTTGGCGCATGTGCCTGGGCAAACACAACCTGACCTACACAGAGCCCAGTCAACGCTGCTTCCAAATATCCGGAATCTATCGCCACGAGGGCTTCAAGTATCCCACAGTGCCCACAGTGGAGTTTGACATTGCTCTAGTCAGGCTACAGGAGGAGGTGACACCCAGCGATGAGATATCCTTTGCCTGCCTTCCCTCTGAGGAGGAAATCCTGCCTGAAGGAAAGAAGTGTTACGCCACCGGCTGGGGAGATGAGACAGGTGTTGTTTCTACTTCATATTCATCAGCAACCTGGACAGAATGTTACTCTTTGTATATCTTTGTTGATACACACAACAGAAGCTCACGTTTTGCTGTTGCTTTAAGCCAATATTTCAGTCACAGAAATATACTGTATCCCAGCAAACTGCTCATAAAGAATCGCTGGACTGTTTGCATGCCATCTGCTGGACCTGATGTGCAAATGCCATCTGTTTGGCTGTGTTTTATCAGGTGATTCACTCAATGCTAAAGCTTCAGAAGCCCTCAACCAGGTGGCCCTGCCTGTTGTGCCGTATAACACCTGCAAAAGGATGGACTACTGGTGGTTCCAGGTCAAGCCCTCCATGATCTGCTGCGGTTACACGCTGCCTGATGAGTTAAAGTCTGTCTGTCAGGTAAAATAAGCCGTTTAGGAGGAGTGAAAATTTCCTGGCAAAAAACTAAATGGATTTCTTTTCACTCTATGGTTTTAATATCCATGTGCAACTTTGACAGGGAGATTCAGGTGGCCCATTGGTTTGTCAGGATACTTCAGGAGGTCCCTGGGAGGTTCATGGGATAACCAGCTTTGGCCCCATTGGATGCATTATGAATAAGAAGCCGTCTGTGTTCACTCGTTCCTCCGCCTATCTCCCCTGGATTGAAAATGTCATCCGCAGAGACGTGTACATTGAGCACAGTATGCATCCCGTCGCCTTACCTGACACCTTGCTTCCAAAGTCAGCCTGTGACAAAATCAGAGTGAACTGCTGGTTTTCCCCCTCTGTCTTCCTGTGTAGCATCTGGCTGTGCAGGGCCAAAGGACCTGACTGGCACAGGTGGTACCATAACCTCCATGGGTCATCCTGGCAGCTACAGCAACAAAGCCCACTGTCAGTGGCACATCCACGTGCCTGCGGGCAAATTGATCCACCTCCATTTCAACAGCTTCTCCCTGGAGGAGAGTCAATTGTGCATGAATGACAAAGTCAGTCTCACAGACAAAGTCGGGAGTCTCGGTATGAGAAATCTATGATTTTTAGCAAAGCATGTCACGGTAAAATGAGCTGTAACAACTTCCACAACAAAAATAATTATTGCTCAAATTTTATTCACATCTAAAACTGGCATAAGTGAAATTTAAGTATTTGTCTGACCTCTGAAGCTATTTACCATTTGATCTTTCATACTGTGGGGACACATTCAAAGAGGTTTGTGATTACTGAGAATAGTACTGAAAATAGACAGACCCAGAGGAATAGAGAGGCAATGAGGAGCTGAATGAATAACTAAATGCCCACAAATGATCCATGTGAATTTAGGTGGAAGAAAAATTAGCTGCTGTAGCTCTGCTGTTCTGATCAAAGAAAATTTGTGTACTTTTATCTATATTACATATAGAGCCTTTTTGAAAAAAAGTTGTTTTGCTGAGGATAGAGTGTCACTTGTCAAAACCATTTCATTGAAAACTTCCAGAAATTACACTGGCTTCAGAAAAAAAAAGTATTTTTCAACTTATAACTCAAATATAACAAAATGTATATAAAATAAAAGCATTGTGTATGTTGGCAGAGAAATTAATGAGGCTTTGTCTTGTGTTTAATTCAGGCACCCACTGCAGTAATATCCCCCCACAAGATGTGGTGAGTGATGGAAACACACTGAGTGTCAGCTTTTCCTCCAACGACAGGGTTGTGGACACAGGCTTCTCAGCCACCTGGAGGGCAGTGGACCCTTCAGAGGGTAGGACAGCGTAAAAAAAAACTAATGAAATAGTCTGAAGAGAAAGCGGAAAAGTTAATTGCATGCATTTCCACCCGTTCTGCAACAGCTCCTTGTGGAGGGAGTTTCACCAGTGAGAGGGGTGAAATGACTTCTCCAAACTGGCCTAACGACTACCATGGCCAGACTGTGTGCACATGGCGTATAAACATTCCCTCATCCAAAAGCATCCATGTTGCCTTCACTCACTTTGAACTACAAGCTGTCAACAGGCTGGGGAACTGTGTGGACTACGTAGAGATCTTCAATGGAGAAAGCATGGAATCACTTGGTTTGTTTACACTCCATCACAAACATTTCTCTGCCCACTTTGTGCATTCTATGTATCCTATGCAGTTTGCCACTCTCAGCTGAGGAGAATAGTCGTGATTTGTTGTCTGTCTTTCAGGTAGATTCTGTGGCTTTGCCCCGCCACCAAGTGTCACCATCCCCAGCAACACGGTTGTCATACGCTTCCTCAGTGATGGAGCCAGTCATGAGAAAGGCTTCCGTGGTTACTGGACCTCGGATGCCAGCCTAGTCCCAACTTTACCTCCCCCTCCTGAAAACCCTTGGGACGATATCACCATCAGTGAGTGCAGACAAAGGTCAACAAGTCGCAGTCCTGTGACTCTGATGTGACGTTGTCGTATTAGGAGTGTTAGCATAATAAATAATTTCCCTCTGGGATTATTAAAGTATTTCTGATTCTGATTCTGATTCTGATAATAACACTATTGCATTGTTCTTAATCTTGACTGTACTTTTGTCGCTCAGATTGGCCGACAAATTGTGGAAATCCAGCAGTGAAACCTAAAACAGCCACTCCAAGGGTGGTCAATGGGGAAGAGGCAATCCCCCACTCCTGGCCGTGGCAAGTCTCCATGCAGGTAAGGTTACTCTTGCTTCTCTGTGTTCCTGCTCTCAGTGATGTTTTTTAAAACAAAGAGAAAAAACCTCTGTCACCAGGCTTCACCGATGTTTCCCATCCCTCATATGCACGGCTGCGGAGGCTCTCTGATTCATGAGGAATGGATCCTAACTGCTGCTCACTGCTTCATGGCGTAAGAATTCAAACTCCCGACATTAAATTCAGTTCAAGTTAATTTCAAAGTGGGATAGAGACTGATGTATTTGAAAATGTAATGTGGCTGTTTGGGGGATTTATGAATTGCTGACTTGCCAAGGGGTTGAACATTTTAAGCGTTCACATGGAGTTCTTTAAATATCAAATCTCACTGTATGCCTGCTGTTCATTATTTAGCACCAGACAGGCAGAATTAGAGCAGCTGCTACACAGATCACACAGAGGAGGCTAAAGTCAAAACAAAGGATGTTAAATCTTTGTTGTTTCCACATATCTCCGTTCTGTTCTGCAGCCCGCTGAATAAACCCTCATACTGGCGCATGTGTCTTGGCAAACACCACATGAACTCCTCCATGGATGTCCCCTCTGCTGAGGAGTGCTACCTGGTGGATGGGATCATCCGCCACGAGGGGTTTGTGTATGAGCAGGATCGCAGTGACATCACCAATGACATCGCTCTGGTGCATTTGACCAAACCCGTCACCATGGCGAGGGAGATCAGCCCCATATGTCTGCCGAAACCGGGGGCCGTGATGCCCGCAGGAACCCCGTGCTTTGTCACCGGCTGGGGAGATGAGAAAGGTAAGACTTGACATATTTCACTTTGCTAAACCTTGTTTAGCGCTGTATTTTTTAAATCCTTCTGTTCAGTCCTTTTTCTTCAACTTTTATTACTGTTCAAATTGATGTAAATTAAAGGAGAAGAAAACATAAACTAGAAAAACTGTGGATTTCTTTGATTTATTCATCCAAAAAGCCTAAAAGTTGCATTCAGCCTTAGAGGTTCTTCTTTTCTATCTGCAGTGGGATTGGCTTGGGTATAAAAGATAAGGAGAATTAAATAACAGCATTTATCCTTTTTATTTCGGTCTCAGGTAACCTTTTCCCCAAAGTGGCTGAAAAGCTCAACCAGGCTGCCCTTCCTATCGTGGACTTTCAGACCTGCAGTAAGCCTGAATATTGGTGGGACACCCTGAGGCCCTCCATGATCTGCGCCGGCTACGAGTCGCCGGATGAGCTCAAGTCAGCCTGCCAGGTTAGAAAAAATCCATACAAGGAGAATAGCTCCGGAGGAATTTCATCCAATAAGTGCTATTGTCTCTTCAGCTTACAAATGTTATATAACAACAGTGGCCTTTCATGTCGGAGCTGTCTTTTTACGTAACACCCTGTGAACCGTTTTGTTTGTGGTCATTCAGCCTTGATTGGAAATGGCTGCTGCGTTGTTTACAGCCATAATTAGACAAAGGTGCATTGGAAGGTTGTTTGTTTCCCCTAATGGGCATCCATGCAAACAGGATACTGTAAAAAGTTTGAAGGCTTTTTTACCAGGTTTTTAATAAAAGCTGTACTTTAAATTTTTTAGGTCACCAGTAATCATTTATAGCATCGGACATTTATAAACTGTGTGGATCAGAGGCAATCATTGCAGATTTTAATGTTCCTGCTCTCCTGTAGGGTGACTCAGGAGGTCCTTTCGCCTGCTCAGCGGCCGGAACAGCCTCAGCCTGGGAGGTGCACGGTGTGGTCAGCTTTGGACCCCAGGGCTGCATCAAAGACAAGAAACCATCAGTGTTCACCCGGGTGTCTGCCTTCAACCACTGGATCATTAACAACATGAAGAAGTTTTTGTATGAGATGGGCAAGATTATTCCAAACCAACAATCTTGAAACAACAATTTTGTTCGGGATTGTTGTTTGATTCTGATCCATTATTAAGCTGCTACTTTGCACTTTTTCATCCTCGCAAGAAGAACAAAACCATATACCTTTAAACTATGTAGCCCTTTTCTGGGTTTTCATAATCCATCTATTTAATAAAGAACAGGCTTACCACTAGCCTCAATATTTTTGTTAAAGAAAATTTAAAAAGTTGAATATGCATATTTGAGTAAACTAACCTTCAATCCAGTGTTTTCTTATTTACTGTAAATTAAATGTTTATTCAGGATTAATTGTTAATCCTTAGTATGTCTGTCATGAAAGTATTGATGTGATATGGCTTTGCATTATAAAAAAGTTGTGATTCATCAGAGGTTTTCTTGTCTTTAAATCTAAAAGGAAATACTTGCTGAAGTAGCTTTGTAGTAGGTTTTCAAACCCAACATTTTAAAGGCTCTCAAATAAAGTAAAGGTAATTACATAGGTTACAGTAAATTCTTTTTTTTTCAAATGTCTCGTCAGTTCAACACAAAACCACGGATTAAAAAGCACAGTCCAGAAAATCAAACTTTAGAATGTTTTTTAACTCAGCATCTGATGTTATTGTCATTATTTCATTGCTCTTTCACTTCTTCATGAGACGTGAATCCAATTTTCCTCAGACTAGCCTTTTAGTCTTCCATGTTGTAAGGGTTTGTCCTTCCTTTCATCATCCTTTGGCAGCAGCTGAATACTGCGGGGCATTTTTAAGTTTGGGGTTTTGGTTCATGGTCACATGACCAGTCCACTGAGCCAATGGGAGAGCACGGCTCAGATTTCAGCCCAGGAGAACAGAGGGGAATAAAGAGGGAGGAAGAGAGAAGTACTAATCTGTGCTCCTGGGCAGGACAGTCTGCCGGTGGTGACAACTCTTTATTACTCTTTATTACTCTTTCTTCTCGTCTGGATTCTCTCTGTTGCATCTTTGGAGAAGTCGAATGGCACAGATTAAGACTAAAGAGAGTCCCACAACTGGGCACAGTTCAAGAAAGTGTCGTGGAACTGAGTGAGAAGAGGATAGAGGCAGTTTTACCCCCATCTTTTAGGATCTGCAGGCTTTTTTTCTCTGTGGAAGAATGGGGGCTGGAGCTATGACCATCTGTGTGAGTAAAAGCTGCGATGCCTGAGTCGGCTTTAAGACTCCCCATTCAACCAGTGATTAAGTGCTAAAGAATGTGCTCCTCAGTGTCAGCCTACACACTCTTTTGTGATGCTGACCAAAATGGCTCTTTATAATGTTAAGGGGGAGCCAATCTTGCCTTTATGCTGTAAGGCAAACTTTAAAGCAAACTGAACTTGGCTCACTAAACGCATGGCTGGTCTTGTCATAATAAACACATTTCCTTCTGCTAACATGAACCAACACTCCCTTATCCCTCAACTCTAACCTCAGTCTTACATCTTTTAGCAACATCTAACTATGCATGTGAAAAAAATAGGTAAAACAAACTTATGGCTTCATGTTTTCCTTGCTGCATACCTGCATTATGGGGTCACTCAGTATATTTCCTTACGGGAAATATGTCTTCATAAGAACTAACTTAACCCTTGATTTAGGTAAAATTTAACTTCTGGTCTCAAGCATAGCTCCCATTGAGTATTGCAGCTGTTGCTTTAGGTGCCTGTTGAGCTTTTGCGGGCAGTTGCTCCAGCGGCCACCCGCATACTGAGGGGAGGCTGAGACAAGGGACAGAAGGGGGTGGAGGGTAGAGGCAGGAAGGCACATGCTGGGGCCTGCCATCCCCTTAGTGATCAAGTATTTTCCCAAATTAGGCATATGGGAAGAAAGACTGACTCTCTCTGTTTTTAAAGTTAGAATAAGTGTTTGAAATCTTTCACACAACAAACAACAAAAACTGAAATAAGCCTCAATCATTTGACAAAGTCAGAAGTTGTAGAGTGAAGAAGTCTTAGACGGGGGGGAGGGGAGGAAAGGATGAAGAGTATTACAGGGGGTGAATCACTGAAGACTGGCTTGGTAAACAATGGAGGAAACTTCCAGCACTATGACTGAGAGTTTTCACTTCTGGCTGCTTCGGCTCACATGGGCCAACATCAAGTATTCATGCTGGATGTTTGCTTTTTTTGTTGTGCTTTTTGTCTTATGGGTGTTAACTTAGCATCTATTCTGACGATCATATCTTACCTGTGTTTTTTCTCATGTTATTTTATATTTTAATTTTCCCAATAGGATCTGACAACTGCATGCTGTTCACTATTTTGCTCGCATCTTTTGTTGTGATTGTCTTCCAAGAGCTGATTACATACAAATTGAGATTTACAGTGTGTGTTCATGATAGTACAGAAGGATTTGGTAAGCATCTGTTCATTATGTCTTCATTATGTGTCATTATGCTCAGACAAGCTTATCTCTCAGCCAGGGAAGCAATGATTGTGAATTCTGGGCTTTTAAGGATGTTAAGTAATTTGGCCAATGGCCTATAGCTCATACAGATTGGGTTTGTAATTATTTTCTCCTTTAATTCCAGGGAAACATTCTTTCTAAATATCATTTCACATTTTGTGTGCTTGCCCTTCATTTTTGAAGCGGCACAGATCCTTTCATATAAATTAGTAATAACTTTTCACAAAAAACAGCTGTTTAACCTGCTCAGCTATTTCAGCCCCCAAAGACTTAAATGCTTAAATGGCCCACCAACTTCTCAACTGAATAAATCTATTCACTTATAAGACAGAATAAGGGTGGAGCAGGAACATTCCAGCCTGGATCATCAGTTACTTCCATTTGCTCATGAGCTCAATGCACTTAAATACCCCGAACATAGTCACACAACTGATGCTATACTAATTTATCAGCGCATGTATCAACAGAGCAGTTTTTTGGCTGGCGAATATAAACTGAGTACAGGCATTCTCTGGTGGCACCGGATGACGTCAACAGTGACTCTGTCATGTTGGATTGTGCCCTGGCAGGCCCCCTGGGTGCACGCTCCTGTGAGGGCCACAGACTCTGTAATGAATTCTGCCCCAGTCACAGTCTCTCACAGTTTCTGGATCATAGGTTGAACTTCCTGAGCCTCGGAGCAGACAGCTATGGGTTCAGAGACTGTCCCTACGTGGGCCGTTCACTGGGACCGAACATGATTCTGCCTGTTTTGGCACTTTTCTAACTGATTTAGTTACATAGCAGCTTTCCCCAGTTCCCTTTTATAAGCTGTCTTGCAGTAATTTTTTTAATCATCCATTCCTGAAGTTCTCTTTGACTTGTTGTGATGTCGATTGTCACACTGAAGTGTTTGTTTGTAAAAGGTAAAAACACTTGTTATTTAAAAAAAAACTTCTTGTGAAAAGTTCATACGAGCATCATTTATTCCAAAGGGTTCTCCCAAAAAAGAAAAATATGTCAGGGTAGTATATTTCTTCTCTGGCATAAAGTTAAAACCTCTAAACATCATTAAATTACCTTAATAAAAAGGATCATTGAATTCAAGTTTCAAACCTCCGGAACATTTTTTTATTTCAAATGGAAATATCCTAATCCATGAAAGCAAGTCTGCCACATTGACCATTCAGGTGTGCAAAATAGCTATTTATGATTCACCTGCTATCTGATGTTAATTATGGTTCTGCAGTTGCCAGATGTCCAAGCTCAGCACCTTTTGCACAAATGTTAATTGTGTTATATCAACAGTGTGTGAACATCTGTCTTTCTAAAGTTTTGGTGCTATAATTGAGGAGAGATTTAATCCGCTGAAACAATTCTGTGGTACTTCTTCATCCCCTGCATCTGTCACCTTACCCCCGCAGACCCTGTGTAGACCAAGCTCCTGTCAGTTTACCGCACTTACCCATCCCATTGCATATGTCGTTTGAAGTGAACTCTGGACTGACAGCATGTCACATGGTGTACTTGTAACTAAGGCTACATAACTGTAAATGTCCTACCCCACTCCCGCGCACACAGGAAATCACACCTGCCAACATTGGTGGATCTTTCCAATCTCGATCTTAGCACAGAATATAAACAGAGACAGACAGGCATGCTGCAGATAAAGATGCCAAATGGATGATATTTGTACAGCAAATGCGTGGTTCTGCTCTGCATTTACCCCCTGAAGGAGACAATATGACGGTAGAGTCTTGCTATCTTTATGAAATAAGAGATAAAGACCATATAGCATATTATCAGATAAGACAGCTGGTTAATTAGGATAATGCTGAAGTTGTTTCTATACTGAGGAAAATATGCGCACATTTCTACTTATATGTTAGTTATTTTCATTTTACGACACTTTATTGGGGGCATGATCTGTTTTTACTTTTCTGCATCAATTGAACCATTTGAGAATTAAGTTTAACCCTTGAGAAGCCTATCCTAAGAACAACTGGATGAAAAAACAAAATCTTTGCTTACGTAAAGTCTTTGTTTGTTTTTTCTTACAAATATGTCAAAGAAATTCTAATGATTATTTACAAATTTTTTAGATTATTGTCAGCACATTTTCACTATGTTCTAAAATAAAAAAAGGTAAATATTCCATATTGCAGGGTTTTTGTAACAACACAGTTTTGACAATGTGAAGGTGCAATAGATCTCAGAAATCTGTATCAAATCATGTCATATGTCATTAAAGGGTTGATGTGGAAAATTGACATCATAGACCTATTAGAATTTTTATATATACATAATTTAATTTTAAACTTAACATTTACTTCTAGGTATTGCTCAAATAAAACATGTTATATATTAAGGATGATTCTTAATGTGTGTGGCATGTGTCTAAATTTGCATTTATGTGTGTGTTTGTCCTTCTTATGGTGTCTTTGAGTGAAGGTGTTGCCAGGTAACCTGAATTGTGAAGTAGCAACACACGCACACTCTACCCTCCCATTTCCCTTCTCACCAGCCCTTAGCACACTCTGTTCTTAGGAGTTTGACCGTGTGACAGCAGGAGGTCCTCAGAGTTACCATGGCCAAACACTGACCTGATGCTGGCTACCCCCCCCCCCCCCTGTGCTCTCATGGTCAGTGGCTGACACCCGCTCTCTGCCCTCCCTGCAGCACAGCAAGACAGCGGTGCTGGTCAAAGAGGACATGAAGAAGATGGTCCAGATGCCCATCCTGAGATCAAGATCAGTGGCTGCCAAGCACACCAAGCTGTTTGGAGCCAGCCTGTATGAGCTGGGAGAGCTGGGCCTGCTGGAGGATGGAGTGCCCCTGGTGGTGCGGAGGATGGTGGAGCATCTCCACAAGTATGGTAAGAGAAAATTAAATATATGTCACAATATAGTTAAACAGGTCACACTGCAACATGTGGTCTTGAATCATATCTGGGACTTTAGCACAAGGTTTTTTATCTTCAAACCGCAAAGCATTGTATTCGCTTTAGTCTTCACAGAGCCTAGTTTTATCACCACACAACCAACAATAGTCTCATTTTCAGTTTCAGCTTCGAAGCAAATCTTATAGTGATGTTCAATAGCATGAATAGATATAACTGTTTTTTTTAAATGGCAAATTAATATTTGTCTTAGAGAGTTGAAGGATAGATTAAAATCGTATGTGTTGATTAATGTAAATTTTCCACATTTTCTTTTAATTAGTTGTGCCAGAGCCCCCCCATTGTTAGGATTTGGCTCTTGAGGACAATCTGTAATGCCCTAAAATCTGCCCGGCATACAAAAATAACAGACTTATGTAAGCCGGAAAAACTATCCTCTTTATTCTCCCACTTTTATAAGTCCTGTTGAGCTTCTGTTCAACCACTAGATGTCCACGCAGGAGAGCTGAATTTATTCCTCAATGCCACAGTGCCTGCAGGACACTTATAGCTGTTAGTAGAGTTTCTCCATCCTTTTGGCCGGCCCCTCAAAAATCTTAGGGTTTAGGAGTAAAGGAGAGGTGATTTTTAGGTTTCACGTGTTGCAGAATTAACATGTTACTAATCAAATTTGTGCCAGTGTTGTTTTCAAGTTTAAGAGAAGTGTTTAATGTTGATTTTGAAATGAACAGCAACTAAAGTCATGTTATTAAGTAAGAAGCGGTGCCCTAATTACGACAGCAGTTCACGGTAACTAAACAGAATCTGTCACTCTTCCTGCATCTAGCGCTGCATCAAGAGGGTTTGTTCAGAGTAAACGGCAACGTCCGTGCTGTGGAGACACTGAAACAGCGGCTGGAGAGCGGCGATGACGTGGACCTCCTCTCAGAATCAGATCTGTGCACTGTGGCTAGCTTGCTCAAACGGTACCTCAGAGACCTGCCGGAGGGCCTGGTAGACCCCACCGTCCAACAGGCTCTAATTCAGCACTACAGAGGTAAAAACCTACTGTCCCCGATTTCATTTTATGTGCTTTGTCAGCACATCCATCTGCTGCTGTGATCCTTCTTGGATAAGTGGTCCTTGCTCTGTGTCTGTTTCTTACAACAATCATGTGATGTGTGTACACAATGTCAGTGGATATTAATACCCTCTGAAGTGAGGTGTAGTAGATGTGGGTCATGACTCTGGTGGGATGATGAGTAAAACTATTTTTAGTGCTGAAACTACTACTGGCAGTGCAGTCATCTCCATCAGGCAGTGCACAGAGAGGCCCTGCTGAGTTAAGTGTGTATATACGAGCAAGAAGGAAGGCCAAGGGTTCCCGATAATCTTGGCAGTCACGGAGGCTGAAGGGACTATTTTGGCTGTTAAAGTATCTGTGCTTGGTTTCAATCGTCCTCAGTTGATGGCTTTTATCTGTTTGATGGTAGATGAGTGTACAGTTTGGCAGCAGTGCTTGTTTTGCCGTTACAGGCCCCATAAATATCCACTTGGTTCTTCAGGACCTCAGTACAAGCACTGAATTAGGTCAATTCTCTCTGCTGTGAATCCTGAATAAATGTTGCAGCGCATTTGTCCATATCTCATCAATTAAACAGCCGAGGAGCGCGATGAGTGAGTTCCAGGCTTTCTGACATACAACACTTTATCTGTTACATACTGTGAACATTTGATTGATTTTCTGAAATACGGTCATTTAGAGATGATTTTTCAAATTTGTGTTTCACTGTCAAATTAATTATTATTTTAAGTAAAGAGTTTGACGAATGATTGAATAAATAACTCAGAAAAGTCTATCCAGACTTTATAAACAAGGCCATGCACATAAATGGAGAATCCAGAAGTGAAGTGAAGTAATCATATGGATGCAAGCTGGCATCACGGGTTTAGTGTAGTTAAGCCTGGCATACATTTGTCACGTTTGGCCTCTTAGAGGTCTCTGTAACAAGGCAAACGTGCAAACATCCCACATTCCAACGCACACATACAACATAGACGCACCCATTCACAACATTTGCGTCACTGGGTTATATGGGACCAGTACTCACATCTGTTTATCCAACTCTGACCCATTTTAGCTTCCTGAGTAATAGCATCAACATATTTTCAGGCTCTTTGCTGTAATGCCCACATACTCCAAGTCAACTCAAGATTAAACACGGCATAGAGCAGGTGGATGGAGAAATCAATGCCACTAAAGATGGGTTGAAATTCAGTTAGAATCTTTTCTTACTTCTCTTTTAGTTATTCTTTTTATCTATTTTGCACCTTACTGAAGTGAGTGCAAACTAAATGGAATGGTGAAGATACATTTTATTTCAAATGGGTTTTTTTTTCTAAAAGGTTACCCTGCTTGATAAAAGCTGAATCAAAATGCAGAACTACAACAGTCCTGTTTCATTTTGTTTGTGTCTGTAGAATGTGGCGAGGATGGCTCCTGTTCAGATATCAGAGAGCTGCTGCTACAGCTTCCAGAGAGCCACCTCGGCCTCCTGCGATACCTCTGCCACTTCCTGACTCTGGTGGAGAGGAACCATGAGGACAACCGCATGACGGCCTTTAACCTAGCCACTGTGTTTGGACCCACTGTTTTTCAGTAAGGGAATGTGTTCGTTTTTGTTTTATATATTTCTCTATCATTTAAATACAATACCACCAAATAGTGTTTGTTACTACATCAGAAATCTGTATTCATTTCTTAACTGTGAGAAACATTTTGCACATGGTTCAGTTCTTTCAGTGTAGCACCACTACTCAGGTTTTTTTTTTTTTTTCCCAACTGAGTCAGTACTTAGCAACTCATTGGTGTTTGTTATAAACATGTTTTTCATCAAAACATTTTGTCAAAAATAAGACAAGCAATACTATCAAACAAACCAAAATGCTTGGGCAGATGAAGAAAATCTGAATACAGCAACCATGATGACAACAATAAGAAGAAATGATGTGGAGAAACACTTAGCTACTTTAGATGTTTTACACTGGCGTGATGATCACATATTTGGCCATATTTAATTCAGCATGCTAATATAGGTAGAGAAAATGCATTGGAGTTGTGGAGGAAAAATTCTATTCTGATCTTCCTGAATGAAATATTTGACCAGCAGGGAGTGCTGTGGGTCACACAGTATGAGTAAAGACATGCACTGACAGCAACAAGACTGGAGAGTCAGCATATAAATGTGCATAACTTTCACACTTGAAACTATTCCAGTTTGTTTTTTTTATCAGAAAAACATATCATAGACAGATTTTTTTTTATCTTATAACTTAAATCTCAAGCACGAGAGGAAAGTGAGTAAATGAGCTAATCACAAATATGTATCTAAAGTCTTTATCAAATACCATTGCATTACAGGTTTTAGATAGAGCAGAATAGCTCTTTTCTCTTTCCCCACCTGGCTTCAGAGTGACCTTTCCTATGGCAGGGCCTGGTCCACTGATCCATCACTCTGTTCTGCAGGGTCAGACAAATGTAAAAAGGCCAAATAAAAGTCATATCCTTGATATTGGATATCAAACTTTTATGTCATGCATTTCTCAGATGAACTAATGCTCATGAGAATTTGTTCTTAATAACAAAGAGAGGAAAGAAGTAATTCATTCTGAAATTAGTTTGGATGTGGGGTCGGGTTGAGGGAAAGGCAAAGAAACTGAGAGCTGTCAGAGGGACATACTCTTACCCTCCAAACTCCAGAGGCCCAGAGAAAATCTAAGGGTTCCAAACAAAGTATGTATGTAGGGTGTATCTTTGTTAACGCTTTTGAGAAATGAGTAACTTAAAAAATTGAAAGACATGCTCTCAGGCATAGAAGAGTTAAATATTTTATCATAAGAAACCCTTAATAAATATGAAAATAAACATTATCTGCTTGATGCACTTGCAATGTTGCTCTCTGACCTTTGACATGACAAATTTGTGCTCTGAAAGTTTTACATCAGTCGATATGTTTGAAGTTAGTTCTTAAGAAAGTAGAGGACAGTACTTGATGGCTTTGCATTGTAAAATAATTTAAAAAATGGTTTCATGCAGTTTTCTGCAGTTTTAGTCTGTATTTCTTTTTTTATTATGTGGGATTTACTGGGAAGGCAAGTCTCAAGCAATACTTAAATACACTACATGGTCCTGAGTATCCAGCTATAGCTGACTCAATAGCTGGTCTGGTGCTAGTGGCACATTTCTCTGAATAAAATGCATCTATTTATTCATACAGTAACTAATTGAATTCATCCATCTAAGCTGGTTCCTTTTTACTCTATAGTATTTCAGCTCGAAAAGCTGTACTGTTCCCAGACTGATGACTGAGAGGCATTCCAGTTATTCTAGTCTCACTGGGTAGAGGACACGAATAGTCTTTCATACTGTACAATCTGTTCTCCACATCACAGGCCCGGTGTGTTAAGTCGATATGATTACTCTTACCGTACACCTGTCCGTTTCACACAGCTGTCCAGCAGCGTCAGACATTACACTGATTGGGAAGTTTGAATAAGGTCGATGAACTGGGTGACTTTTGATTTTCAATTTGTCCAGTGCAGATCTCTGCTTTTTTTCAAAGAATTCATTATAGTATTCAGTTCAATGTTGTGTCGTATTTTGCTCCAATTCTTTTGCAGTGTAACTGCTGGTTTCGAAGCACTGATGGACCAAAATATCTGCAACAAGATCATGGTCAAACTCATCCAGAACTACAGCGGTATCTTTGAGCCCAGCGCAGACAAAGACAAGGAGGAGTGCGGAGAAGAGCAGCCCGCGGTGATCATTGTTAAGGTGTTGTTTTCATACCCCAACACCAGATGCTGATGTTTATATAAAACAGATCGGTGGCCAGTACAATATGGTGCAGCCGGTCAGACAAATGTGAGTCACAGGTTTTGTCCATGCAGTTTAAACATGATGATTTTCTCTCCAACCTGACTGACCTCTCAGTCCGTACACTTGGATTAGATATAATACATAAATACAAGCTTACATCATTTTGAGCTCAGATTGATTTCGGTATTGATCTTAAGTAAATCACACTACACAGGAACATTTTCTCCAGGCTATCTTGAGTAACACGTCTGTTTCTATTAGTTGTTTTCCTGGCTGATGTCTTGATTGATTTCCCGGTTTTCTGGTCTGTTGGTTTGCCCCGTCCAATATTGTTGATGCATTTCTCCTTAAAAAACCTAGGAACTGGTTTACATGGTATTTCTGAATTCTATAAAGAATTAGAACAATACATTTAGATGATGTTTTTCATTTTGTCTCCCCTTTTATTAAAGACTTTGATGGACCATTGGCTTTAATTATCAGAATCAAAATCAGAATCAGAAATACTTTAATAATCCCAGAGGGAAATTATTTAAATGATCATAACATTATTATTATTATATTATTATTATACATGTACATATGTTTAAAAAAGAACATGATATACTGTAACCCAAAAGAAAAATGACAGAACTTATTAAATAAAACTAGATTAAGGAATCATCAGTTCCTTATTGTACCTGATGAGCCTTCTGCCACTACTACCGAGGAGAATTTGAGTAAAATTCAACACAAATTTAGTTTTATTAACAGACACAATAAATACATCAGATATAATAAATGAGGCATAAAACTGAGTTTTATTAACAGATGATGAGGCATGAAATCCCCATCAATCTGAGAAATATTGGATGTTTAAAAAGACAGTGACCTGAAACAATTAACATGTTTCCTGCATCTTACTCTGTTCCACTTTTTGTAAGGTATTCAGTATATGAACATCAGCCACAGGTTGGCTGCATAAAACCATTTTTGGGTTTGACCTCTCACCTCTTCTCTTGGCGCATCTCTCTTGCTATTTTCAACACCATCAAACTGAGTTTGCCATCCACGCCATGCTCTGTTTACAAGGGGGCAAAAAACCTATTTAACATGTTTAAAACGTTTCACTCCAATGAATATTGAATTTCCTAAAGTCCAAAGATCCAGTGAAGAGCTGAACAATTCAAACTGTAACGCCATCTGTGATCTAATAGATTTTTAGCGGTATCATTACCGGCCATGAACCCCTGTGTTTTGAATGCCTGTGAGGGCAGTGCTACATGAGACACGGCTGACCCATTGGAAACCCCTCGGTCAAAAAAGATCATCTTACACCGGCATACTGACACCTGCACACGGGCAGCCATGACCTCTGCTGGCCCCGCCCGCTTCTCCCAGCCTCCCACTCATGACTTCGAACACAAGTGGACGGTGTGCATGGCAGTGTCTGCGTTTATGGATGTCATAAAGTATGCTGAATGTAAAACCGTTTCATCTATTTCTGACAAGATGTTCGGGCTTTTTAGAAGAAAAGAGAAAAATTGATACAACAATAATGCCTTGAGCCATCCCTCATTTTTTTGTACACTGTGATGAAAACAGTGTAATAGCAGACGTGATAGACACTGCCGGCTATTAACCATTTGTTAAATGGCCTACCAAGCAAAGAGGCACATTTATCCATCATCCAGTTCAGGGTCATTAAACAACAACAAACATGTCTCTTAGACTAGTTAGATATACGGACTGGACTGAATATGAGTGGAAAAAGCAGCCATTATGCGGAGAAAATTTGTTAAAAAACTCTCAGAAAATATGAGCGACTGCTGAAACCAGATTACAAGACAGTCCAGCTGCAAAAAAACTAATTCAACACGTGATGTATATGTGCATTTCAAGCTTTCTCTTTAATTGTGTATGTGAAATTATGCTCCACTTCTCTCTGCTGGATGTATTAGAAATGTGAATTTGTCCCTTGTGCTCTCAAGGATACTCACATGATGGATGCAGAAAAAAGGACGTCGCCCGACCCACTCACCTCAGAGACATCAACAACGGAGATTAAAGTGCGTGTTTGTGTGCATGGCAACAAGCCTGCATGTGTGCGTTTTGTGCTTTAATGCTCGATGTGCTTCCCACGGAAGCTTTTGTTCCAGGCGGGCCTGCTGTGAAATGCAGTGCTGTTAGTTATGCTTGAGGGAACAAACTTGCATGAACTTTCAAATTCCCTTACATAGTCCTTTTTAACACCAACCATGTGATCTGTGTGACGTGATTAACATAGTGTGGCATGTTTTGGAAAAGCTCTTTTTCTAACACCAAAGCCATTTCAGTGGGAGTCTGTGGATTTGTGAGCTTAAAGATGTTATCAGAGTCAGCTGATGTGTATCTGCTACGTGCTTTGGTATTTCAGGTCACAAAATCTGAGTCAGTCTTGACCTTGTTAATAGTTTGCAGGTGACACCACAAGCAACTTTTGTTTACAGCATAGAGATTTCTTTTTTGAATGGCAGAATGAATTTTCATTTGCCTTCAATTATTCTTGCAGATACGTTCAATTAAATTTAAAGGACAGACATAATGATTTTGCGTTGATAAAAAAGACAAGAAAAGTCATTTATGTTTTTTTATGCTATTGTGATTATTTTTACAGTGCATAATACATCCCATTTGCTCCTTTTGTTTCAATGTTTTTCAAGGTTGGACACCCAAACGGAGCAGGGAGTGAAGAGCTTGGGAAGAAAACCTCTGCCACTGTTCCAAAGACAACAATAAGGAAAAAAAAGGTACAGAAAATACATTTGTTGCAGTCAACTAGATTTTTTCTGCTTGATTTGTCAATTGTTTTGTCCATTCCCATGATGCTTTAAAAATGCCATCATTTCCACTGGATTGGGCTGGAGATGTCTTTTATACAGTTCAACTAAAGCTTGGCATTTTCCTACTTGCTTACAGTCATAACTGACCCTCCTTACAAGCATTTAATTAAATATAACATAGGAGGGCTACATTTGACCACATAAGTTTGGATTTAAAGTCTAATATGGATAAGTAGTTTTTAAAAAACAGCCTCAGTTTTCAGGCGGAATGAAATTATCTTGCTGTAGTTGCTTCAAAGACATCTTAAACAAACATCTGGTGCTATAAATGGGTCATTTATGTCATGAAGAGTGTGGAGATAAGAAATGCTGACTGATAGTAAGACAAGCTTGGTGGATGCATGCTTCCTGCATCTGTCAGAGGAAAACGCTTTAAAGAAGCAGCAGTGATTTTGAAAGTATTAAAAACCCTGTGCACTTTTTTCTCATATTCATTTATCCATTTAAAAAGATTTCCCAATTAAATTGTGGATTGCAAGTAGAAATTTAGGCTGATGCCAGCTGTGGCTCTCATTTCATTTTCTGTTGTTAAAAATTGGGCCTTGTAATCAAAGGGGACTATTTGTGTTTGTGCTTCTTATCCTTCTTAGTCAAATTATTATGACAACAGGAGGACATGGCAACGGAAGGGGATTTTCAAAAAAGAACTTCCGACTCTTGCATTTTGAGGTCACAGATAGAAAAATGCCAGCATTTTTTTCTCTTGAGGAGAGAGGTGCTTTGACTACCGAGCACATTTGAAAATGAATTTGGTTGTGCAAGGAAGTTCAGAGACGGATCAGATACAAGGGAATTTTCAAAAATTAGACCATCTGAGAAATGAGCCGTCTGGTAAGTGAACAGAGATCACAGTGATAAAGTATGTTCTCAACTGCATTGGCAGATTGTTGGAGGGAATGCACACCAAAGCCAAACGTTGACATTTGGGCTTTTATTTGACCTTCTTTGCCGTCTTTTGAGAGTTTGACCACAACCATTCAATTGTATATGTCCACAAATCCCCTCATAATCCACGATTTACAAACCAGGTCTTATCCTCTTTTAGGTCTGTCAGGTTTCTTTGCCATCTGGCTGGTTTTCCAGTTGTTTTAAGGATGCACAAAGAGAAACAAGAAACCTGGTTGAAACCTTCAGAAAGTATTAATCTAGTAAAAATAGGACATGTAGTTTGATTTAATTCCCAGATTTCCATTACTACCCAAACACCTGTGACTATTGATGAACAGTCTGCTGAGTGATTTAAGACCACTTCCATCATGGATGAAAAAGCAGGGAAATTTTGTCCATTCATTTGATATCAGAGCATTGAAAATGTATGGTACCAGGTTCCTAAAAGAAAAGAATATGCATGCTCCGTCCCTTTGTCCCAACTAGTTTTTCTATCCGTGTTGGCTAACATTTTAAAAAGAAACACATGGTTCTTTTGTATGCTCTTGTTTTGATTATACCTGTGAAAACGGGATGATTTTCTGTCATTTTTTTAAATAAATGTTTTGACAGGCAGTCCAGACTACTTACAAAGACAGCTGTCTATCATCTTTTTCTGCCTTTTTCTGCCTCTCTCCATGACGTCTGCTCTAGATGTGGAGGCAGGCTTCAACCACAGCTGGAAACAAGCTGACGTCCAGCTATTTTCCCCTTTTACGTCTCTGTGGTTTTCACTGAGTGCCAAATGTACCCGAATCAATTACATAGCTCCCAGGGGCAAAATCCATACCAGGTCTAACTAAAGAAATGCGCACATCTAATTATGTTGGCAAAGTATCATCAATGGAGTGACCAAATGTTTAAATGGAGGCTGCATCCATGGATTTTTTTCTCAACAACCCATTAAGTTTAGCTGCAAATGGAAATGTTCTTCTGATAATTGGTGTAAGGATGCAAAAAGCAGGCCTTTTTACTCAGCTATCCAATGTTTATCTACAGACTAGCCTTTTAGCACTGGATGTTTTTGAGCATTATCAATAGTTAAGCTGCTGGTGTCAGACCCCTTTTATACTGTTCTCCACAGTCAGTAGGTAATTTGGCTTCAGTTTACATGAGTTGCAATACAGGAGAACTTGCTTTGAAGTATTCGTTAAGACTTATCTTAGGTTTCCTTGGTGGACACCTATGAAAGATGCAGAAAGGTACCTCTCAGAATGTTGCCGTGATTAGGTTAAGGTTCTTTTCCTACACAAAAGTTGGAGATAAGCGCATTTTATACCCTCTCAGGGTCGGTAAGGTAAGATATACATAAGACTAAGTCTGGAGTTTTACAGGCATATCTATGTTTTACTCTCTCTCCTATTTGTTGTTTTCTGCAATGACCAGGATGCATGTCATTTCCCGGAACTTGGAAAAAAGTGCAAAGCTTCTGTGGGTTTTTGTGTCTTTTGTTTAAGGTTCGTTGTCAGTAGCAGTGTATCAGTTACCCCCTGTGTAGACTCGTATTTCCTGTCACGAGACTCACATCTCTCCATCTCTCCCAAACAGGTGAGAGAAGGGAGGAATAATGGCACGACTCATTTTGTGTCCCAGCCGAGCCTGTCTCCCGGGATGCGCCGTGCACGGCCTTTCTCCATACCAATAGTTTTACCCCTAACCTCAGAGCGGAGGAGCTCCAGCTCAGAGCCGGCGGATACCATTCCTCTGTTTCCACAAGACACTCCCTCTCACGTCGCGCACATTGATGTCCGGCTCTCTGGCAGTTCGGAGGGTCTCAGCAGGTCAGTCCAGTGCATGCAAATTACAAATATATACGAACGATTTCTGTGCAGCTTATGCATAGAGTTATATTTTTAAAACCTGTTTAATAGGTCAATTACCTTAATGCATGACCACAAGAAGCAAACAGAATTCAGTCATAGTGTGATTGTGTTAAAGAAAATCTGATGTCATTTTTTTCATTTGCAAAATGCCACTAAGGCGCCCCCAATACTACGATTATGCAATTTCACATTTTTTATGAGAATATCTTGCATAAATGCATATGGTAAGGGGTGCCCTTTCAGGGGTTATTGCCAGCCTTTGCATGGCTGACCTAAGCTGAGGGTGAAGATTTTTTTGTTTCTGACAGCAATCATGAACCTGCATTATGGCCTGGACCCTGTGTCAATGTGCGTTTGGCATGCAAACAAGCCTATTATAAGACTCGAAACTGGAAACTCTTGGTGTCAAGTGGCCTCAATCCTGGAATAGCAACGTTGCAGCTGTGGCTGTTGTTGGGGGACTCGCTTCTTCTGCTTAGAAAATGTAATTATTTTTTGCTGGAAATCTAAACATTTTTTTAACTCAAATATCACCTGGCAGAGCTAATTTTGATATATTTCTTACAATTTTGGACAGAAAATGGATGAGAAACTTCCTGTAGTGAACAAACTCCAAAAAACAATACTGAGTGAAACAACAAGAAATCTCACTTTAATGTATTTGTATAGCACTACTTAACTTAAAAAGAAATCTCAGTCATCTTTTTTTAAAGAGAAATAAAGCAATTCCTTTTTAGCAGGTTCTAAAAAAGACAAAAACCTTCAGCAGATCCTGACTCAGAGGGGATAACGGCCATCTGCTTCAACCACTTGAAGCCAGATGGCAAAATAAATAAATAAATGAATAATTAAAAAAACAAAAATATCAGACCTATTTCATGGTTTGGCTGGGCTCATAAACATTGAGATTCAAACCATATAATTACAGTAACATTACCAGCTCAGCCCACAGGACTAAGAGACGAAGATGTCATGTGCTGTGTGTGCTACTTAAATATTTAGATGAAAATTGATTGCATGCTTTTTGGCTTCTCTTACAACCAGTCAAACATACCGATGACCTCCTGTCAAACATTAATCAGACTTTAGTAATATGTTATAACCACACCCATTAAGAACTCACATAAAAGTTCAGTTTGATGTGTGCACACCATAACACACAGTTAGTGTGTTTCTGTCTTTTACATTTTTATTAGTTATAAATCAATATGCCATTAGCAAATTATTTAGATCAGCATCAACTTCTTGTTTTTATTTTATTTATTTATTTATGTATTAATTTTTTTGTGTAATTAATCCTGAAGGCAACGTGATACCAAGTTATCTTTGCGTGGTCATCAGTTGCCTCTTACTGAAACAGATATATTCCGTCCACGAAGAGGCATATGTAATGCTTCCAACGTGCTGAGGCTTTCCTCGCCATGTCAGGGTACCAGTAAATCTTCAGGTGGATTCCCTCACATGCCCAAACTTTCTTTGCCAAGTCGTATTGGGTGGCTGAGACGCATAAGGCATTTACATCAATGTGCGTCAGCAGCCCGGCCCAACAGACTTCATAAGCATGGAGTTCTTTTCTGGGGTCGTTCAAGCCCGTGAATGTGTCCTTGTTTCTAAAGACAACGCTAAAATCTCAAAAGACTTGTTATGATGACATAGAGCAGCACAATCATTTTCCACCAGCTGAAATCTCTGTTGTCATATCAGAGGCAGCTCTCATGCCTTCTTGTCAGCTTGCTCTCACTTTCCATGCGTAAGTGTCACCATGGTGCAGCACTTATAACAGGAATGCAAGACCTTTTAGACATCAACCCAACATTTTTTATACTTTTTTTTGTATTTTGCAAGAGTTTTATTCCCTCCACTGAATTATTATTGTCATGTTTAATCTGACAGAATGCGCAATGGGCAATCAAATGATCTTTTATTCATATTCAGTGGCTTCACCTGCTATTCATCTCCCTATTGTACAAAATAAAATATTATCAGTTATATGTTTTTGGTATTATAATCATGCTCTTCTTTTGTTAGATAAATTAATCCCATTGTTCTGCTCGCCCCTTCGCAACCTTTCCATGAAATTTATGATGTTATCCTCACCCACCACCTGGGCTTCACACGGCTGGGTAGCAATGCCATGTGAACTTATTGCGTTCTTGGCATTTTGTTATTTCACATAGTGGGATGCATACTGCCTTTTTAGTGGTGGTGCCCTGTTTTCCATGAAACTCATGCCGTAACCTTTGGGTTTCTTTGAAACCTATTTGAAATAGGTGAGAGTGGGGAAAATTGCAGTGTGGTGTGAATGCAGGTTCCCTGTGGATATAACCGCATTGTTGGCCACCGGTCAGGAAGCTTTAGAGTCTGACAGCAGGTACAGTATATACAGTAGGATCCTGCCAACTACACGAGTCTGGTTTTCCTAGAAATGGCATCCTTTAGCTGTACCCTGTTGTTCATGCCTCGTGGGAGACAGTGGCCATCACAGGTTCTGAGATTAATTTCAGTGTGGATTCATAAAGGATATCTACTAGTTTTACCATGTGTACAGCTGTACTTTGTATTCTGTTGATTTATGCATCTCACCCCCGGGTGTCCTTACACAGTTTGTTCTTTGGGGTCTTGCCAAACTGTTGAAACATTTAACATTTTAATCAGAGTTATTTTAGTGTGGAGGGCATAGAGTTTGGAAGAAGTAAGGCCGGGCATGGTGGAGAGAAGTAAAAGCTGAAATCTTGCAGTTTTGCCTTTTTCCTGGACGGATCAGACCTGTTCTGAAAATTCCCCTAAAGCTTCCTGTTATCCCCTCAGTAAGGTAGCGGGTAAGCAGGATTTCCGCTTTTGTAATTCACACTAGCAGCCACAGCGCACATTATTTTAATAGGCCTGACAGACTGTGTAATACCTGTTATGGTGTGTGTATCCATGTGGGCTATTGTTTGAGGAGAGAGGGAGAAGGAGGCTCTAAGGCTGTAAAAGAGCGTGGAGCAGTTTGCCCCATGAACAATGCTTGACTTTTTCCACGCGTTGGGTGATTTCAAAAGACATTTGAAGCGTCCTGAACTTTGTCCCATTTTGATTTCTGCCCAACTTGAAACCTAAATCCTCTGTTTTGGATGTGTTGAGGTGTTACTCGAATGGCCAAAGAGGTTAACCCTCCCCTTAGCACACCTGCCTCTTACCATAAGCCACATGGGGGTAAATCACGTAGCAAAACATACCAGAGTACCAAAACATCCAGTCCTGGGCTACAAAAACAACTTTTCTCCTCTAGGTTTTAGCACATCTGAAAGTCAACATGTTTACAACCTACAATCTTGCGGGTTTATTTGAGTTTGTTGTTGTTTGCAGCTTATTAATCAAACACAAAATAGAAAACAGAAAGATGGAAGTTTTAGACAAAACTGAATTTGGAGTATTTTTGGTTTCTTTTGGTTCCAATTTGAGCACAGAGAAATTAAATGAACCCATCGCCATGCACTGATCACATGAGTATCTATGAGTATCAAGACATAACGTTAATTAACTGTGGCATTTTTCCCAAAGCTGGTCTCATATGTGATGCAGGTTTTTTTTTTCTAATGATCTAATGTGGCAGATTAAATTAATGGTGAGTGAAATGTTCTGTGCACGCATCGTAAGGCAATCAGTGGCAAAGCATGGCTTTAAAGAATGAACTAAAAATCTTCCTTCAAACCTTATGGATGGGCTGCTGTGTTGATAGAGGAGTTCAGCTTTATATGTGTTGCATATTACAGAAAAATGCAACAAATCCAAAATATGTACAGGTTTGATTGGACAAACCTATCCAATAAATCAGCCAAACTGAGATTCCTTATGAAACGTTTGACATACTCATTCAGCGTTTCCTGTTTTAACTTTATAAAAGATCTGCTTAAGCAAACAAGGAGATTATGACATTTTCAGACTCTGAGAGCCAGGATATGAAAACGTTAGGCAACTTCCCCAGTCAGCGCCAGCACAGAGTTCCTCATTTTGTTGCATAATGTCATCATGGGTTGCTGGCATACATGTACTGGCAGCGGCTAGCCTATATACAAGAGCGGCCCTCATTTCTCTGTTGCTTCAGTGTAATAACCACAGACAGGTTTCACAAAGGCCATGATCTGTAGCACCGCGTGGCTATTATTCTGCAGACAAAAGCCAGTCCCGTTCGCCCATTTTCAGTCCCAGTAACGTGCGGTGATGATGAGGGCCCATACTTTGTTTTTATGTCATTTCACTGCTCAAATACTTTTCATGCCATCTTACAGTTTCTAAAAACTACCCGCTGACTTTTTTTTTTCCTTCTTGCTTTTCAGCTCCCAAGATGAGGAAAGGCCAATATCTCCTTTTTACATGAGGTAGGCCTTCAGTCTGTGAGTGAAAAGCAGCCAGAACTGGATCGGAGCATGTTGTTTTGGTGTGGAAGTGTGGGGGAGGTGGCCGTGCGCTGCCTCGGTGCATTATCATTACAAACAATAGAACCAGCGGTTAGATGGAAAACAGGCCAGGGAGCACATGCAACAGTTGATTTAACACTGTTTTTTCAAATGATAACAGCCACAGACCTTGTTTCAGACACATCACCTCATCAAATGGCACATCATATCATGATTAAGAGACGTTTTGTTATAAGGGGATGTGGAAATTATACTTATTGAGCAACCAGAGACTCCAGCTTAGACAACTAATAAATATGATCAGTTAAGATTTCACCTGCTTCAGAGTGAGATAAGCTAAATGAAAGTTACAGATTTTCAGAAACAGAATTTCCAGAACACTGAGGATTCCCGTGAGAATTAAAGTAAAATAGATTATGAAGGCTGCATGCATTTTCATGTTTCTCCAGGTCAGCACGATCAGCCTGGTCATACCTCAGTGTCATTAACTGATAATTAATTAACTCACTTCACTATTTGTTAATCTGAAGCCATGGAAATAAATAGAAAGAAAGAAAGAAAGAAAGAAAGAAAGAAAGAAAGAAAATGCATGCTAAGCAAAGACGTGGCTAAAATGACTCTACAAGTACAAACTGAAGTAGCAGTTCACCACCAGTTTCTATTTGCAATTTTTTTAGCTCCCAGTATTTGTTTAAGAGCCTTTAAGTTACTCAGATAAAACTGTGGGCTGCAGTCAGGAAATGATCACTGATTGAATTAGTTGTTTGACCCTTTGACCAATCAAAAATCCTGAAGATGTTTCATCTCTGACATGAGTCACTTTCATTTCCTGGAGGTTTCTCTGGGAAAGTTTCTCTTATGTATCTCTTACTCATAATATCTGTTATGAAAATGTATTCTTCAGCCCTGGGAACCTGTTGCATATGTTATATATTGATGTATCTTAGACAAACATATGACAATTTAGAAATAACAGTTGGTCCCTTTTCTCACTCACGTTCAGCCACATAGGTTACTATGTCACATACTCTCTTTGTCTCACTGCTGAAGTCTGCATTCCTTCACATTTACAAACTCTCCCTCTGTGACATGTTAGCTTAATATTAACCCAGTCAAAGTGGATCACAGCCCAATATTACTATCACCTTTTTTTTTTTTGTCAGGCGGTATTGACCAAAGGTTTTGGCTAATATTTGACTGTGGTGTAATACTGGATTACCTGAGCGGAAGGGCACACCGTGGTGGGGATTTAACTAGAATAAGCCTCCACTGTGGAAGCTTTGGAGTTGTTTCCTTTGCAGTTTTCTTTAGTGGTTTTTAAAGACCAGTTGGTTTAAAACACCAACACAGGTGCTAACACCGGCACATCATTTAGTTTTATTTGCAAAGCAGTTTTGTTAGTCTGAAGCACCGGAGAGAAGCTATTAAACTAAGCTTTTCTAAAACAAAGATTTGCATTGCTGGCTTTTTAGCTGAAAAACACTGCAATGCACAAAAAAAAATAGCAGAACTCTGAAATTAAAATGTCAGACTTGTCATTTTATTAAAGACTCTACTTCACAGCTCAGCACATCTTACAGACATCATCAAATCTGGAGACACAAACAGTCCTATTTCAGAAGCCATTCCAACATATCCAGATGCCTTTAAATTCATTAAGAGACTATATTTTGAGACTCAAGAGGCATTATACTTCTCAGAATTTTTCATAAATCATTTGTGTTTTTACCAAGATATAGTTGATGATTGTTAGCAGTTTCATATGAAGGCAGTGAACAGGATGTTATAAGCAGGAACAGGGAGTTGCTCCTACTCTAAAGCCAAAGAAGAAGTGGTGCGTCCAAACACATTTGGATAAAGTAGCTCTGAAAGGACTCCGAAAACACAGATAAAGCACTAATTTTGTAAGATGACGATGAAAATAAATAGTTTTGTTTTTATTTTTACAATCTTTCTAAATCTAAAATCAAAATTTCTATCAATGATTTGTGTTGATCAAAGATTAATCTGAGGCTTGCAGCATGTTGTGTTTGTAGAACGAGTTTAAGAGTGCTGACTTGGCTCATTTATTTTCTTGGGGTGATATTCTGGTCATGATTCTGCTGCAGTGACTCATCCCTCTGGCCAAAGGCCTTTTTGTCAATAGGTCATGACTCACCATCTCTCTTGTCCAGAGCAGTCCCATCCCGTACCACAGTTGGCTTACGCTCTCACATCTTTAATTCAAACTCAGTTGGGAAAATGTATCTTTGGTCTGTGATGCCTGATCCTTCTTGACATTTTCAGGCTGTCACACTGTTAATTTAATCAGCTGTTTAGATGTATTATAAGCTGGTAAATAAAAGTCTGATTTAAGATGACAGCCCGTCATTAGAATAAGGCACGTTAATCAACTTGATGAGTTTTGTCTAAGACTTCAGTTCACAATTTCAGACTAACATTTTACCCAGGAATAACATTTTTATGCAACATATGGAAGAGTTGGTGCGAATGTTCTGTTTGCTGTGAGAAACTGCTCACAACCCAAAACAAAACACGGATTGGCCAGGTTTCAGGATAAATCCTACGGTCACATGATGAGGTTAATAAAAAAGATTTTGTTTTGTGTTGTGTATGTGTTCTTTAGATCTAATTTGAGAGCACAAAAGAACATTTCGCACCAAAACATAAACTAGGGATGATGAGTCACAAGTGTTTCTGTATATGTTCACAAGCCAAAATGGCTGGGAGCGACTGTTTCTAAAATTGTAGCAGCAAGCTTAGTCAGAGAGCTACAAACATTTATCAGGGGATAAAACCATCTTAGGTGGTCTCATACTGTCGTCCAGTTCACCTTCATATCATCATCATACTATGACTGGCTGGCAGCCAGTGCTAAAATTTCTGGGTGGTTCCAGAAACTTCTGTCTGAAGCTTTAGGGATAACTGACCATATGTCTGAAAAACACTTGATGAGTTTATGCCTCAGGCACTTGTTGGCATCGAGATCAAGGGGTTACATTAACATCAGCGAGGCGTTAAATCATTTTCTGTTTTTTTATCTTGTAGGATCAAGAGTCAGGTCTATTTTGAGGTAGCTGACCAATATTTTTCCTGCAGCTCAGTTAGGAGCCATTTTCTTTCTACTGCCCGCCTCCCTACTGTTCAACAGATATACTGTGTGTGTTTTTCAAGTGATCGTCTTGTTATCAGACACCAGAGTGTGCCTTATTTTAATGTTTGCGTGCAGCGTTTTAATGTCAACACAAATCATTTATCAGAGCTTTACTTGAGTCACCTTCACATTCCCCACAAAGTTGTGTGTTCCTTCTAGACATAGCCCAACGCCAAGCCGTGCTATCACTGTCAAAACAGCTTATGTTTATAGAAGTTTTTTTTCTTTTATCCATATTGTATGTATTTTTTGGGGGAGAATTGTTTTCCAGGAAGATCAGGTGTGACGTCAATGACTTAGTTACATACATAAGACCTTCATGAAGACTATGAAGCCCCCCTAATGTTAAAAACCAAAAGTACAAATATTCAGATTTTCAGATTTTTTTAATTAATAAAAATGGAAAAAAATCCTCCCATTCCCATTTTTGTTTATCACCTATATAGAACACCAAAACTGAGTGTCTGTTTCAGTTGTCTTTAAAATATAATGAAGCAAAACGTGAACATTACATCTACATTAATTTATTGTGTAGAGAATTTTTCCCATTAAGCTTAGTTTTGTAAGAAACATACAAAACAGCCCCATTTCTTTTGACAAAATGACAGATGATAGAACAGTTTGTTTACAGGTCTGCAGCCTCTGATGATGGGCATTCGGGTAGCCGTAGTAGCCAGCCACATAGCTCTCACAGGGCCCATTTAAGCTGTGATCACCACTGAGGATAATTCTCAGCCATGCACGTACAGGCCTTGATCACGCAGCCCCACAACTTGAGCCCCAGGGCATTTTCAGCGTTGCTCAGTGACCTGTTGTGGCAATTTCTCTAGCATTAATCTGCCCCTCTTGTTTTCCTTCCAGCAACCACCTCTCGCCTGTCCACTGCCAACCAGATGTGGTAAAGTACGTAGGCTTTTGTAACATAAAGTAATGTGTGTTTTTGTTTTTTTTTACATGACAAAAGTGGAATATTTTCAAAGTTCTTACACCTATGGCGTGCGATTTGGTAAATTTTCTTCTTGTCTACTCGTTTTCCCTCTCCATCTTCTGAAGCGTTCTGGACCAGACCATCCGATCTGCAGTGGAGAAGCACCTCTTTGACGTAAACCCTTTAGCAGATCAACATTCAGAGCCTTGTACCACATTTCCTTCAAGCCCAAAGGTGACGCCAACTGCACGTCAGAGGCGACGGCTCCAGAGAGAACAACAGGAGGCGGACCTGGGTCTCAGGGAGAGAAGCAGGTACAATCGGTCAGGCACCTGTTAGCTGGCGGCTGACGGGATCAGAACATAACCAGAGCAGATAGTGTAAACACTGACCTATGGTAGTAAATATCGTATTCCTTAATCTTCATTTTCCAAATTCCAAATGTTTTGAAGTTATTTCCTTGCCAGGGGGGGGCGTTCTCCTGGGAGACGTGACTTGTTTGTGTACGAGAGTATTTGGATAAACTCCGTTATGGTTGGTCAAATTCCTGGAGACTTGCCATGGGGGTGGGGAGGAGTCCCGTGATGCTGGCTGGTGAACGTTCACATGTTGTGTTAATAGTCAGGAAGCTTTGACATAAAACAGTCATTAAAAAAGCTAAAACACCGTTGACCACGTGAAATTGCTATGTTCTTTTCATTACTCATAATAAAAAAAAGTGCATGAGGAAGGTCCAATTTTATTACAGCCACTTAACAGAGTGACTATGTTTGTGATTGTTGTTGAAGCTACAAATGGATACTTAATGTATCCACACAAAGTAGTGTAGTGTGCTCGCTAACTGACCTTAGACCCTATTCAACCATGTTGTTCGAATAAAAGATGTGTCCATGCATCTAATATCAACACAACTGGCATTAAAAACAGTTTAATCACTGACCTTGACCTGATTTTCAGCTTCAATGTCTCTTCAAAGCTCATTTTGCACCAGTCATAATACAGACGCCTATGAAGTATCGCAAACAGCACAAATAGTCACAGTGGAATTTGACTGTAGAAAGAAATCTGGGAACTAAAACGTGAAAGCCACCAATTTGGTGAGAAGAGGTCTTGCAACCCGTAGTTTAACCCTGATTTTAAAAAATGTCCGATAATGAAATACAAAAGTTTGTGCATGGCTATTTTTTAAGCATTGGATTATGTGAGAATGCATTATTTCACCATTGCTACATAGCCAGGAAAATATGGCATGACATAGGCCTTTTTAAAAAAGAATACAAATAACAGTGTAAATAAAAGTGTGCTCTGTTTTCAGACTCTTCTCTTTTGTACTCTTTTAAAAAAAAGACTGATTTAAACAAAAAGAGAAGATTCAATAAAAGGTCAAGTGACAAAAACAGTTTAGTATTCCATGCTAGGTAATCCATCAAATAAAATTAAAAAAACACAAAAGAATAGTTGTGATGACAAATAATATTCAGTATTAACATGACAGCTATTAGACTACAGTTTCACCTTAATATGAATTGAGGGAATATATCAATATCAATATTAAAATCTATGTTCAAGACAGGAATATTTGTCCATGGCTTGAAATTTGAATTTATAATTTGATTAAGTATCCATCCATCTGACATAATAGTTCCGGGTGGATTTCAATCACTGCTACTATTTAGCTGCGCCTGGGATCTTGTCCACTGAGAGATAATGCAGTCAAAACAATTGGAGTCACTCCAGTTAGAAACTAATCCTTGTTGAGTTGGTGACGAGATCACTGGCTTGTGGATTAAAGGTGTGTCATGTTCCACAGTGGGCAGCGAATATCATTCAGTATGTGGACAGTAAATAGAGAGTAAATAGAGTTAACATAAAAATCAAAACAGCTCCTTATCTGCTTGAGCATAAGTACGACATCAGCTCACCCTTGGCATTTGGTTTCTTAGGCACACACCAGAGAAGAAGCAGATGGAAGACAATTCTCTAATTTCATCACATTTGTCCCATTTATCTGAAAACAGAGCTTCATCCACCAGAGCAGAAAACAAAAAAGGCTCCATCCTAACAAACGGTGGCAGCAGCTCAGGCAACGTGGGGGAGGACACGGACAGCAGTCTGGACTCACAGGGAGGCCAGACTGGCTTCACTGGGCGAACCCCCAAACCCAGGAAGCCTAATCACAGCCCAACTCCAGAGCAGCTCACCAACAAGCTGGTCGCCCACACAGTGAGTCTGAATACCGTATTTCCTCTTTGATATTTCATATTCTGTCATTTTGGCAAATCGCCCCCTTCTCTGTGTATTCAGCTCTCTTTCTTCCACTCATTCTTACAATGATCTTATGTGCAATTCAGTCGATTGCATAATGAAGGCTTGTCTGAACTGATTCATTGGCTATGCTTTGCATGCTAGATGGCAGAAAAGTATTACCTATTTATGCCAATTTAATGTCAACCAGCATTATTGGCACACTCCTTTTTACATTCTCTGAAATTCTCCAGCAATACACTTATGATAATGAAACTGCCGCCCTTATGAGCAGGTCAAAGTAAATAACTGTCATTTTTCAATTAAACAGGAACTGCTAGATTGAGGTAAGATGGAAAATGGCAGGAAGCTGTTTGGCAACCTAATGGTTCTCCATGCTTTTATAACAGCTTGTTATAAGCAGCCTCTTATGCTAAATGTTAGATAATTTTTTCCCAGAAGCAGTCCAGACATGAAGTGATGTTTTAAGTAGGTAATTAGCAGCAGCGTTTATTCAATTAAGACACAGAAGAAACGGAACTTGCCTTTTCAGCTGGGAGCTAATGGCAACATTCAAACCTTTATATAGTCCAAAGTATTTGTACTCAGCTCTGAAGAAATTGCTGAAATATGGAATTTAACAAGTTTTTATCTTTCTTTTAATGTTTGTAAGGAGCCATTTGTTTTACTTTTTTATTTTATCCATTTTTATCCAGACTCAACACATACAGGAGGAGCTCGGTCAAAGGTTGAATACGTGTCAGCACACCATGACGTAACTAGAAAGTCCTCAAGTGATATGAGCTCATCAAGTTGAAACTAAATTACATCTGCGTTTGCATGAAACACACAGTGTTGAGTCAGTGTTGTTTTTTCCAGCAAATTTTAAAGAGCTGCCTTTTTGAGATTTTCTACAAATCATTTACCTAATATTTCGATTTTCACAGGATGGTTCAGAAGTATGTTTGTGATGGCTTTTTTTTTTTACAAAAACTGTATGAATGCCAAAATACTGCTGCACAACTTTCAGAAATGTACACAGAAACACTCAGAGCACTCATCTCTGAAAGAAAATTATATTCATAGAGGCGTTAATCACTGCCTTGTGGAGGGGTTAAGTCAAACTGAGCTGCAAGGTAACCCCTTGATCTCTCTCTGTTAGATTATTCTATAATCAAATCTCAAGCAGCATGTCAGATTTTAGATGAACAATAGACTGATGTATTATGTGTGAGTGTTTTCATTATTCTAATCATTTGCAACCTGCCACCAATATTTTTTAAGTTTGTGCTCCTTTACAAACAGATTTTGTCCAATGAATATTTGGCAACTGAGTAATTTCAGTGATTAAAAAAAAGAAAAATTAAAAGATAAATATTTTGTTGATAAAACACACTTTAGTGTTTTGTTTGATAGAGAATTACACATTTAAGCCCAGTTTAGGTCTCTGAGGTTCAGCCCCATGCTCAGTAAGAAATTAAAGGAAATGAAAAATAACATCAACAATCATTAATAATCAGCAGAATTTAGAGCTTTGCTGATTGATTTCTTTGCAGCAAACAAAGTACCTTATGTTTTTTGCCTTTTGAGTGTTTTCCAACTGTGCTCTCATATCATAAAATGATAGTGGGCAAATGGCTCAGGTAAATGTTTAAGTCTACAAAAGTTACATAACAGTCCTGATAGGTATCAAATTTGAACTCAACTCAATCCGTCTTACTCATCAGTCCAGATTAGAAGTGGCAGTATCATGCTTACAGGTGGCTCCTTTAGCAGCTGTCGCTCATCTGCCCCAGAACAGATAAGACATCATTCAGTTCTGGACACGGAGCTTTGAAAGCGCTCAAAGCCAAAACGAGGACACAGTGTGAAGAATGAGGCTGAAACATATAGCTGTAGGAATCTGATCGCCACTAACCCACCTTACAGCATAACTGTGGACCATAAAGTCTGACAGTTGTTCACACTGGGCTTACAAATGTTGTTCACTAATATGAAGATGGGCTGTCCTACTGACTCACTAATGGAAATAGATTTATTAAGCTTACGCTCTCACTCAAGGAGAAGAAGTGGAGACTGTCAGATGGTTTTTTGTTTTTTTTTCTCCTGCATGCCATCCTCTTATGTAACAGTACAGATGACACATGATAACGGCGACGATTTGAGCTTGGACAGGATTTCTGCGTTGGTGTGGACAGCTGCCTGAGCATTTAAGCTCTTTAGGTCAAGAGCCAGCTAATCAGGAGTTATAAAGATCCCCTTGCTGATTCCTGGTGGCGATGGGGAAGCAAGGTGTTTTTGTTGATGGCTTGGGGTTTTGGGGCTTTTTAAAAAATGTTTTTAGCTAACCACCTTTGCTTAAAAAAACTACATGTTTGGACTGACTGTTTTCCAGTGGTAATTCTGTTATTGTAGGTATAGTCCCCTTTAACTTTCCCACTACTGACAGATTGATGCAGCTGTTTAAAAACCTAAAACTTTCTCTCTGGTTTTCAGCTACTTGGAGTTGAAACCGCTCCAAATTTGATTTTGGAGGCATTAACTGATGTTGGGAAGATTTCAAGATTAAATTGGACAGATGAATAATGTTGCTTTCCACGCAACTCCTAAAAGTTTTGGTCAGTTTTTTATTTTTCCTCACATTCGAAGGCAAAGATTTTTTTTCTTCTATTCAAAGTTTAAATTTAAAGTTTAATTGTAAAAGCTGTGACTGTAAACTTAGAGATTGAAGAGATTGCTTTCTGCCATGCTGCCAAATATTGATTATAAATTCTAAACGTCCTTCCCTTTCTTTTAACATTACACAGACATATGAATGAAAATGCAATGAGACCAGCTTAACACAACGCAAAAGGCTGTTATACAAAGCAATAATAAAAAAGAAAACGAAGAAAATAGTGGTGGGAGAGGACAAAACCACAAAAAAATGCAGTCTGTTCCAAAAATCATGTCCTTTCTGCAGTTTGGAGAAAGTCTTTGTGAAAGATGGGGTTAAAACCACGTGGATACACATCCTAAAGGGTAAATTCCAATAAATCTGAACTGTTGTATATTAGACACACAGTTTGTTGCACCTGTAAACCAAGTGATTGCTTTACGGTGATAAGCTGCTGTGTCATTTATCTCTACAGAGCTGGGTGGCCTGCTCTGATAATTAGACACGTTATCTGATAAGGACAGATAAATATGCATGAATGCATTTGGTCTGTGTTTCCCGAGGCTTCTGGCTGTGAGATAAAGTGGATTGAGTTGTTTGGTCTCGAGCTTTTTTCTATTGAACTTTACTGGAAAGACGTTTCTGGAAAAGATGACCTTGGATCTCCTTCCCTGGTAGGCTCGGTTTCCTGTCTCCTTGGTAATTAAGTTAGTAATGAGGGAAGGCGGGAGGATGAAGGAATATGGAACAAGTCAGAGGGCTGCTTCATAGAACCAGGGAAGTGAAAAAAGGATGGGGGGGCTTTTGCCTGGTGGATGGTGGGAGTGGCTGGGTTTGAAATGAAGGACAGAGAAGCAGATGAAAGGCAGGCAGCTGCAATAAAGAAACCCCTGACCTGGACCCTTTGTTTGGGATGGCTTTGGAAGAGAAGTGACAGCTCAATAGACTGCATTAAAAAAACACACAATTCAGAAAAAAATAAAAAAAGAGATCACATTTGATGAAAAATTAAACGTAAAAAAGAACACGATTCCCTTAACAAACGGGGACAACTTAAGACCAGTAGGTGGAACTCGGATGGATTTTTCTGCACCGTTATGATAACTATCTCTCTTTTTCATACCAGCACAAAATCTCTTTCGTTGAGGTGAAACCCCTCCATGGTTTCACAGAAACAGAAAGCAAATGGCAGAAAGTATGAGTTATCCTTCTAACAGGTTTTTCTTTTTAAAGTCATATCATTACACAGCGGTTCCTCTTTCAGCTGTTCATAGAATTGTGAAATGACTTTTGATGTGACGTTAAGGATGGCTGCAAGGAACCAAGCCACCTCCTCCGTCTGCTCGCCTTCAGTTTTAATCTGGACTACAACCCCCCGAACTGAGCCGTGCCGGGCTGAACCAATATGGTGACTCTCTTCCTGAGCGGAGCAGATGGATTTCAGTGGCGGGTCAGGCTGCGGCTCGGCCACCACGCCCACACCGCGCCAGCGAGCGGCCATCTGGAGCCGGCCTGTCGCCCATCCCTGAGCGGAGGCTGGTGTAGCAGCCTCCCAGCTGCTCATAAATACTGGGGTTTGAACACAAGCGCGACAGACATTTGTCACCATCAGAATGGCCTTTTTCTTCCTCTGCAAGTTAGATTATTTCATCTGGGGATCCAGCCTGTGTGTTGGCCCTTATGTCCTACTGCTCGTTTTTCAGTGATTGCATGTTTTATCATCCAGCTCATTTATCTTATAAATGTACCAGTTCCAGATTACATTTTTAACTGTCTCTCTCTAGATAATTAAGAGATGATTCCAGTTCATTGACTGACATGGTATGCCTGCTCCAGCCTGTTACTGCGGCGCTTCATTTTAAGCTAAATGGCAAACCGGGCTTTTGCCATCACTTGCTTTTAACCGCTGGTAAAACTTGTTGCTCAGAACAAAGACCTTCTCTGTTGTACACCTCCAGGTCACGCGGTATTGATCCTTAACCACACCAACATCCGCGGTGTGTCTGTGTATTGTGTGCTCAGTATGACAGCCTCTGTAAACTGACACCCACTCGTCAAAAGCATGCTGCGGCGCTTGAAAACCGAGAATGGGAAGTCGAAGCCACGTTGTTTTTACCAGCTCACAGGCACACTTGGAAGTGGCTGGAAATATGCAGAAATACCACTCTTTAAATTAATATCATCCATGTTTTAACCGTAATCATGACACCACAGCACACTTGTCATGTGGTTAATGCATGTTAATTACATCACTTGATCTAATGCTCAGTGTAGCACAAAAACAAATACACAAAGTTGTGTCTCTCAATCCCTGCAGAGTGTCTGAATATAAAGCAAACTTGTAAGTCAGAATGTAAGCCAGAATGCTTTTGCTCTTAAAGATTGCCAGAGTCAGTGTTTACACGTCCCATGTGTGAAAACAGCATAAGGTAGGATACAGTATTGTTGGGAGTGAGGCTCTTGTATCATTAACTTGTCGCGTGTGTATCGTAAATCTGAGTTTAGTTATTAGCTGTAATACACGTGTATACCGGACACAGGATGTTGTGTGTATGCTCATGTTAATCATGTCGGGAGGTTTACACATTTAAAGGGATGTTTTCCACCCGGTCACAAAAAGTAGGTCACCATAACATAAATGATTAGATTTTGAGGTGGATCTATGTATAACTGAAGGTTAAAGTTATGGTTTCAGTCAGAGATAAGATTATTCAAATGGTATTTGGGATTTGGTTTAGGGGCTTCCTCTGTGGTCATGGACGCATGGCCGTACAGCGTGTGCACGCGCGCTCATGTTTTTACTTCATTACAGCCGTCAGCTGAAGGATGCCAGAAACGTTGGCGTTCTGCCACAGTTGTGGGGTCTGACAGGTTCATGGGAAAATAAATTATGAAGCTCTCAACTTGAAAGGCATTACACTGCTCACACACACACACACAGGGGCAGCACATGACCGCGTGTGTGCAAGGTTATTTCTAATTTAATAATCATAATCAGAATATGTCCAGAGGCTGTGTTTGAGTCCCTGTTATTTACTGAGTCTCTGCAGACGTTTATGGAGACATGATTGGCGTTGCATATTTGCGCAGTCGCTCCTTTTGTAGGTGCTGATTTTCTGTGCTTGTGCAAGAAGGTTTTTCCACTCTTAAAAGTCAAGCACACAATTTAAGTCACCCCCACATGTGCAGTTGTCTCTGTTGTCTGTGTGCGTGTCCACAACCAAGGTGAGGTGAGGTTAACCAGCACGAATATGCATCATGTCGGTGACAAGTTTCCTCTAAGATAAGAAGCTTTGTGCGTGTGACTATATGTCTGTTTGGTGTCAAAGCACAAATTCCTTTGAAACTCCACCATGTGTTTGTTAGTTCATCCGTGAGTGTAAAGCAGCAGCAACAGATTAATCATTGTCTAATATACCCCCAACCCCACCTGGACCTCACAGTGATGTAATCATTGCTCAAAAGAGGGAACACACGGCGGCCGATGGTCCCGGGGGTGTGCGCGGTGTGTGCTTTGCGTGCACGTGCATCTGATTTATATGTGAACACAGCAGAGTGGTGTGAGCTGTAACATCTGTGCTCGAGTTAATCCACAGTGGATCTGTAGAGAGCATCTTCAAAGCGGTCAATCCTGAAAGTGTACAGCAGCGCTTCTCCTTGTGATTATTGCCAGCAGATTGATTAATCTGTCCTGCTTAAGCAAACGCGATAAACTAATCATGAAAAAGTGGACCATTACCACACAGCTCTCTCGCATTTAACAGCTCATTTGTATACAGATGGATTGGCTAAAAAGTGGTTCTCGCTGAAGGAATTTTTAGCCGATCTCAGGGTCTGACACCTCGTTCAGATTTTGTATACAAATGTGATCCCTAATCAGTCAAATAATCAGACTCCAATCCGAATGTTAATGCCTGAGAATGAAAGCTGAAGAGCCAAACCAGCATCTGTTTACTGTAACAGGACAAAGTGTCTGACAGACAGCAACAACTGCTTCTTTGTGCTGATGCCTTTTCCTGCTGTACATTGTTGTTGGACATACCTGAATGCTTCTGTAAGCAAACTGCAGAAGCGTCTGCTTTTATGGAGGTGCTCACCCTCACTGATGGTCAATTAATCAGAGCATTTGATTAACAACGCTTGGTTGCATCTTACCCTCTTAATTCAAACGGAAGACAATGAAGGTGTTCCGTGCTTCTATGTTTCTGCCTATAAAAACATAATTGTAGTGTAATTGAATTTGTATTTGAGTCTTTTGACCAGTCATCATTTTTCTTAATCTAAGTTAGGGAAGTTCTGGATGTTGACAGTGAGCACCGTTTGTACCTTTGGTCCCGTGACCTTAAGAGTGACTGGAAAGTGCCACATTGGGGACTGGAAGCCGGTCACAGTCTGCACGTTCTCACTGGGCAGCTGTGCCACTCTGTGTCCTTTCCAATTCTCTCCACGTCCAGAGCTGCTTCCCATGTAGCAGCTGAGGAGGGTTGATAACTCTGCGTCTGGCCTGGCGCCCTCCCTACAGCCCAAAACTCCCACACACACACACACACACACACCTGAGAGGAACTGTTCTGCCCTACCGTAATCTCTCATAAACCAGCCAGCAAAAACAACCAGAGTATCATTAACAAAGAAAACAAGCAAAAAAACAATGGTTTTGTTGCAAGATTTAAGTGCACCCTTTCCCGTAAGCTGTCTGTGGTATTAAGGGGGTCTAGTAGAGTTTTGTTTTTTTTCTTCTTCCTAAAAATAGCTTGGTCCCACGCCCAGACAGAGGAAATGGGACCCCATGGGGCTTAGCGCTAAGTGATCCTCGGACCTATTCCCAAAAATATTTAGAAGACATCACAATTTGGGTACACTGCTTCGATCATTGATAAGCTACATGAACATGGCTTTGACAAATGCGTGTTGAGGATAAAACATATCAGTGGAACGTGCTGAGGATGCGTTGCGGAGCAGGGGGGGGCTTTGTACTGAGTTTTTCTGCTCTGTGGTCAACGGTTGACTGCAGGGGGATAAAGACGAGATAGATTTTTTGACATTTCTTTTCTTGAAATCTCCCAAGTCAGCCTACGTGTGCAGGATCACATCCCGTGTTCTTTTTCTTCCCCCCGCCCCTCGCCCCTCCTCCCGGCTCTCCACCCATCCCCGTCGGTTCACGTCCGTGGAACAAACAAGTCCACGGCTGCGACGGGCCGGGTGGAATATAAGCATGTAATTCCACAGAGAAAGCAAAGGAAAACTACTGTAGACGTGTGCGTGTATGTGTAAGAGGAGGGGGGGCAAAAAAAAAGGAGGGGTGAGGGCTCCCGGGGTGGAGCAAAGCTACTCCTTCTTCTCCCTTCGGTCTCAGACACAAACACAAGATGGGCGGAGGGTTTGAGCGGGAGGAGGAGCAGCCAATCAGGAGGAGGAGCCAATCAGGAGGCGCAGCCAATCAGCGGCCGGGATCCGCCCCGGGCGCGAGGGCGGGCCGCAGCCCAGCGACGGGCTCCGCTTAAAGAGTGTGTTCGAAGGGGCCAGCAGCGTTGTTGTTGTCGTTGTTGTTGAGCGCTGCCTTTTTTCTTTTTGCTTCTCTCATGGTGGTGCAGACGTTGAGGATGAAGATCCAGGAATCGCCTGTCACCTGTGACACGGGGAGGGCCGGAGAGGTCCGGGGCTCGGACCCGGACTGCGAGGACGTGCCCCGGCTGGACCTGACGGCGCTGACCGAGGACAGCAGCTGGGGAGGTGAGGCTGCTGCCTGCAGGCCGCTCGTTTTTTTCCTTTCTAAATGTGCGATACAGAATCAGGGGCTGCACTCTTTTAAGACAAATGCTTAAAGGGAAACAGATCTGCACATGGGTGTTCGGCTGGCTGCTGCACAACTTCTGCCCTTCCTCCCCCTCCTCCTCCTCCTCCTCCTCCACCTCCTCATGAAGCTTCTTATGCCACTCCTGCAGCATTAATTGTAAAAGATCCTCTTAACTCCTCTAGCCTCCTATGTCTGAGGGGGAAAACTCAAGTGACGTGCTCGTTTTGCTCGGTTAATCGAATGTTCACCTCAAATTTGAATGGTTATCTGTGTAGATTTGGTTCTTAAGAGGATGTAAAACGGCTGTTTATGGGGCTGAATTGCTTTAAAGTTAAGCTGTAAGTGTCTGTGATGGTCAACCCAGTGGGGCAGTCAGCTGACTGTAGGAGAGTGGCCTGCTTTTGGAAACCTGGTTGCAATGGTCAGCGTGCTTCATCCCCCAGTCTTCATCAGAAAGGAAAGGTTTTAAAGCACCCAGTAAAAGATATATAGTTGGTTTATTGATGCTCACAAATCAATAGTCATAAACAAATCTGGCAGATAATTTCCCTTTTTACTTTTTTTTTGCTAGTAAAAAAGGAAATACTACACCATTTCCATGCAGCCACACAGAGATTGTTTATGTTTTAGTGTTGCAACTCAGTCATGGTGGCCACTGAGAGACCAATTTTTTGCTTACATTTTTTTTTGCTACTCTGGAATGGGAACCAACAGGTTCACCCTTCCACTGTTTAATTCATTTTAAGAGCGTGTTGCGGCGTGTGCGGGCCTCGGCCTGGTGCCCCGGCCTTGGCCTCCACCGCCAGCTGCTGCTTCCTGCAGCCTCCAGGTGAAATCGCTCCATCCGATAAGCCCACCGCTCCCGGTAGCCTCGTGGTCGGAGCGCTGTCAGGACATTGTCCATTTTTGTGGAGCTCCCTAGTGGGCAAACCTTGCACTCGGAAAAACACCAGGGCTCTGTGAGAGGCTATTGTTGTGTGTGTGCGGGAAGCACAAACTGCTGTGCCCCGAGAGATCAGACTGTCAGTTCAGAGAGTAGGAATTTTCCTCTCGGTGTTAAATGAAGGCATGTTTGTCTTTTTTCTCAATCCAAGTGAGTTTTTTTCTTCTGAAAAGACATTTTTAATTAGATGTACACTTTTGTTTTAAACTGCCCACCACAGTTTACATGCACTCTTTGTACATTCTGTCCTGAATGCATAAATGAACGCATGGCACGAAATGATCCACAGAGAGCCGGCGTGATTGGTCTGTGACAGGCCGCTCTGGGTGCCTTTCAAGCCTGAGAACATTCAGAGCTCGCCATAGCCCGGATTTCTATAGTGTGCGTCCAGCTTTCTTTACTGTCAGTCACTCCTCGGCAAATGGAGCCAAAGAAGGATTTGATTCGGTGTAAACGGGCGTGTGGACGGACGGGAGTGTTAGGCCGGGGTCCGCAACCTTTGTCCCAGTACACTCTGTGCCAGCGCTGGTCGCTCTGACCGGACGCTTGGCACTGGCCCGTCCTTGCCTTTCGTGCCAGTGATGGCGAACGTCGCTGGCAGACATTTGAGCAGGGAGAAACACCGCGGTCCTGAAATGAATCTCACGTGTCGCGTCGGTTAATGAGAGTATCGGGGAGATGCGTGCTGGATAAGCGTTTCCTCTTTTTAGGGCAAAGGTTGGTCCGCTGGCATGCCCTTCACTCTACTTCTGTGTCTTCGATTAAGTTTCCTCATTGTGTCTTTTCCTTCTCCTTCTCTGCCCTTTTTTTCTGTTCCTCCAGATCCTCCTTTTCCTAACACCTGTTTCCTTGATTTCCTAAGCATTTTCCATCAAAGTTGTTGCGATGGTAAGTCTTGTGCCACGTGACTGTCAGTGTGAATGATATATCCGAGTAATATAAGGAAAGAAAGGAAGAGGCTGTCTGAATGACCTTTTCCATTGCATGGCAACACGCTCGAATGGTCTGGAACACAACGTCCGAGTGTCTCACACGCACGCACGCACGCACGCATTCTTACTTAAGTGAAACGGCAAACGGGCAAGTTTTTTTGTTTCATTAATCTGGTTAATCCTAAACCATCAGCAAGTGGTTGATTTAAAGGATTAATCTGAAATGCCATGGAGCCTTACTGGCCGGCTACGTTGTGCTAAGCCGGGCCTCAAAGGAAGACATTAGGGCGTGATGGAGTTTAACCTGCTGCTGGGAGCCAGCGCCAGCATGCCAGAGAGCTGCCACTTGATAAACTGCACGTACCCAGAATTAAAGCAGGACTCCCGGGTCTCCAAGACTGGAATTTGAGCTAAATCGCCTCTCGTATGCCTTAACTCAACCCGGCTAAGAAAAATACGCACGCACAGTTCTGGACTGGTCGTGGGTATTTTCAAGGTTGAACACTGATACCTTGGGTGTTTACACTGACGGTTGGCTTCCTCCAGAGCTTGTTTTCTTTCCCTCCATCTATTCTCTCTGTGCGACAGTTTCTCTGTATTATTTTGAGTCTCCCTTTTCTCAACTTTTCCACGTATTACTCCCTACCACATATGAATTTGAAGTCTTGAGTTCATCCTTTTCATTCTAACTCTCCTGAGCTCCTCTGCTGAGCCCTTTGTCTCTGTCCAACATGTTTGAGGTTTCATCTCTCACCGTGCAGAGTGGAATCTAAAACACAAACTCATCACTATACCTCTCAACAGGGATCATGCCCTGACATTATCCCACAGAGATCTGGGCTTTATTAATAGCCTAGGGATTGTCAGGGGTATCTGCATGGCTATTTTCCCCAGACATAATTAGTAGAGTGGAGACTGTAACCAGGCGACGTACAGAGAGGCAGGATGGGTGTGTTTGAGCCACAGTTACAGAACAACATCTGTGGCTCTGCAGCCTAGAGGGTTTTTTTTTTTTCCAAGCATTATCACATCCAGTGACTTTCACAAGACACGAGAAGGTCAGAAAATGATGTTGGGGGAGAGGAAAGAAGCTGTTGGCATGCGCTGGATGGGAAACGGTTCTCCTCTCTGGAAAAAGATGTTTCGCTTTTGATTGTGCTGAAATATTTGAATTTTTTGATTTTGCATATTTGCTTTTTTGAATGCATATGTGGCCTGCTTCGAACTGAGATCAAAATATTTCCGTTCTGTTCAACTTAAAAAACGCTCAGTTTTGTGCGAATGTGTAACTAACCTGTGAGTTCAGAAGCACCACAGATTAACTTGGACCCGTCTCCCTGTGCGTTCCCAGAGCCCGTGCCGGCGTACTCGCTGCAGAGGGAGAGCATGGACCGCGAGGAGGCTCGACTCTCCCCGCACGCCGGGGGGCGTCTGATCCGCCAGCTGGTGGAGGAGGACAGCGACCCGATGGTGTCCCCTCGTTTCTACGCCTACGGACAGTGCCAGCAGTACCTGGACGACACAGAAGTGCCTCCCTCGCCGCCCAACGCTCACTCGTTTATGAGGTAGGCGCGTTTCTGGAGCCTGCCGTCGTTTGGGGGGGGAAATAGAAACGGATAAGGTTGATGCTTATTTGTTTTTGTTGCATGTTTTCTTTTGCAGCCGCAGGCGGAGTTCATCTCTGGGATCCTGTGATGATGAAAGAGAGGAGCTCACGTCCGCCCAGCTCACAAAGAGGATTCATGTGCTAAAGAAGAAGATCCAGAGATTTGAGGAGAGGTTTGAAGAGGACAGAAAATACAGGGTAAGTCAAAATGACCTGTTCATTCTCCATGCTCACAAACGGGGGGTTAGTAACACTTTAAATCCACTGGCTCCATCAAGAAATATTTCATACTAATATTATTTAAAATAGCTCATGTTGCACATAGTTTGAGCAGAGAATGTCTCCTGAATCCTTCCTCATCTGTTTTCATGCTCCCTCCATCCAGCCCTCCCACAGTGATAAGGCTGGAAACCCAGAGGTGCTGAGATGGGTCAATGAACTGGCCAGGCTCCGCAAGCAGCTGAAAGGTAAAACACAGACATGCCTATGACGACCGCTGCTCCGTCTCATCCTCCTGGAGATGAAACCCAAACGGTCCCCCGTTGTGCCCCACCAGAAAGCAAGCTGATGAAGTCCGAAGAGGACCTGCCGCCTCTGACCCGCCAGCGCAGCAACACGCTGCCCAAAAGCTTCGGCTCCCAGCTGGAAAAGAAGCTCCAGCAGGAGAAGGCGCCCAAGCCCCCGGTGGAGAGCACCCTGGAGGCCATGCAGAAGAAGCTCCAGGAGAAGAGGGAGGAGGTGAACCGACCCGAGGACATCAAGGTAGGACCGCCTCCATGCTGCACGTTCACAAATCCGAATATGGAAACATCTCCTTTAGAGCAGGCGTTAAACTCAGACCACAAAAAAAAACTTGTTCGAGGGGCCACTGCGTCTCCTAGCTCTGACTGAACTCGGGCCACCTGTGAAGTGTGTTGACTTGCTTCCTGTGTTGCTCTTGACAGGATATGACACGGGAGCAAATCGCAGCGGAGAAAGTGGCCCTGCAAAAAGCTCTTCTCTACTACGAGAGCATCCACGGCCGACCAGTAAGTCGCTCTGATTGGCTTTCATGTTGTTTATGCACTTCTTGGAGAAGAATTACACAGACTTTATTTTTAGGTATTTTTGCTTGGCCTGGGGGGGGATTTAAATGGCAAATACATGGATAAATAGCCAGAAACTCAGTTGCCTAAACCAAATTCCGCTGTCATATATATATATATATATATATATCGCCCCTGGAGGTCGGTGGAGTGCGGCTGACCTCTCAGCCCTCTCCCTCCTCAGCCTATTAGCTCCACTGAGTTGTGACTAATAGCCCTTCATTCTCTAAGCAATGGGCTGCGGCCTGTTAGCGAGGCAAAGCGGGGTAGCCGTCCTTTTGTGTTACGCTGCCGGCCAGGTCCTTTTGAAGGACTAAAAGCGCCCTGACAAAATGTCCGCTTCGCTCCCGTTTCGCCGCCTCAGGTGACCAAGAGCGAGAGGCAGATCATGAAGCCGCTGTACGACCGATACCGCCTGGTGAAGCAGATCCTGTGCAGAGCCTCCACCATCCCCGTCATAGTGAGTACCGCACGCCCGCCGCCCCCTTCAGCCGCCTCGTCCGTAGACGGTTAATCCCCGATGGAGCGGGCCACGCGTGGCCTGTCACGCCGCCGCCGCCACGGTGTCCAGCCTTTGCAACCTTAAGTCCAGCTTTAGGAGCTCAAAGGATCCCCGCGTGTAAAGGAGATTGATAATTGGCAGACTGAGCTCACAGGGAAGAGCAGGAAAGGCTCAGAAACCGCAAACGCTGGAAACTCCACCACAACCCTGAGGGGTTGTTTTATTTCAAGTGGAAAAAATGAGCATCTCATCGTCTTTTTTTTTTTTTTTTTTTTTTTCCCCCGCTGCTTATGATGTTGGAATATCTCCTTCATACATTCATACGCCGCTCTTTGTCATCTTTCGTTATGCAAGTTGTGATCTGCAGTTTACTGTTATTATGTAATACACCATCCCTTAATCTTCTTTGTGCACGTTGGGCCCACCAGCATGGATTATAGAGCCGTATTCCAGCTAAAAAAAACGCAGCATTTTCAGCACAATTTCCCCCGGTGTGTTTTTCTCCACACTCGTGTTGAAAAGAAGACTGAAAATAGACGGTAGCTCGCTCTCGGCCCAGGTGTGGCGTTTCTTGCTGTGAAAACGTCTCGTTGTGCGAGTGAGCGTCTGAGTGTAGATAACGCCTCCTTTTCGACCGTCACCACAGGGCTCCCCCTCCAGCAAGCGCAGAGGCCCCCTCCTTCAGCCCATTATCGAGGGTGAAACCGCACTTTTCTTCGACGACATCAAGGTGAAGAGCTGCTTCCATAACCAGTGAACCCCGCCCCTGCTACCCTTCAACCCCTCCTCCCCCCTTCATTCACTACCATCTCTCCCCTAATGAACCCGAATGCTGCCTGTTGATTGGGTGGTTGCCCGCTCCCTGCCCCTGGCATCTGTAGAAGTGTCGAATCAGTAGCTGCTGATGTTTCAATTCCTGCACGTGATACTTGAAGACGAATGAAAAGACAAAAGCAGTACCGTAGCATCCCATGTGAAATCAGTTCATGTGCCCAAACCCTGAATTTACTCCATCTGTGCACGCTATTGGATGTAAAACGTGACTCACTCGCCGCTTCGGTGGGGGGAAAAACAATTCTGCCGCCGAGTTGCAATGAGTCATACCTACTGTGAACTAACACGGCACGATCCTAACGCTCTGCGGTGTTGTGTGCTTGGAATCCGGCTAGATTTTTTTAAAAGTTCGTCTTAACCGCTCACACCCCGATGTTTCTCTAAAGGAGGAGGAGGACGGCTCAGAGGACGACGCAGACACACAGACGGAGTTCACCGTCACCGTCCGGCCAGACCTCAGCGTGCTCAGCTTCCTGGAGCACATGGACGAGGAAGCGGATGGCTTCATTTCACCCGTGGACGAACTGTCGCCCTCCAAGAACACCACAGACACAAGGCTGTCCAACCTGCATTCTGCCAACATGTAGGTGTCCGATTCCCCTCGCTGGTGCACGACGATGGCCCAGTGTTCCGTTTGTAAGCGTTTGTCCTCGCTCTCACAGGGAGGAGCTGGTGGAGCAACTTCAGGAAGCAAGAGAGGAGAAGAAGAGGATCCGCAAGAACCTGAAGGAGTTTGAGGACCAGTTCTTTAGACAAAACGGAAGGTAGGCATACCGGAAACTGGAGAGACAGACTTCTTCACAAATGCTTTTGTGACCCTGCGTCTAAATACTTGCCGTCTCGTTTTTTTCCAGGACTGTCCAGAAGGAGGACCGCACCCCACTGGCAGTGGAGTACCACGAATACAAACACATCAAAGCCAAACTGCGGCTGCTGGAGGTGCTCATCAGCAAAAGAGACTCCTCCAAGTTCATTTAAGGCAAACTTAAAGACTCTACAAGAGGACTATTGCTCAGATTTCAGAGACAAAGTCAAACGCTTCTCACTCAGATGGGTGGCAAAGGTGGGACGTTCCTTCACGCTGTTGTGGAAACGGCCAAGCTTCTCCACACAGAGACATACAGTGCACAGATTACCTAAATTGCATTTAATTTATTTCTACCAATTTTCGTCAATTTTGATTAGGAATCAAGGAATTGTTAAAGAAAACATTCAGAAGTAAAAGTTTAAAAAAATAGACATAAAATTGTTATTTTTGAAGAATTCTTTGAAGATGTGTATTTATGTTTTTTTCAAGGGAGATCCTACTGTTTGTTTCGGTTAGATGGTATTCCCTTAATGAATACGTTTCTTGATTTCAGTCCTGACCACTCTGTACTGTCTAAAATAATCATTTGGCTCATTTATCAGAAATTGAATTGAGTATTTGTTCACTAAAAGAAGTAGTTTTCTTTATCAGTGCAACCCAAAGACAGGCTGAGACACAAACCAAATGTCCATTATGTTCAGTAAAACATAGTAAGCTTGTTTTTGTAAAAACAGGTACTTACTTCAGCATTTGACTGTGTGTTGTGTGCGTCGACATGCTTCACCTCACCTTTTCTTTATGTTCAAATAAGCTATTTTTTCTCAAATCACTGGTATGTGTTTGCACACTTTGATTAATACAGATGAGGCCAGGGGTGTGGAGGTGAGAAACGGCTGCTAGAATCCACTGTGGTCTGTGTCCCCTTCCTCTCCAGTGCTTGTTTGTTTTCCTGTAAATATGGATCACTAAGTATGTTTACATTTCTGTGAGCGAGTCCTTTTCTCCATTATTTCTCCAAAGTGGATGATTATCAGTGTCAATTTAGTTTTCACTGAACACAAACACTGGCCAGGCTTGTTGAATCTCGAGTGTGTACATTTTAGTACATAAATTGTATTTTGTATATAAAATGAATAAAATATTTTTACTGACATTGCACTACCTTTTGTTTTTTTCTCAGGTTAAAACAATCTACATGTCTACTTGATTAAATGACATGACTATAAAACTGGCCCGAAATGAATGAATAAAGAGCAAGCCGGAGAAAAATCCCCTCATACATTTTATTTTAAAATCTTGGCTTTGACACAGCTTTGTGTAGATTTTGGACAAATATGCAAAAATCACATCCTCTGTAGCACATTAAAAGGTGCAAAATAGTCACGGGCTGCACAAACCTTTGCATAGTACTAAACTCTGCAGGAGAAATCAGCCTTAATTGTTGAAATAATGACTGAAAATGTAGAACAGTTGTGTACATGCAGTATAGAGCAAAGCGATAGGATGCAGCATCCAGAAACATCTCAGTAGAAGTCCAGCGTTTGACCCAGTTTTCTCACTACATCACTGGGCAGCTTCAGGTCTTTATTGCTGAATAATTTGAGTCGTTTCACTATCTGAAGCCACGTCAACACCACTGTCATGTAGGAAATATATAAAAAAATAGACATATGTATATGCAAGACAATTTCACACAGTTCACAGCTATGCACGACCAATAAAGTAGAGTAGGATGTCCGACTGCAGGAACAGATACAGTATAAGGGCAAGATCTGAACAAGTGATATGACAGAGACATTTCATCAGCACGTGATTATATAATCTGTCCATGTCCTTAGATTATGCAATTATTCAAATATTACACTGATTGAAGATTAATCTGTAATGTGGACACGAATAAATACATTTACCTATGCAAAGGTTCAATACACTTTTGTTTAAAATAACACTTTTGGGGGCAAACTGCATGTTTTCTTGTTTTTTGGCAGACTGATAGCTCTCTTTAGTGATGCTACACAGAAACCAGTTAGTTTTCCTTTTTTTTAAAGCGTCGGAAACCAGAGGTTACAGCAACTACTCTCGTTTAGGTAAGCTTTGATTAATCCATGCAGCTGCGACTTTAAAGATAATAGATGCATGTTATTTAGATCAAGGGGAAATTATTTCACCTCTTTTTTTGCTGGGTTAGTGTGGCAATCTCTAAACTTTTGGACGGTAAATTGTATCTGGGTCTGGGACACTATGCGGGGATTCATGGAAATAGTCATTTCGTTGCTTTGTTTGTTTTGGGAAATATGAATTCCGACTTCCTAAAAGGAAACCGGAATGCCGTCAAAGTCGGAACATCATTCATTTGGAACGTCGAATGAATGCCGTGTTGTATATAACTCGGAATTTTCCAATCCCCCGCAGGGAATCAATCAGATGAGACGAACCTGAACCTCAAAGGTCGGAGAAATACAAGCCCAAACCGAGTCGGTAAAATCGACACAGAAACTCACTGTTCAGAAACCATTCGGCCAGTTTAAATCCCTCTAAATTAACCACAACATAATGCTAACCCGACGTCCACCGTCATATATGTACTCACTTGACACAGCATAATTGTTTGTTATACACTTGCACTAGTAATATAATCTACCTCTGTTGGTGACAAAAGCTTACTGGTTTTAAGACTTGCAAATGAGACGCTGTTGAAACTGTTGTGCCGAGTCCAGACTTTTTAGCCGAATGCGACAGCAGAGGAGAGCCTCACCAACCACAACGTCCAATTCAAAAATGGTTGTCTTGCGCGTAAAAACCTGTCATACATTTGCATTAAAATACTATTTGAAGCACTTGTGAACTCTTGTGTTGTTTATGTATGCTCAACATGACACATGCTGCATTTGTGATGAACGTACACTGCTGACAGCTAACCATGTCAAATCCACTGCATCTCCAACCAGTCAACCGGAGCGCTATTAACTGACATCTTTCCCATCTCAGACTGTTTTTGTTCATTGAACGCGCCATTTTTCCCCTCAACTGTCGGTGGTTGCCATGCAACCAGCAAAAACTCCAAATAAATGCAAGTCTTAACGATACATTCCCATTAGTTTGACTGGCCTGAATATCTAACCAAATGACTGAACCCATCTGCATACTGTGCTTGTATTAGGTTTAGTATGTAACACGATGTAGAATAATTTTGCCATTAATAGTTGGGCCAACAAACCGACAGACAAACCGAATATGAAACAGGCTAAGGGCTGACCTGTAGATGTGCTGGCAGGCACGTATCACCCAGCCTCCAGGCTTAGCCAACACAAAATTAGCACCTGCAAGAAGCAGCCTTTTATCTAACGCAACTAAGTGGGATGACTGTTTTGTCCAAAATCCAAATGCTAAAAAGAAAATCTGGTTTTTGCTTTCACCCAACAACATGCATACAGACAAGATCCAGTAACTTCAAAAGTCAGCCTTGTGTGTATTCAGTAGGTTTTGCTTTACAAGGCAACACTGTTGAATGCAGGTTCAAGACGCCAGCTGCTATGTGATGCACACCTAAACAGGAATGAGCAATTTCAAGTGATATTCAGCATGTGTCACTCTGCAGCCTACTTCCGTCCAACAAAAACTCATTGGTCGCTCTGATTTTCATATCCTGGCTGGGAGGACATGCTGGTGTCCAGGCTGAAAAGGGTCAGCCGGACTAACACCCCTCCCACAATCAGGGCTAAAGATTATATTCAAAGTGATATTTACACTCGTATGTACAAGTATATTGTCAAAATATAACCACTCTATCTGATAAATTAAAAATAACAAAAAGCAATATATTGTTTCAAAGTAATAACGTAATTCTTTAAAAGTGAAAAATAGAATTTAAGGAATATAAAATACACAGAAAAAGACCCCAAAAAAGGACAACAAGCACACCTGGAAACTAGAGTTTCACAACCTTTGCTGGTCCCAATTTTTACTGTTCCCTTTCATCATGCCAATTTCAGCTAATAAATCATTGACTTTTTTTTTTTACTGAGAGTAAAAAAAAAAGACCATTAATGCGAACATGTTTACATGTATGAGTCACTAAAATATTATCCCAGTGGTTCTGAAAGGTTGAGAAACTCTCCAAAAAGCAAAAAGAACAATAGAGGACAATCTGCACCCACACACATATAGACCTTTTTGTTTCGAGATGCTTAATGATCTTGAAAAAGAGTGACTTTCCTTTATCTGATATCCCGTCACCTGCCCAGTTTACACACTAAGATGGGGGCGTATTGCTGTTAAAGTGCTTTGAAGCCCAACTGGGACTTCCCTCAGACCAGGCTGAAGCCCTCGTACTGTTCCACAGCTTGAGTGAGACGACGGCGTAGGATATCTTTGGTCTGGTAGCGAGGCATGTCCAGCAGGTTGTAGCAGGTGTGCGCTACTGGCAGGTAGTGTTCCTCGGCTGTGGTGGACTGGATGACAATCCGCAGGCTCTCCATACCGTGGATGGGGATGCGATCACTGCCGGTCAGGAACACTGCAGCCAGGACACAAAAGCATGAAAAGACGATGAGCAGCTTACATTTGAAATGTTGAAAAAGGTTGGTGTTTTGGTAATGCTAAAAACGTCACAGGGTGAGGGTCTACATTTGGTGGTAACAAAAATAATTAAAGTTAAGACTCAAAGCCAGAGTCATATTCTGAGCCTCCAACTATTAAGGTTGCAATGTCTCGTCTGTTACAGAGTCAGCAGAGTTGAGAGAACGTTCTAGAACAAACCCTCTACGACAAACAGTCTAAAGCGAAAATGATAGGATAAACATTCTCGAACACTCCTGAGTAAATATTCTAGATCAGTCAGAATATTTTGGAGAAAACATCATAGAAAATAATGAAATAAACATGAGGGTAACAGTCCAAAGCGAAAATTGTAGGCCAGACATTCTAGATTGTTCTAGAACAAACAGAGGTTTCTACATAAAGCATTCTTGAATGAATATTCTAGAACAGACACCTTAGAACATTCTAGAAGAGACACCCTAAAACATTCTACAACATTCTAGAACAGACACCATAGTCCTAGAACATTCTAGAACTGAAACCCTAGAACATTCTAGAACATTAAAGATAGAGTATTCTAGAACTTTCTTTAACATACATTCACTATAATGCAGTCATTATTACTACAAAACGATATAATAAATCATTATATATTATATATCATGTACTTTAATATAATACATCAATTTTTTTAACCCCTTATTCCCAAATGGGGGCGCTGGGGGACTGGGGCCTATCACAGTAGTCAATGGGCGAGAGGCAGGGTACAGACTGATGGGTCCGCCAGTCCTTCGCAGGGCCACACATACAGACAAACAAAGACGAACAACCACGCACACTCACCCCTAAGGGCAATTTGGAATGTCCAATCAACCTAACAGGCAGGTTTTTGGACGGTGGGAGGAAGCCAGAGAACCAGAGAAGCCACAGACATAGGGAGAACATGCAAACTCCACACTGAAAGGTCCTGGTTCCCCCAGGGACCGAACCCTCTGGCTGTGAGGCGATGGTTCTAACCACCAGACCACCGAGCCACCCATATAACAAAATATAATATAAATGCAAAAACGTGGGATTTGGCCTTTCATCATAGATTTCAGTTTTAGTGGAACTGCGCTGATTTATTTCTGACTGTTTCACCGATTTGCCGAAAGCACGTCATTTTCATTAGGGAAAAACTTACATAAGAACTGCTTCTTCTTTTCCAGGGGAAACTCATGGAAAACCTCCCAGAACAATCTCACTGTTGGATGTGTGGCTGTGTACTCTCCTTTGTATACAGCATTCTGCAAAAAAAGATAAACAAAAGGATGAAAAGCTATGGTATCATCACTGGCAATTTGTAATATCTTTATTAGGTAAAACATAAATTCTCTCAAATATGCAGATATCTGGAGATGTTTTAAATCTACTGAGCATCATCTGACTAATATTTTATCAAATCCCCCTTACATATGCTGTAATTGACAGAACAAATGCAATTAACCATAAATAAAATGTTTAAAAAAAATTTAATTAGACATTTGATCAATTGCACGTCACTTTGCAACATCTGCCCTCAATGAGCCCTTTATCCTGTCTTCTGTACATAAGGTTAGGAACTTCACTGCCAACAGCTGGTTGAAATTTCTCTTTCAGAGTCTAAATTTTAATTCTCTAACGCAATTCATTATCGCATTATCTGTCCCTTCTTGTAAAAAAAAAAAAAAAGTAACGAAATAAAAAAATCTACTGACAGTTGCATCACTTTGGGTTAAACATTTTACTTATGTCTGAAAGCAGAGATAAGATTTTCTCATAAAAGCAAAAAGATACAGATCAGAGAGATAAACGATATAGAAGGAGAGAGACTACAGAGCTAAAAAAAAAAAAGAAAAGAAAAGAAAAGAAAGAACTGCCAGACGGCATGTTTACCTTCTCCATTTCCTCCCAGTTGTAGTTGTTGTTGCCAACAACCATGGCCATCAGCTCAGAGGGCTGGAACAGCAAGAGGATCTCCCCTCCACAAACCTTCAGGAAGCCGGAGGAGAAGGCCGAGTACTGTTCGCACACAGAGTCTGAGAACACGTAGCGCAGATATGCCTCCACAAACTCCTTCCTGAGACGTACAAAAAGGGAAGCACAAAGGTCATCTATTATGTGCACTGCGACTCATTCTAAACATCAGGTTATGAGGGGAGAATTTGTTCAGACTGTAAAACACTTCCCACATTGTGTCTGCAGCTGTGTTTGTGCTTTAATGCAGGGGCAACCTATTAAAAGCTTTCTGTGAGCTAACGAGACCTCCTCGACACCTTCCTACTGCAGCCCGTTTCGGCTGTGTTTAATTCTCTGTGAAGTCTTCATGCAGTTGTTTAAGTAGATCACAGCAATAAGTCCACCAGAGCATTTTTATCTGCTTTTTCATCACTGATGAAAAGATCATTTTGTCATGAATAGGCAATTTACAGAAATAAGCATTTGATTTAAAACAAAAAATCAATTTGTGCTTTAACAGAAAAAAAAAATAGAAGGTTGACTAACAATGTTCGAATGCTAACTCCTTGTTTAAAATAAGACAGCATTAAGCTTTTATCAGTGAAGCAGTTTAGCTTGAAAGGTCACAGGTATAAGAAATTAAACATAAAAAACTGTTCTCTCATCCTGTGTTGTCATGACAACAACAGCCTGGCAGCGAGCTCTACATGGGAGGACTTATTCAAAAGTCGTACGGGTGCACCAAACTGTGAAATTAACTAGAACTCAATACGCCCACACATTAGTCACATTAAGCAATCACACGGTTTGATTTTAAAATGTCAACTAGAATAAAATGAACTAAGAAAAAAATACTTTTCATGTACTGTGCTACCATAAAACATGTTTAATAGTAATATTTCTTTAACATAATTATTAGCATCTTTTAGACGTCGGTATGGGTATTTTTTAAAACATTTTATGAAATGACTGTGCAGGTGGAGAAAAATGATGATTGCAACCAAACTTGAACACAAACCCATATCTAAAAAAGGGAATCTTTTTAGAAAACTACTACTTCAGCAGTGCGAATATCTTAATAATCAGATCATTAGTAATTAAGAAAATGCTTCCTAAAGACTTATGGACTGATCACACACAGTGAAATTTCATTATTACGTTGACACACCCCACTGAAATAGACTAGATTAGTTGTATCAATCATTCAAGAAATCTCTATCCAGACCTTTGACCAACTTTGAAAGGATTTAATCAAATGTATTCATGTTTGGCCTTTATAACACATCCTGGCAAAACTCAAGAGTTGCTGCAATAAGAACAGATAAAGCTTGAAATATGTCAAGAACATGCTGAGTAAAAATGAACCGAGTTTTGTGAGGTCACTAGCTCTTAACCACCACATTCTGATCTATAAACGAAATGGAATGCTTGCAAAATGTTGTTTAACTACATAAAGAGAAGCCAGCTGAGCTTCATGGAAGAGAAATACAGGGAGCAGATCATCCCTTTTCCTTGCTATCATTTCTGTTAGAAATGTTTTATTTATGAGTGTTGAAAGGATTGCGCAGAAACAATTCTAAGCCATCTGTCCAGCACAAAGCACCCAGACGTGCCAACACATGTTGCCCCACTGCTCTCTGAGGACTCTTCCACACACCCCAGGAAGCATGACCACTGGCATACAGGCAGGATTAAGATATGAAGTGAGCCGGAGCAAAAACACGCTATAAAGGTTGTGTGAGTACGTGACCGTCTCAGAGCAGTGGAGCAGGACGACCATAAACTTCACGGTTATCTTAGCGTGTGTCAGAGATGATTCAGCAGAGCTGAGGGAAAGCATCTTTGAGAAGGCCAAACCTGTTGTTTTTGTCCACGGCGATGCTCTCTCCACCTGGAACCAGCTCCTTGACTTCTGTCATCCCGTAGTTCTCCCTGGTAATCTGAGAGGTAAACACAGCAAATCACCACAGAGCAGGAAAGGCTCACGTTAAAAAAAACAACTGGTCACAGGTGAATTGAAGGTGCCAAGAATGCCTCCCTCTGTATAACAGCTGAGGAACAATATTCAATATACACACAAAGATGCCACACAAGGAGTCACATCCCATAAACTAGGACACACACCCCTACAATAACCAGAGGCTTAATTTTAAGTGCGATAATGGGCTCAACACCAAAGAAAAACAAGAATTTTCAACATTTTAGCACATTCTGACCCCCTTATTTATTTTAGTTTTACACTTTTCATGTACATGAGATCAACAGAGAAGAGCTAAATACAGGACCTTTGGTGAGCCACGTAACATATGGAAAACATATTTGGAGATCACTTGAAATATTTCCGTCTTTTGTTCAGATTATACGAGTTCATGGGTGAAACACGAAAACAAGATTTGAGGGGAGTGTTTGGAGTAACACCATTAAATTGATCAAAGATAAAGATGTACACACAGCAAAGTTGAGAAGAAATATGTCCTCCACGTCTCCTCCGTCATAGTCTAGAAGTTGCTGGAGACTCCTGTGGAAGATAAAAGAAGTGAAACATAAAATCACTAACAGGTGTTCGTGACGCATGGGGGAAAACCTGGATTTGGTCAACTGACTTCAACTGTGGGATCAGCTGTGTCTGTGTGAGGTGGTAAACTGTGAGGCACTAATAGGAAGTGACACAGAGGGTCTGCTGTGCTAGGAAACACAACTTATTTACCAGCAAAACACAGGAAACATGGAAAGCGGACAGACAGGCTGGCAAAGGAAGGGCTAATTAGTGGAAAAGAATGTGGGGTTATTGTTACTGATTCAAGGCCGCAACGCTATTGAAAAGCGCAGGAAATTAGAGAAAGTGTTGTTTGCCGATTTGATGTGGAAAGCGTGCTCCCCGAAAATATCTTAATTTTGAACTGACTTTTTACGAGCTCACCTTGTAATTTTGATTAACTGTTTAAAGATATATCAAATCCTCTAAAATGATGTCGTGGGTGCATGGTGGCGAGGTGATGAGCGCCGTCACATCCAGCTTTCTTCCACCGTCCCAAAACACTTGAGTTAAATGGTGACTCTAAATTTACCCTCAGTCTGAGTGTGCATGGTTGTATTGCGCTGTATGGCCCTGTGATGGACTGGCCACCTGTCCAGGGTTCTCCCTGCCTCTTCCCAATAACAGCTGCGATAGGCTCCAGCAACAACAATTCAATTGTTCTTAAACTAGATAAAGCAGTTTTTAACATGTAAAGATCATCAAGCCATCCCAGAGCATCTAACAATTATTAGTAAGCTGAGACATATAGACTCCACCGAAAGACAGAAAACCTTTTCTAATCAAAATTAATCAAAGCTGCAGCCAGTTTCTCTTTTACTCGAAAAGAAAAAACAAACTTTACAAAACCACTTTTGGAGCACAACAATCGTCAGTACACATCTGTGTGAAGCGAGAAGCGTGCTTTACCTGGCCTCAGTGGGCGAGAGCTCTTTGAAGTCCTCCAAGGTTGGTAATACATCCAACAGCTTCTTGTAGAGAGCCAGGGGGAAGTGGAGGTCCACCACAGTGGAGTTATAGATGGCCAGACCGCAGATGATCCCAATCAGGTGAAACCAGTTCTGCTCCACAAAACACTACAAAAGAAAAAAGGAAATCTTTTTTTAATGTAACCGTTACCACCACTTTTTAAGTTTCAGTTAAAAACTTTTTTAGGAAGGTTGAAGAATTGTTACTTGTAATGCATAAAGCACACAACCAATACAACTCAAAGTCATGTCTCTGTTTCCCAGCAGACCTCACTTAAGACATCAACAACGGTCCGTGTTCTAGGAACGGATTCCATATGGGGGCGAGTGTTTTGTAAATCTGAATGTTTCCACTGACCTATTCTATCCCTTTGCAATAAGAAGGAAAACAAAAGCTCTTCCTGGAAATTCCCTCAGGTCAAATAGATATACACGATGCTGAACAAATGGAAAAGGATAGAAAAGGCTTATAGAGGGCCTCGCAATTTACCGAAATACTGACTACTGACTCTAAGAGAAAGGTTGAGAAACTATTTTACACATGTACGGGAGGCATGTTAAGCTTGGCCTGCATTGTTTTTAAATTAATTCAGCAGCTCTCCAAACTCAGGGGCAGTGCAGGTTCCATAGGCCTGGAATCCTATATAACAGCAACACTGTTTAACGTTAAAGAGGCTTCCTGAGTAGGACTGACTCCACATCATGCTTTAAATGAAAGCCTGAATACAAAAAAAAAAGCTTTCTCAGATACTGACTTACTGAGAAGTCTCTGTGAGAACCAGGGGAAGCTACATAAATGTGAGATGATAACCAAAACCACCTCTTTTCATTAACTTTTATGTTTGTCCACATGCACCCTGACTTCAGTGCCGTACCACAACTTACTTTGTCAGAGAACCACAGCAGGTTGGACTCTTTGTAATGGGTGAACATCCCGTAGACTGGATCCATCAGCTCCTTCAGCAGCAGCAGGAAGAACTCCTTAGTAACTCCACCTGCGTCCACTGCCTCCTCCCCGTCAAAAATCACCTGGGAGGAGGGGGTGGGGGCGGACCAGAAGTGGGGTGAGATGAGAGTGGCAGGACAGGAAAGCAGCATTCTCATCCAAATTCCATTTCAGACATTAGAAGTGACGTCACTTACCTTGAGGGGCTTCTTCAGGTCCACGTCAGAGTACGTGGTGATCTCGCGGAGCGTGTCACTCACTAAGTGGTTCCTGCGAACATGCAGCACCAGGTAGGGGTTCCTGGCGAGCTGCGGTTCCAGCGTGAGCAGCATAAAGACGTTGTGTAGGTTTGCACCGCTTACGGCCATCTTGGTGACGTTGATGGTTAGAGGTGTGGAGAGAAAGAAGGCAGACTGTAAATCGCTCTTTTTTGCATTGAATACAATAAGATCACTTTTGACATAATAATATAATAAATTGAAACATAGCATTGTCACAAATACTTTCCCGTGACCGGCAGATACCTGCATTTGCAGTTCAGCATCAGTTTGCAGCATTGTTGTCTTGGCTTGGGCGTTCAGTATGAACGGATAGGCACATAGGTTCAGTGAGGGAAAGTCATTCTGCAGGGGAAGGGACACTGAAGCTTCTTACACAATAACCACGAAAAACAGCTTACTGACATGTTTGAAACCAGACTTTCCTACCTGTGAAGGGGATGATCCCATTTTCTAGAAACAAAAATGACAAAGAAAAACATGACCCAAATGGAAATAGCAAAAAAAAGAAAAGAATGATAAGTTGCTAAATGTTTTGATATTTAACCCATATGAGCAAATACCCGATTTGTGATTCTACAGCTGGGCCATTTAAGATAAACTGATTTTAGCTTAAATTCTTAGTTGCATGAATTTAGGTGTGGTTGTTAGTCTCTGTGATGGACTGGCAACCCTTCAAGGTGTTTGATGCACCTGCCACAACCTGGGTTCTAAGGGCTTACTGCAGCTGTGTGTAGAAGTCAACAATGACAAAATTGCATCACACTCACAATCTCTGCTTTACTCAGAAACCATTTGAGGTAGTCTTCCTGGATGTCCACCAGGCTGGTGATGTCTGGGATATAAAAACGGTTATAATCCACATGCTGGGCCTTTAGATTTACCTGGAAAAGAAATAGGCACCATGAGACATGTTCCCTAAGGATCTGTGCGGAGCTGTTGGTTTGTTTACAGCAGCAGGCGGTGCCATTAGAGGGTACCTTGTGGAGTTTCTCTAGCAGCCTGAGCGTGGCCACAAAATAGTTCTCGTAGAACACGGGCACGAGGAGCGTCTTGCCTCCTGTGAGCATGAACACGACGATGCTCTTGTACATGTCGACCATTTTGGTAAAGACGCTGCCGTCCACAAAGCACCACCAGTTATCTGCCGGGAAAGGAAAACAGGACACTTAAAGACCAAACAAAGGCTAATTTAACCAAAACAGTGGCAGTTTCAGATTTAATGTGTCAGTATTTAGTCTTAAATCCTCACAGACTGACAAAACGTGGGATTTTTCTCACAGTGCGTTGCTGTACACAGAGTCCACTGAGCGTCACCTCTGTGGGGAACACACGTGACTTTCCCGAACATCAATGCAGAACACTAAAGAGCCTTATCGGTCCCACTCAGCAGTTTGCATACATTCTTGTTCTTGTTTTTGAGTTATCTGTTGCCGAGATAACTGACCTGACACACGAACGTGGATGAGGACGCTGACGCAAACCTCATGTGGTGTGACACTTACGTGGTGTCAATGTTTTGGATTGTTTTGTCTTTTCTGAGAGGTGTCACAACAAAGACAGAAAGTAAAAGGAAAATATTTGAGAGTACGCATGCAAAGATGATACCCAATACTTTGCTGGGGTTGGCATCTAGCCGGAGAATGGCCATTGCCAGAGGAATAGTGAGGCGGATGTAGTATTTGGATTCCCGCAGAGCTGGGCACTCCGATAAGATGAGGTAGATCCTCATGGCCTCGACGTCAGGAGGGGAACGTGGCAGCTGGGGGATCAAGAGGCTTTCAAAACTCTTGGTTGCCTAAACAAGAGATAGGACAGAGGTCTATATTTACAGTACACTTTGGAATAGAGGTAAAAAAAAAAAGAAAAAAGAAAAAGGGATAACTTATAAGCGGACTGATTATGAGTGCACGGATCCCTCATGGACCCATGAGGGATGAGGACGTAAACCTCGTGCAGCATGACACTACGTGGTGTCAATGTTTTGGATTGTTTTGTCTTTTCTGAGAGGTGTCACAACAAAGACAGAAAGAAAAAGGAAAGATTGGAGAGTGCGCTCCCTCTGGTTCCACGAGGGAGCAGGAGGAAATACACATCATTAGTGGTCTGAACTGTTTCCAATTCCTATTAGGTTCACTAGAGCAAACCTAACATTACTGAGCCATAAGAGTAGCTCATGAGTCAGCCCTGCTTTTCAGGGATTCTGTGGCAGAACGTAATGTACTGTACTTTCAAAACCAGAGTTTAGAAGGTCTTTGTTTTTATTGCAAAAGCTGTGTTTCTCTGAAATGTACATTTTTCTGCTGGTATCTATCGATGATTTGAATGAATGGAAATGGGAAACTGGTGGTTAAGTGAGAAACAAAACTATGCCTTTTTCTTTGCTATTCATGCTTTGGGGATGATCATAACGAATCCAAAGCAAGTTGTGAACCGATACCTGTTCCAGAAGTCCAGAAAAAGCTGGTTTACTGAGAGTCTCAAACAGCATTCTGACAGAGTTGAGATCGATTCCCGGAATCTTTGGGTTGGTTTTGAAGTGAGTATCATCACTGTGGAAACAAAACAAACAAAACACAAAATGATGTGGCTGATTCCTAAGAGGATAGAAACAGGGCCGAGGTCACAATCAGTGTTAAAGTCTGCGTGACGGTGCACGCTCCGTTGGATTAAACCAGAACTATTCCAACCGGTCACATGGCAGGTCAGCAGTGAGTCAAGTGCACCTAAAGGTGCTGCAGCTAGATGTGCTAATTCTCCCTGCGACATAAGCAATGGCAGGGTAGACCTGCCGCCTAAACGTCTTTAAGTCAATCCCTAAGCAGATCTCCTCTTCGGCTTGGGAGCCGGGGATAGTAAACACTAACTGATTTACGCTTCCAGGTCAGAGCCTCCACCCAAGCCAGCCAAACCCTGGACATGAGAAACAGATGCCGTTTGCAGTAAGCCCTCACTTTCTTAGAGCAAAGGTTTTGTTTAACACAAACACATGAGATCCTGTGAGGCTGTTTGCCGGACAAAAACACACAGATGCAGACATTACACTCCATCAGTAGAAAATCGTAAACATCAGTGTGGAGCCACTGAATTATAAGAACTCTTGAAAAGACCGTCTGAGACGTTCAGGCTCACAAATGTGACGTAAAAGCAATGGAAAAGGCATGCGTTTTTAAAACCTTTAAGCTTCTGAAGCAAGTCCTAATGCTCTCACTCTCAAACAGAATTAAATCCAACCTCTAGAGGATTTTCTCACATAGAAATAAATCAGCACAATGCAGGAAATGAGAGAAAAATACCCACTAAAATTTCCTCAAAACAACCGTTCTGTGCTGTTCTCATAATCGACACCACAGCAACCAACTATTAAATCCTATTTGCATCATATAAAATGTGTTTAACACATGTGACCAATCACGTCTCAGCTTTGCTCTTTGAAGCAAATATTCAGAGAGAATAAAGAAGGTGAATAAGCCACAGGGAATCACCTCTATTTATGAGTTATATTTGATTATTAGAGACCACGTCATTGCCAGAAAGTGTGAAGCACTTACAGGCAGCTCCTGTTGGTGTCATGTTTCAGACCCCCTTGTTAAGTCTGTATTTTATCTTCCAGCTTTCACATAGTCTGCAATCTTTGGAGCTGCCTCCTTACTCTGGTTTCAGAAGTGTGTTCTAATGAATTTCTATGTCTACAGCGTTGTGTTTTCCACCCTGTTGATCTTCGAAACCGATTCCCAGGACACGATAAGTATCTGCTGAGGAGTCAGGCCTAAAGGGCCAAGACCTTCCAGCAGGTAAGAGAAAAAAAAGTCAAATCTGGACTCAGACAGATCTCAGTTACTGAGCAGATACCATCTTTCCCAGGCCAAACAATCGCGTGTGCTTTTGGTAGAATAAGCTTTTATATATCATCAGAAAGTATGTGATGTGCAGAGCTAATGTACCTCATGAGGTAAGCAAACGGTCACTTCACAAGCTTTTTCTGTTTACACATGGACGTGTACATTAAAGCAATTATTTGTCATCACACTGAGTGAACAGCTGCTTTTTACAGAACACAGCAGATAAAGAGAAAGTATGTGGACTGACCTCTAAATCTACGTAAACATTACCACATAGACTAAATACCTTTTCCACAAGTAAAAACAATAGTCATCCTTACAATGCCCCCGGTTGTATAAAGACAGATATCAAAACATACGACCTCAGGACAACAATATATTCAGTTCTTATAGATTGGTGACAGTGGGATTACTATTATTGAATGTTTGAAAAGCAGCCATTTTGTTCATTTTTTTTCCTGATTCCAATCTTAATTTGCTCATACTTTAGAAGAAAAAGTCCTATTTTGAATATTGTTAAAAAGATTAAAGTTCTACAATGTCACTAAAACATAAATCAACATCAAACAGTCGCTGTGTAATAAAAGTCTGCCTTCCAAGCAAAGTTTGTGTACCTTTGGTCCAAGAAGCTGGCGTTCCAACAAGCAGTTGAGGAGAGATGAATAATAATGTCACTGCAAACAAGAACAAAAGGTTTTATTACATTAAATGCACAAGGAATATTCCTGTATAATTCAACTAAACTGACTTTAAAGCAAAAAATGTAACCATAAAAATAAGGTGTGTGCGCTCAGAGTAGAAAATCAACTATTTGATCACTTACTTTGTGACACTAGAGTCTGCGCTGTACATCAGTTTTAACCTCCATGAATTTAACCTGTCATAGTTGATCAGGGAAAGGCTTTTACTGATGTTAATCACTCTGAAGTCGTCTGGGGTGGTGGAGCTCTGCAAACAAACAGACGCAACATAGCATCAGTTCACACCTTGGACTGTGTGTGGAACAGGTCACTCTGGGCCGTGTCTGCTTCCTCAGGGAAGATTAAATAAATAAACCAGGCCTGAGGTCTAAATATTACAGCTTGGGTGTGCGGCAGAGGCTGGGTGTTTTCAACTGGCGTACATTCCTGACCACTTCTCCGAAATTCTTCTTTGGTTAACAAAAAACAAAAAACAAAACACAGTTGCCGAAGCAGGAAAAGTTGAGGTGTTAATGCCACCCTGTGGTGGAACTTATTAGCACAGCTTGAGTTTCTTGATGATAAAGCTCTGCACAATTTGAATGTGAATCTTTAGGACTAATCAGATTCTATGAAAATAGTGTCTGTGTGCGCTCGTGTCAGAAGGAAACTCCGTTCTTATGGGACCTTGTATTTGCTAACTTCTCAGTTTCTGCTAAATATGACTTTCTCGTCCTGTTTTAACATGGACAGGTGTAGCAGATGAAGGTTATTTAACTAAGCAAAAAATAAACTGTAACTCAATAAATGTGATATAAATGTTGCGCCGACCGATCAGCATAAACCAGAGGGACTGATTACGGACATTAAAACTAATAAAAAATAAAGGCAGGTGAGACATACTGAGGGTAAAAAGCCTAAAGCAACAAGGCTTAGCTGAGAAAAAACAAACAAACACTCAACCACATACCTGTTCATTTGAGTACAATAAGAAGCTGTGATCTCCTCCACAGATGATTTTGGTCACTTTATACTGCTTCGAATCTGATGCACATAGAAAATGGCTTCAGAACAACCAAACAGTTCACTGTAATCAGGGATAGCTGAATAGAACAGCATGGACTGTCTTATTCATAAATCCCCTCATCAGAATGTCAAAGTCATATTAAAAAAGAGGAGGCTGGTGGGCCCATTACATAACATTTTCATTACTTTCTGAGTGCAACTAAGCAGTTATTTCATTGAGTTAGCATCGGTCCGCCACGTGATCCGGCAGACCCACACAGCAAAGAGGATGAGTAAAGCCCTTTTACACAATAGAGAACTGAAAACAGCAGTTCTGACTTGATCCTGGTTATTTCACATGATACACATCCAAAAGAATTTCCCCTTAACAAAAACACCCTCCCCACCTCCACAGACATCTCATAAATAAAACTATGAAAGCACCTCTTCTCTGGACATTTCCTGTCAGGACGCTGGTCTTAACGGGAAACGGGCTTCTGGAATCTCCCAGTATTCCTGTCCCCAGCTGGCCGTGGCTGTTGCACCCAAACGCGTACACCACGCCAGAGGATGGCACGAACGCCAGCGTGTGGTGCCTGGCAAGAAGAGAGGCAGGTTACAACCAGCACAGCTACGCTAGTTACTGCTTTATCAGTGGTGAGGAGAACAGTGGAGGTTTGACTGTTTTAAAGTGCCCGGGACCTTTCTGTATACTCAGTACCATGCGTGCCTCAGCTGTTACTGTGACCCTGTTAAGGACGACATCCAGACTGTCAAGCCTGTGGCTTCTTTGTAAGTGGGAGGGCCCTAAACGATGGACGCACATTACCTTTTTTTTTTTTTTTTTTTTAGATGGGTGGGCTTAAAATTCATCTGAGAGCTAAATGTGAGTCAGACTGAGCGTAGTTTAATGCGTAGGACAGAACAGTACCTGCCGCAGACGATCTGGGACACCTCCGTACCCATCAGCTCCAGCACTCGTCTTGGTAAAAGTTCATTATTGGTGGAGCCGTGACCCAGCTGACCCCACGAGCCATTGCCAAATGTAAACAAACCTCCGTCCTGCCGCACAGGAAATATAGGTAAAAATAATTACAGAGTTCAATTACAGATAATTGTCATGTAATATCAGATTGTCCAGTTGTGTAACAGACACTGCTGCAACCAAAGTGCTGCGATCTGCCCTTAAAGAAGCAACATGTGCTGAGCAAAAGAGGCCAAAATGTTGGTACCTTCGTCAAGGCCGCTGTATGCTCATCTCCACAGCTGATGTAAACAACTTTCTGAGATCTCAAAAACTTGATGTGGCAGGGCACTGCCCGATCTGAGGACGGAGGAGACATCAGTCAGATCACACTGCTGTGCAGTGGTTGCATTTGAAACAAAGCATCAAAGTGGTAAAGCTTTACTCATTAAGAGAATCTATAAATTATTTTCAAGTTTTTTTAAATCAAATGTTTCATATTCAAAATCACCACTTGTGATGAAGAACACATTTTTATAAATGCTCTTTTTGCTCAACAATCTCTTTCTTTCAATTAAAAAATGTCTTCAATTACAATTACAAGCAGCACTGCTTATTCCAATGTGGCATCCTGAATCTTTTCTTTTTGAAACGACCTGCCGATCCTTACCTTGTTTATCGTTAAGGCCCAGCTGTCCAGCTCTGTTTTTGCCCCAGCCGAAAACGGCCCCAGACAGCGAGAGTGCAAAACTGTGGTCTCCCCCAGCAGTTATCTGTGCTAAAGGAATTCCTGCCAGAGACTTCAGAGGCTGAGGGTACAGCTTGCTGGGCTCTCCTTTCCCCAGTCCGAGCTGACCACTGGTGTTCTGCCCCCACGTGAACAGCTGGCCATCTGAGAGCAACCACACACACACACACAGATCGTATTCATCCTCATCATAAAACACATACCCATCATTTGCAGGTCATTATGCTTTCCATCTCAGCGAGAAACCTTCCAACATTCAAACGAGACACAAGATTTATTTTAATTAAGGAAATGACAGACTTGGTCCAACATTTCCAACAATGCAACAGCATCTCTGTCTAATGCCTGTAGTCCAAACAGGAGTGACCAGGACTATGCTGGCACTGATTTGTCACAAACACCTCCTAAGGGATGAGTGTGCCGTTTTATCTTCACCAGTCGTTTGAATGCTTCAAGGACCAAGAGACCAAATGCACGCTGGCATACAGTCCTCATTGGGGCAAATAAGCCTTTTATATTTCCCCCTAAATTTAACCCAGTGGTTATGCTGTCACACAAAGGGGGCAAAAGTTCATACATGAGGACAAATGAATTGATTTCAAGTGACCATGTGGTGCAATTCATCTCAGTTAGATAAAAGATCATAAATAATGACAAATGAACTGATTTCAAGTGGATTCAAGTGACTATCTAGCAATTCATTTCAGTTGGATATGTACATGGATACAGCATTCATGATGTGAGCAGTGCTGCAGTGTTGTGTAGAGATTGTGTCTTTCACACCTCTAGAAAGTGCGATGCAGTGCTGATTCCCACACATTACTTGGGAGATGCTGTGGTCACACAATCTTTTAACCAATCTAGAAAAAAGGAAAAATATTCATCAGCACAAAGAAAGAAAACAACATCAATAACATTTCACTTTAGAGTAAGCAATGCCCCAAAAGTCTGGGATTAACTAGCATCCTGTACCCTGCTGCTTTCCACCAAAGCGTCTTCTAAAAATCATCCTGTACATTTTGAAAGGACCCATTTTTGGAGTTTTGAGAGATAAATGCCTCCAATTGTGCTTGGTTTGAAGAGTTTAAGCAAATCAACAGATCTGGATTTCGAGCCACAAATAAAGTAGTTTTGTACCTAAGCAGAGTTTTACAGGAGTGGCTACATTTTTCTTACCGACTGTTTACCCCTATACTGCACAGCTTTGCTTTGTTAACGGAAAGAGGCAAACTTTTGGCTTTCTGCAACAACCAGGAGGCTAGGTGTTTCTGCCCTCTATCATGCACTGCACAGTCACCTTGGGACTCGAACAGCTGCATCCACGCTCCCCAGCCCCAGCTGTCCGCCTTCTCCAGCTCCCCACGCAAACACTTGACCCTGCTCATTCACCGCCACCGAATGGGCCCGACCACATGACACCGTCGTTATCTTCTGAGTATTCAAAGCGCCCACCAGCTCTGCGGGAAAAAAAGAGAAAAAAGGAGAGAGATGAAATCATGAACAGACTCCATATTAAAATCAACCACTTTGGTTATTGGACCCTCCAAACCTTTTGTTCTTCATTATATTCAATTCTGCCTTATTTATTTGTTTTTGCTTTTTTACAGAACAAATCTAAAATGGCAAAAAATAAGGCTGATGTGACTTATGAGCAGCAATGTCGAAAAATAACCTGGGAGAAGGAGTTGAAATACAACAAATCAGAGTGTTCTCATGCACCGTGAAAGAAGCAGAGAGAGAAGCGGAGATGCAGAGATGCTGATCAGAAACCTGAAGCTGGTGCTCTAGTTTCCTGTGTGGATTCTTGCAACATTAAAGTGGTTTGACAGAGACACTTGACTGAGCTCATAAAACATTTTACATTTTTAATGGCATTCATTAAAACTGCACATATTTTATGGGTAAATTACAACTGGCTTGATGTGATAGAGAAAGTCCCTACATGTTACCAGGGTGTTTTTTGTACTTTTGTAAGCAGACTTGTTAGAGGCGAACCAACATGCCCAAAGAATGTGGCAACCCACACTGATCCACACAAATGATACCAGCACAGGCCAATTCAAACTGCTACATGGTACTGAAGTCCTTCTGTCATCCAGGTTGTCTTGTGTATTTAAAAAAAAAACACCTTCAACTACACCTGTTTGGATACACAAAATGTTTTTTACTATATATTCAACAGAGCTAACAAAGGAATGGCCTGAACAGGTAGATAAAAGTCCCTTAGTTTGCTGAAAGTTTAGCCCAAATCATCCCCAGTTTCTTTGTTTTGCTTTCATTAAATCGGATGCAGTTCTAAAGAAAAAACTAAAATAAACTACTGCATTTCTATAAAGCTGACAGCTCAATCACTGCCCATGGGGTCAGGCCACATAGTCTGGTTCTGATTCTGCATATTGACTCTCCAAAAACACTTCAGGAGGGTTTAGGGAAGGTGCCGTTCAGACATGTTACTGAGATATCTGCTTACCTGGGGAGCTCTCAGTCTGGTCGTGTCCCAGCTGTCCACAGCTGTTAGAGCCACATGTGTACACACTCCCATCTTGCAGCAGGAACACAGTGTGTTGCCCTCCACAGGCAAGCTCTTTCAGTCCCCTGCCACTGAACATATGACAGCTCCTCGGCTCAAACACAGGGTTCCTCTCCATGCCAATACCCAGCTGCCCATCCCTGGCATTCCCCCAGCACAGCATGGTGGAGAGGGAAGAGGAAATGAGCACCAATATCAAGAGAAGGAGAGGGTGAAAGCCAGATGGAGGAAGACAATAATGCTCAAGCGTGAGAGCAGCCCCGCTTTCTCCTCTTCATGTAAATTCCAACCCTGCAAGAATCAAAAGCAGCAGAAGTACATCAATACCTTCATCTGGAACAAAGGATAATCACTCTGTTCCATTTGTATGCCCAGACAATGTTTTAATGATGAAAAAAGGCATCAGCTATAGGATGATGTCAGCATAATGACAGAGGAGCAGGCAGCGTGTTTAAATAAACCCTGGCAGAGTAATCCTGGCTTAAGAAGCTCCAAGCAGTCCCGCTTGCATGTGCATCCGCTCGTGGACATGTGTGCGTTTGGCTGACTGAGTTAGCCAAACATGACAAACAAAAAAGATGATCAAAATGAACAACCACATTTGAAATCTCAAAGCTAAAAAACATACCACATAACCCATATGATGTTGGGATATGAAAACATTACAATTGTGGAACATTGCTCCTGACTTTGAACAAACAGCACAGTTATTCTTAGATATGCATCCAGGTATCAGTAAATATGTAAACCTGACTAAAAGCAGCAAGTTAAGAACCAACAATTAAGCTAAGTAAATAGTGATTGTTAACAAAGCAACTGTCAATAATGTTCGTAGTCGTAGTAGACTAAAACCAGTATTCTAGTCTAACCAGAAGTGTGACTTATCTCATAAAATATTCCTGCGTCGCAGCAGTTATTGAGATGGTGTTGTATATGTTGACATATCTATATATTATACATCTATATATTGGCATCAGTATTACTTGTAGAATACATTTCAACCCCGACAGCTGAAAATACAAAATACAGCAACACTTTTCTATAGTTGTGAATCGCTGGGAAAACCGTTTGTTTACATCCTCGGTGTCATTCAGCTAGCTGCTTTTAGCCCAAAACGTTCCCGCTTTCTCCTCTCTAGAAAGGGCAGCAATGCTACGTTATCTTGGTGATCTATTCTGTATTTATATCATGAACACAGACTCCAGTTGTAGCTAAATATCAACACCAAAGTTTGCAACCTTAGTGTAGTTAAAGGCATCGAACCGACGGATTGATGACCCACAAAAGCTATCACAGTTTATAGCTAACTAACGAGGGAAGGCTAAAGCAACGCTGCCCAAGAGAAAACCAGCCGGCAAGCTACTGTCAGCGGTGTCACAATAAATACTGTACAAAAAAAGCTATAGCTAGGTAATACGAATTTTGAAAACGGTGTGCGTACCTTGGCAAGTGCATCCTGATATTGAACGTTCTGTTTCGGTTTAGTAGCTCAGAAAACAAACGGGAAGTACCAGAGCTGGTTACGTCACCAAACCCTCAAAGCAAGAATTATATGATTGGCTAAATAAACAGGAAGTGCAGGTGTAACGATCAATTCTGTGACTAGTCACATTCCATGACCTAGATAATGTGTACGAGCAATGACTTTTAAAAGTGGTATAATCTATGTCTAAAAAAATATTTAGACATAGACATATAATTTATAAAAAATATGCAACTCAAGAAAAACAGAGTTTACTTTTATTTGTGAAATCATTATATTATAGCAGGACTGATTGTCTTTTCTCCTTTAATTTCAACATTGTTAAGTGAAAACTCAAGACAACGTTACACATTGACTACATTTATTTTTTTTAAATGCAGGAATACAGAGAAAATAGAAGAGATTGAGTCACATGAAAACTGGGACAAAAATAGAGGTACTGAATGATTAATAAATAACATTTAAAAATTCACATACTCTAAATGTAATCCCGCTTCATATCAAATTACATGCATTTGCTCACAACACCCCGTATTATTCCCATCCTACCGACACCAAGAGGCCCTAGTTTCCATTTAGTGATTGGTTCACCTTGCTGCCAATAATACACTTCTTGACCAATTATAACGTCTATTTGTGGGGCGTGAAACGAGGCTCATTCTGATTGGCGCAGTTGCTTCAAAGGCCTTGTTTGATAATATTGTAGAATCTGAACCTCAACGCAGGTACCGAGGGCGGTGGCGGTTTTCACTCAGTTCTTAGCAATTTAAACCTTTAACCGTCTGGAAAGTCAAGACATCTTAAATCATTTAAACAATCGAGGTAGGATTGTTTTTCATCATAAACCTGAAGGGGGTGGGTTGGTTGTGCTGGATTATTAAAGACTAACTGCGAAGCTAAAGCTAACCACCTAGCTAGTTCGTCGATCAAGCTATACTTGGCTAAGAAGTTTACGTGAGACCGAAATATGATGCTTGACCTGGCGGCCTGTTTCAGCTTTGCAACAATACACGTGAATAAGTAGCGGAGACACATACCCATGTTATGTGTGACATATTTCCCATGTATGGAGATAATGCCCTGTATTAGCAATAGCAGCTAACTCGTTGACAATCAGTTGCTGGTGTTTCTTGATGCTGCGCGTAATGTATTTAAGCTACATGATGTAATATAAACAAAGATTTGTACGATTTGTCCATTCGCTATCTGCACTGAGATAACCATGTAAATCTCTTGCATAAATATTTTTGTTGAAGAGCACCCATTTGATTCTGCACGGTTCTCTCAGAGGGAAATATTGACTTTAATATTCAGAAGAGAATTGTATCAAATCTATGTAACCAATTTTTCTTCAGTGTTTGGACACCACATCCCTCTACTTCTGCATCCAGTTTTGCTCCTGTGATTGTGCTGTCGGGGTGATGTCAGTTGCCTGTCTCGTGCGCCTGGTCAGGTGCAGTGGTTCTCCAGTTGGTCGCAGTGGTCTCTTCCAGAAGGCTCTTGTCCCACCGCCAGTACAGCACGACGCTCATCCAGAGTTAACAGTCTTCAGTCGTAAGCTTCAGGGGCCCTCGGGAACACGATACAGCAACACACGCTTTGATCCGGACAGCAGTGGCCGCCTCACCACTTGGGATTCGTTTGGCATTTGGGACGATCGTATTGATGAGCCCATCCTGCTGCCCCCCAGCATTCGTTATGGCAAGCCTATTCCTAAGGTTAGCTTATCCAGGGTAGGCTGTGCCTCCCTCATTGGTCAACGCAAGGAAAATGAAGACCGCTACAAGGTTTCCCAAATGACGGACAGCATCCTTTACTTTGCCGTGTTTGATGGACATGGCGGACCAGAGGCAGCTGACTTCTGTCAAAAATACATGGAGAAATACATTAAGTAAGGAAACTCAAAAATATGCTGTCTCCACATGTCCTCACCAGGATTTAAACTGATTGAAGACGACTTTGAAGGCTACATATCGGGAGTTTTCAGTTGATGCTATATATGTTGCATTTCAGGGACCTTCTTGCAGAAGAAGACAACCTGGAACTACTTCTAACGAAAGCCTTTCTTGAAGTAGACAAAGCGTTTGCGAGACACTTACACTTTTCTCCGAATGGTAGGTTCTTTCACGTGCGCCTTTAATTTACAGTGAACACACACAGATTGATAAATGTGTTGAAACATTTTTTTTTCTTTCCTCTTCTCTCTTCAAACCTAATGTATTAGTCTTACGTAGGCTTTGAGGCTTTGGATTTCCCAACTGTTATGACCTGAACACTTGGTTGGAGGTCTGTCGTTGCATCCAAAGCTTCTTAATAACCATCAAGCAAATAGCCATAACATAACTCCTGTACATGCAGCATGAGCCCACTTATGTTTACAGACAGGCAACAAATTGAAGGAAAAACCCACCCACCTGCTTGGCTATATACCACAGATATGGGTCCCTTTATTTAGAGAGACACCAGAGATGTCACTAACTAATAAGAGCAAAAGCTATGTAACATTTTTATGAGGCCACTAGATGATAACACACTTAGAGGTTGAACTCCTGACTGAATTCATTGATTTCCTTCATAAGCAAAGTTTGAAGCTGCTCTAGAGACTTGTCTGGTTAAAGCAGCTTTTATTTTTTTCCTTTAATTTGTTACCCATCTTGTTTATAACTTATTTGAAAAATGTCTCGATGAATTGATAGACATGTAGGATTCTTAGCAGTGTAGAAACCCTTGGAATGAACTGTTCTCAGTAAGGTTTTGTGTTGACTATAAACGCTAGTGTACCTGCTATGTGGCCATAGTTTGGCCACACTGTGCAATGTCCCAATATGCCTGTGTGTGTGTGTGCATGTTGTCTACGGCAGCTGCTGACCCAGCTAAGAGCTGGAGGCCCTTGGTACCCGTGTGGATGACGAGGGGCTAGATATTGAAGGAGTCCAGCGGGTCCAAAATCCTGGACTACTGGAAGGTTCCTTATCTTTCTCTCAATCCTTTCTCTCTCTTTCTTTTTTCTTTGTCCTCTCTTACCAAGTGTATGCAACGCTTCTCGTGAGACAACTCATCGGTTTAAGCCAGCGTATGAGACCGCGCGTATGTAGTCAGAGACTAATACCCATCAGATGCTGCATGTTTAAACCTAAAATAGGCCAAAAGCGAAGACTTAGCAAGTCCTGTGTTGGTTCTTCGGGAGAGAGAAGGGAGTCACTGGGACATTTCAGTGATTTCGAAGCGTTTACTTTTATAAATCTGCATCCTATGTTAGATTCAAATGACTGGAAATAAACTCTTCTTATCCTGTGTTAAAGGAAGGTTAACTGTTTGTTTGCACCATCAAGAGCATTTAAGACTCGTATTACAGAAATGATGAAGGGTGCAAATTTTCTTCATCAGATTTCTGAGTGCGTTTTTACCCCCTTGTTTATTTTTTCCGTGACCGGTCAGCGTTTTCTCACAGATAACTTTAGATGTGTTCATAGACAACTAAAGAAATACCATGACCTCTCAGTGACTTATTCAGACTGTGTTATTTTTTTTGTTCTTCTGTTTTTTTTCAAATGTTTGCTCTTAAGTGATATAGAGCTCAACCCCAGACATTACATGTCAGTTTTTCATGGTTAAGCTTTACATTGAGCTGCTGTAAAACTCGCTTTGGATTTCAACTCTGTGCTGCAACAGTCCAGCCTGCATGTGTGACTTTCTCCCTGCTGTTTACTGTGTAAACCGTAGCTCGCTCCAACTCAACTAGAGGGCTTCCCACAGACGTGTGTTCATTCTAGTGTGAAAATGTGCCACACACCAAGTGATTTATCAAAAAAAAAAAAAAAAATGTATCTTTGTGTGGTACTCTTGGCCTGTTCCGCGTGTGATGGTCTCTCTGGTGTCTCTGTAGGACCGGGGATAAATGCAGGAACCACTGCCACTGTGGCCCTGCTGAGAGACGGCATCGAGCTGGTGGTGGCCAGCGTGGGAGATAGCCGGGCCATGCTGTGCCACAAAGGCAAGGCCCTCAAGCTCACCGTCGACCACACGCCCGAGAGGAAGGACGAAAAGGAGAGGTGAGGACGCACGTCAAACCAGAAAGCGGAAGTGACCAATAAACTCTCTTCACCACTGCTAAGTGCGGCGTAGGAAGATGTCTCCGAGTCTTTGACCTGATTTGGTTTTTTTCTGTGTATGTGCGTGTGTGTTCCTCTTCTCTGCGCTGGCCTTAAGGGTCAAGAAGAGCGGCGGGTTCATCACGTGGAACAGCCTGGGACAGCCCAACGTCAACGGCAGGCTGGCCATGACGCGCAGCATCGGAGACTTTGACCTGAAGAAGATGGGCGTCATCGCTGAGCCCGAGACCAAAAGAATAATGGTGGGGGGATGGAAACTGTATTGAGTTCTTTTTTATGAAACAGTCATGTTCATATTGAGCTTTCCCGTTGTCCACAGCCTGATGAGCTGATGAACAAACGGCTGGTTTAAGTCTCTCCTCCCTCTGCTCCCCTCAGCTGCATCACGTCCATCACTCATTCCTGGCGCTGACCACAGATGGCATCAACTTCATCATGAATAGCCAGGAGATCTGCAATGTGATCAACCAGTGCCACGACCCCAAAGAGGCGGCTCAGAGGATATCCGATCAGGTAAAACAAGCACGCTATATCTGTTTTTCATTTGAACACAGGGCAGAAACAAAAAGTCCAACCGCCTGTGTCCTGCCTCTCAGGCCACTCCTTCTCACGTCACTCTCTCCACACTTCTCTCTCAGGCTCTCCACTATGGGTCTGAGGACAACAGCACCATCATCGTGGTGCCTTTTGGAGCCTGGGGGAAGCACAAGAGTTCGGACACGAGCTTCTCCTTCAGCAGGAGCTTTGTGTCCAGTGGCCGCTGGGCCTAGACGCCGGGGGGGTGGGGGGGGGCGGGGCGTATCGGACTGTCGCAGGCCCAGTTAACAAGTGCAATAAGTTGGTGCCCCTGATTTAGCGATGACACTCAGTGGGTATAACATCTTTTTATTTTTTTCCCGTTAGCGCAGCGTGATGCTTTTGAGCCTCTGTGAAATTTCTTAGACAGTACACACTAGCAAGCCAATAAACCTCACAGGTGCCGGAAGCTGAGAAGTATTTAAGGAATGGGGAGGAATCGCGATAGCATGAACATTTGGAAAACTACGGAACTAGTTTTCTTAGTGTTCCTGGCTCTGACTGTCTGCCATTCTGATGTTTTTTGAAACCCTTATAATGCCCAAATTGGATTTTTTCTTTTATCAGCTTTAACTGAACAAGAAACTTCTCAGAATAATCACTCATCTGGATTTCCCAATTTAAGGAGTGTGGGCAGCTTTTTAAACATATTTATAACGCTTAAGCAAGCCTAGATGTTTAAAAAAAAGAGAGAGGACAATACAGCACTGGAAATCGAATGCTTGATAATCATTGGAGTTAATTCTGACCTTCGTATAGGCACAGCAAATCTAAAAAGACATGGGGAAGAAAAGAGTTCCCCTTATAAATAAATCTGCCTAAACTTCCCCACAAACAATTCCACCTCCTGCTGTTTCCGTTTGATTTACTTCAGATTCTACCCAAAGCTCCGCTCCAACTCTTTGAAGCCCTTTTGCACAGCAATGAAGGTTCAGGAGAGGAGAACAGAACCTTTAGAGCCACATGGCGCCTAGAGCCATTCATCCACGCAGCGTTTCGCTGGCTGAATTGGACGTGTACGATTAAAACTGAACCGAACGGTCGGGGCGTTTCTTCCGTTTAAACACTGCTTCAGGCCTGGCGTGTGTCCATCCGTCCTGATCTGAAGCAGGTTTTTGTCGCAGCACAAAAGTGTACAGAGTATTTTTGTAAATAATTGTATTTATGAAAAAAAAAACGACGGTTCTGTTATATTTGTTTAATTGCCTGGTTATAAATCCCTTATATCTGAACGTGCGGTGCCCACAGGAGCACTAGTCCTCGCCGTTGTGTGGTCTCCACAGCATTTCGATGTCGACTTGAAATTAAAACGTCTGTAATCCCACGTTTCTGCCGGTTGCAGTCGCTGAGAGAACAAACTGTTGTTGCTGCAGAGGTCAGCAAAGAGCCACGCAGGACAGTGTGTGAATGTTTTAGGGAGTTTAAAGAACAAATCGGAATCTGAGAGGCGGTGCGAGCTGATGTCGGCTGCACTTCATACTTACCAGCACTGTTTCTTCTGCGACAGCAATCCGTTTTTTTTTTTCTTCGAGCAGTTTGTAAATAATATCTACTCCTTGATGTGATTTAACTATAAGGACTCCGTCTTTGTGCACAACACGTTGTCCCTCCACAACCTGGTGTGATCCTAAGGTGTGTGTTCAGTATTTTACTGTGTTATAAACATTCGCTGTAGCTGTGGAGCTGGATGTGGCTGTGTCTACACTGCTGTTAGTGCGCTGTTTATTTTCAGTTTTTTTCTTTTTTTTGTCTAAATGGCTTGGCTCACTTCAATTAAAGACAGTGCTTCAAATATTTGTTGTTTTTCGCCTTATTTTTGTTTAGCTTCTGTGTTGTTAGAATTGCATTTCTTTTGGGTTAACCCGTCATGCATGGGCTCTCTTAACACTAAAATTCCCAACGCAAAAATGAATGGACAGAATTTTTTTATTTTTTTATAAGTATTTGACAATTTGGGAAATTTTCCCTGTGCAGATGATTAAGGTGTTTCATCTTACATTCAGATCTATTTTACCCTTTTTCTGTCTTCTAAACCAAAAAAACTAAATAATTTAAAGCCCATCCAAAGCATGGTGTTATTTTCATTTGGCGAAATGATTAACTAACTTGAGCCCTCGGGTTCAGCTTTTAGCCATTAAATCTATATTGACTCATCTAAAAAATTAAATTAATTAAATTAAAAAATGTAAAAACAATTTTTCTTACCCATATGTAAAAAAAAAAAAAAATGCAGAATAACTTTGGGTTCATTTGTAAAAATGTCAATTGAGGAGCATTACTACAGTCGTTTTTTGTTTTGTTGTAACCTTCAGTTCTGAAACACATTCAGGTTAAAAACACTTGCATTGGGTTCATTTATCAGATCCAGAGACAACATCCATCATCTATATTTTTATTACAGTGGTTGGAGCAGACAGGCAGCGTAAAAGATGTTTTCTATTGAACATTTGTGTGGTTGAGTGGGAAGCAAAGGGTTACTCTAAAATGCAGCTTTGCAGCACAGCTAAAAAAGTTCCTCACTCAAGCTGCACTGGTGTTCTGTGCTGACAGTCTTCACCAGCTGCCCCCCAGCATCATCCTCTGGCGGTAAGTCAACCCAGCGAAACTTTCATTGTACTCCTTTTCTTCGGATTCCTGCAATTCCTTCATCTTAGCTTTAGTTTGCAGATGCACGGGCATCAGCTGGTTTGCTGAGCTGTGGAGCAGAAAGAGAATGCACAGCAGGATGTGGAGGAAACTATGAGTATTTGTTTTTATCTCACACATTAAGAGATAACTAGAAGGGCAATATACTGTTTGCTACAGACCACATGGCCATAGGTTCTGAGTCTCTCCACATCAGTCACACAGTGCTAATAAGGACTGATAAAAGTAAAGAATTCTTCCGTGTTGCTCAGCAACTGAGATCAGCCATGCTTTAACCTGTCCCACGGTACTGATGTCAGCTAATAACAAAGCATGTTCCATAGTGATAAAGAAAAGGTAATTATGATAATTATATGTGCATGTGTTTGAACAGTTTCAGAACTTATATTTGTCTCCTATTGGACTGTAGGAAATCTAAGCATGAACATGTTTAAATGTACCAGTGTTGAATTTGTCAAAATTCTGAGAAAAAGTTTCCTATTTGTATTATTCTTGATATAGATTTTCGTCATCTCAAAACAACAGGTTTTTTTATAATACATGTAAGTAATATCAAAACCTTTTTTATTATCTTTGAATAACAATGCAACAGTATAATAGAGTTCTGATCTTAACATAGAGGCATTCATTTTATAATCTCAGTTATGTTTTCGTTTAGATTTCCACTGTGTTGGTCATTATTTGTGGACAGGATGATAATGAATACTGACACAACTTTGATTTCAGAGGTTTACTAGAATTAGACACGCACGTTTTAATCTCTCTTTTTTGTATGGTCACAAATTTAACTTTAATGTAATTTGTCATTTAATATCTCCAAATTTTAATATTTTGCTCAATTGTTGCTACCCAGGAATCTCAGTATCTTTTAAACTATTTAAATGGTCATAACCAGCTGTCTGACAGTAAATACACAGCAAAAAGAAAAGTGCATAAACTCAGAGTTGTGTTTCTTAGGATAGTTTGACCTGATTTCCAATTTTTAAAGCATTACTTCCTCTGTATTATTGGTATAAAATAGTTTTTATTGGATTGGATCTCTTCAGAGCATTTACTTTGCTTCTAGTGGCCGCAGAATCCCCGTCATATGCTCCATATTCATATATTTAGTTCAAATCACTGTTCATTTTTTTGTGCCGACAGGATGAAAGCTTCAGCGGATGATGGAGAGAGCTTGTCACGTTAACATTGCAATGATGGAGGACATGGGGACCAACGGGATGGCCAGAGCAAAGGCTGCTGCCGCCATGGCCCCGGACGAACAGCAGCGGGGCTCCACTGTCAGTTTTCACAGTGTCCAGTACAAAGTCAGCCAGAAGAGCAGCTTCCTCTGCAAAACTCCAATGAGTCCCAGAGAAATACTGTCAGGCATCAGGTGAGTTTAGGGAATGTTTGAAAAAATATTAATTCACTTGCAGACAAATAAAAGAAAAACTCTGTTCAAACTGGCATGTTAATATCTAACTACTCATTCATGTTTATGACTTTTTCAAACATTACTACAAAAATACAACAAAATTTAAATCATTCAGGGTTTTTAAAAATATATTTTTTAGAAAATGACAGATCCACCAAAAACACATTTTCACGTCTCAATACAGCAATCTATTGCAACAACTCCTTTAGAGCTTTAATTTTTTGTAGAGTTTGTGGTGGTCTTCCTTTAAACTCTCCCCTGTAACTCATCATATTATACATTCACGACGCAGAACAAAAATATGTAGACTCTTAATAATCTTCTTAATTAGTAAGTATTAGGAATTTATTTCCCACAAGTGACCGAGCCTAAATGAATTAATTGCATCATGTGAGCCACTTCAACATCTATTCAGTTTTTCATTTTCATCGTGAATGATTGTGCGCTCTTATGTGATCTTGTGTGAGTGTTCTTAAAGAGGTCACGGGTTTTGCTTCTGAATAGTTTAGAGTGGTTTCAAACACCACATTGCAGGATTTTTAAAAAATAATTTTTGTTCACAAAAAAACAAATCACTAGGGTCTTTTTAACCATTTGAACCAGGAACTTAGAGGTAAACTCATGTTCACCACAGCAACACTATTCAAGCCCAAAGAACATAGGCCTACTATCAATGATGATTGAAAATAATAGCAAAAAATAAACGTACGTGAGCTTCATTACTTTCATCTGTGTAAATTCAGTTTATGCGGTCATACACATTTGTGTGTGTGTGTGTATGTGTGTTTTACAGTGGAATTATGAGACCTGGTTTGAACGCTATCCTAGGACCAACTGGTAGTGGGAAATCTTCGTAAGTACTGCTCTCCTATTTCCAAAAAAGATGTTTCCATAGTTTAAAAAAAGGGGGAAAAAACAGCATTTAAAAATTTCTTACATAGTGTGATTCTGTTATTCTCTTTTTTTTTCTCGTGTGAAAAGTGCTGCTTGCTTTGAATTTTAAAGCAATGAATATAGTCTGGAAAAAATTAGTGAGATGGCAGCTCCTTGACATGAGACATGTTAAGGACCTGCTGTCAAATTTCAGGAAAACTGTCATATCATCAGATTCACTCTCTCCTCTGTGAGTTTGTTGCCATTTTATGCCGGTTAGAGAAGTGGAGCTGCACAAAGGCACTGCTGAAAAATAAAAAAAATGCTCCAGAAAGTTAAACAATTTCAACAATTCAAACGATATTTTAAAGAAGATTCTTTAAAGCATCATGGTGACTGTAAGTCAAATGTTTTGCTGGCATGAAATAAAAAAAATGCACATATATTTTGTGGAAATCATGACATTTCAATGGTTTCATGTTCAGTTGGAGGTTTGTTAACAGGTCTTTCACAGAGCCTCCCAGATTAAAAAAAAAAAAGTTTTTATTAAATATTTGTGTTTCTCTAAAGATTCCTTGACATTTTGGCTGCCAGAAAAGATCCTGTGGGCCTCTCAGGGGAAGTACTTATTGATGGAGCTCCACAGCCCCCAAACTTCAAGTGCCTCTCTGGCTATGTGGTCCAAGTGAGTTCATGAAACCCACCCACACTGGGTTTCTAAAGTTAAACTGATGATGTGCTGTGGACTTGTGGCGAGGAAAGACCCTGATTAATGCACAAGCATCTCGATGATTAGTGGTGTTTATCTGCCTGTGCTTTCTGTGTGCAATGTTTGGACAGATTTCAATGAAAAAAAACACCCAAAATGCCACATAAACAAAACAATTACATTAAATGAACATGATTACGTTATAAGGTCTTTGCAATGCTGTTCTGTGAAGATAGCATTTTCACTCAAATATTTCTAAGCTTGAAAAAAGTGTTTTTCTGTGTCAGGACGACGTGCTTCTGGGCACCCTGACCGTGAGGGAGAATCTCCGTTTTTCCGCAGCCCTGCGCCTCCCCAGCTCCGTGTCTCAGAGGGAAAAAGAGGCTCGGGTCAATCATCTCATTAAAGAACTGGCTCTGACAAAGGTGGCCGACTCTAAGGTAGAATTACATCTTTTTCTTTTTTACTGCCTCTTAAGAATGGAGCCAGGATGGATTCACAGACCTGGGGCCGTGTGTGCTCCTGTTTCCCCCCCAGGTGGGCACGCAGATGACCCGGGGAATCTCTGGAGGCGAGAGGAAGAGAACAAGCATCGGTATGGAGCTGATTATTGACCCTGCCGTTCTCTTTCTGGACGAGCCAACCACAGGGCTGGACGCAAGCACCGCCAACTCTGTTTTGCTGCTGCTGAAAAGGTGTGAAAATACATTTTTTCGTTGTCTTTTTGACATAATCCCGGATTGTTTTTGTCACATACATCTGTTTTACAGTCACAATCAGTCAGTCCTGTCCTGTGAGTGCTCATCATTACTCACGTTGGATAGACGACTGTTTTCCTCACTGAGCTGATTTACTGAATTCACCAATTTCAGAATGGCTGGTCAGGGAAGGACCATAATCATGTCTATCCACCAACCTCGCTACTCCATCTACAGACTGTTTGACACGCTGACGCTGCTGGTTGGTGGTAAAATGGTTTACCACGGACCAGCGCCAAAAGCATTGGACTACTTTGCCAGCATTGGTGACTATATTCTGATATTCTGTCAAAGGTTATTTCCAATCAACCAATCGCCAACAGCATTTGGAATAAGTTGGTATTAAATCCAGTCATTGGGCTTTATGTTTAAGGTTATCCATGCGAGCCCCATAACAATCCGGCTGACTTCTTTCTGGATGTTATAAACGGAGACTACACCGCCACAACCATGGCCAGAGTGCCAGGCAGTCAAGGTAACAGGATGAATTAACACTCATATTAGAGTTCATTTAGATTTTTTGACGAGGTAATGGCATTCAAACCTGATATTGATTCCCTTATGCACAATTTCCACAAAGTTACCTGTACTTGGATGGTAAAAGGGTCGCAGAATATCAATCACACTCTCCCTTTGAGACGCTGGTTAGCCCTTTAAAGCCTGATCCAAGAATAAAACAAAACAGAAAATTACTTTTTTTTTGGTTTGCATTCCTTATTTTGGCCTTTTAACAAAATATATAAAAAGAAAAAACAGAAAAAGAATTTTTATATTAATAATTTATTACTATGCCATAAATCAGGATTATTTTTTGTGTAGTCTGCTGACCCCTGTTATCAATTGTATCTGATTTTGTACAATAGGATTTTGAGCAAAGTTTTTACCATTAAATTATGCAAAAGGTGTCAGACGCAAAACATTTCAGAAACCGTATGTATAAAATATGATACATTTGGCATTACAGGGTTAGGCAGATATGTATTGAGTGAGTTTGGGCGCTTGAATGGGAATAAATTCTGGAAGCCTCTTGGGGTATTCGTGTGGGTGAGGCCTGGGGAAGGCGTTCTCGTTGGCAGAAGACATGTATATGGACTCAAAAAAGGTTAAACAATCATTAAACAAACATGGGAACATTTTTAGCTTAAAGATAGATAATGAGATAAATGTGGGACCTCCAGCAAACCAAAACGTTTTACTAAAACTGGGTAAATATGGGCGATTCTTCTTCTCTTGAGCCATTGCTTTGGTCGTAGACTGTGTCCCACACTGATATCTCCTGCCCCCATGGACAGCTTTGGACTGTGAGGAGGTCAGCGGTACCAGGCAGAGCATTGAGGAACACCTTGTAGAAGAGTACAGGAACAGCAGCTACCGCACGGAGACACAGGACGAGTTAAAACGCATCGTCCAGAACAAGAAAACCACGTCACGCACAAACGCCCGCGTCATCACCTACAACAGCTCCTTCTTTCAACAGCTGCGATGGGTTTTTCAGAGAACTTTTCAAAACCTCCTGTTGAACCCCCAAACGTCTGTGGCCCAGGTGAGCATCTTTATGAACGGGAATCTTTTTGCGTGGGTTTTTTTTTGTCACCGGTTTAGACATTTTCTGCCCACATGTTATTAAAAAAAAGAGACCAGACATGGAATAAATTGTACCTCGCATGTTATTGTCAACCAGAAACACAGCTCATGTAAGGGGTCAAGTTAATGCTCTTATGAGTTGTCCCGTGGTGTCAAAATGCTGTTCGATGTCTCCTCTCTCGATGGATTATTAACAGCTAATTGGCCCTAAATAAATCAAAAATAATCCCACTACAAGAGTTGCTCTTGGCCGCACAGGTGCCATAATCGGCTTTGGTGACTGCCATGACCCTATTCCTTGCTCTTTGCGCCTAGACCTGAACTGATATCATATCTGGCAAAGGTTCCTGGGCCCTGCTCTGGGAGTCATCACATGATGGGATAATAACCTATCCCTCCTCGCTGCCTTGCCTTTCACATGAGAGGCTGAGGGCATGAGGTGAAAAAGGCTCAACCTTACTGGCTTATCCCTTAACCCTGGGAACCGCTTGGTCCTGTCATAATCTGTAAATTGTTAGGCTTAAAACTTGTGTCGCTCTCACTTTTTTTTTAGGAGATCTAAGGAAGGAGCATTATGTTCACTTGACCTCTGATCCCCACTAACATTTTCTGCTATGATGAGAATTGCCGAGCACTGGTACACAAATAGTTTTGTTTTTCTTACAGATATCAAGAGTTGAAACATGATTTTCAATTAATCCTAAAAGGATTGTTTTCTCTCATAACCTCACTACACGCCTTTGAGAGATTTTCCTTTGGCAATTCCCAAACATGCATAAAAAAGATGTCATATAAACTATGAGTGTGTCTACAGGGGATGTTTTTTATGATTTAAAAGGAATAATATTGGTTGAATCTGCCATCAGTAGCTGAGGATTTCTGCGTTAAACTGAGGTTGACACTCCAAACTGTTGTTTAAATGGGTGACAGAATCAAAAAATTTTTTTTAATTAACTTTTTCAATTTAGCTATTTATCAATTTATTTCTTTTTCATTTATCCTTCATTCTTAAGTAATCCTTAGCCAATCACCTTATATTACCTGGATCTTTGACAGTTCATTGATGTCACAAAAGGCTTTTAAAGTTTTTACTCCTAAATTATGGTTATAATAAAAACCCTACATATGGAGTTTTTAAAAAATACTATAAAACACTGTGAATAATTACTTAGTTCTTATACTCCTTTTTGTCTTCTGCCAAACCTGATTTCACAAAAAAGCAAAAAACATGAAAAAAATAAATCATAACTACAGCTATTGAGAACCTTAATGTTGTACCGGCTTGTTTCAGCTCATGGCTGTCATCAGGGTCATTAAATGGTTTGATTGCAGTTGCTAGGATATAGCTTCTTGTAGTCCTTTTCATCTTTCAGGAATTTCCTTGCTCTTTGGATCAAACATTTAATTCTCTCATTAATGCAGTTAATTCATTGTTCTCCATTTGGCAAATCCCTTTTTGGACCTGCCAGAGTTTTACGAAATGGTTTGTTCATTCATGCTTCATTTTTTCCTTTTTGAATCGGCCCTTTTTTCCTTATTGTGTAGTGAGTATTCAGTAATTTATTCTGACAGATATCATTATTTCATCTCATCTATTATGAAAAACACAATGTCCTCTTGGATTACCAAAATTAAGGAAATATTTCAAGAAATGACCCTCTGACATCAAGTAATTGAATGTTGTTTGAACTTTAACCCTTTGTAATCACCATCCATCATCTCATGAATGATCATTATAAAAATTAAAACACAGTGAAATCACTGCGCCATCTCTTTGTTTCGCCTTTGCAGCTTGGAGTCAACATCTTCCTTGCTCTCATCGTGGGAGCCATTTTCTTTGGAGTCAAAGAAGACCAGAGTGGCATCCAGAACAGGTGAGACTTCTTATCCAAGCTACACCGGCTATGTCCTTAGCAAATAACAGAACCACAGTAACCTTATGTCTAATTATACAATGTGACAGTTTTTCCAGTCATCAGTATCTCATTTTATAGCCCCCACCCATCCATATATTTTTTATGCTGCTTACTCCTAGTAGTTTCAGAAGACCTTTTTCATTGTCACATGCCAAATAGAAAAAATACCTTAAGTAGAAATAAGAATCGCCTGTTCTTCCAGCTGCAGAACCTTCAATTTTCACGTTTTTTTTTTATCATTATAAAATTCAAAATGAGTTTTGTTTTTAGGACAAGACAGTGAAATTTGCAAACCATTGCATTTTTTCCATTTTAATCTTTTGGTTCTGCAGGATGGGGGCCCTCTTCTTCATCACTACCAACCAGTGCTTCAGCACCGTGTCTGCAGCTGAGGTCTTCATCACTGAGAGGCACCTCTTCGTGTACGTGCATTGACCAAAAAAAATACGAAGAAACTGTGACACCTTTGTTTCAACACCACAATTCAGTGTTTACTCAGAACAAAAAGGCTGAGTCGTGCTTGATTCATGTGTCATCTCATGGCAGGCATGAGTACATCAGTGGCTACTACAGAGTATCCGTCTACTTCCTCTCTAAGATCCTGTCAGACATCACCATGCGCACCATCACATCCATTATCTTCAGCTTCATTGTTTATTTTTTGATCGGTAAGAAGCACAGATAAGTCAGTTGACCGACTCGCGTTCGCTAAATTAGGTCTGGTATCGGTCTCTAATAACTATAATAATGTTTCCGCTCAGGGCTGAAGTCCACGGTCTCTGCCTTTCTGGTCTTCACGCTGACAGTGACTCTGGTGGCCTACACTGCAACCGCCATGACTATGGCCATCTCAGCTGACCAGAGCGTCGTGGCTCTGGCTAACATTTTCATGACCATCACCTTTGTCTTCATGATGGTGAGAACTACATGTGGAGGTTATTAACTACTAGGAAAAAGAAGGAGTTTGGTCTTTTTACTTGTTTGTTCTACTATAATTCTGTATGAGTCCCTATCTTCTCTTAAAAGGCCACCAATTGGGTAGATTCATGTATGAAGGCAACAGTTATTCTGATCACACTTGTACAGAATTTTAGCAAAATAATGGAAGTAAAAATGAGGGTGAAAGCTGGCCTCTTCCCGGGTCTCTGAGCCCAGGGGCCTAACGGAGGGAGCAGAGAGAACAGAAGGAGCAGTTTGGGCTTGTTCCAGTGTTTGAAATGAGTAGAAATGGTTTAATAACTGTTGATTTTCAGAATGGAAGGTCACTTTCATCCATCCATCCATCCAACCATCCATCTAGAAAGTTCCTGGTTCCCCCTGGGGACTCAAACCCAGAACCCTCTTCCTGTGAGGTGATGGTGCTAACCACCACACCAGCGTGCCGCCCATGGTCACTTTGATTGCACAAATAAACAAGTCAGAACGTGGAGCCCTCTTGTGGTCCAATCATCCTTTTGACCTGAAGTTTCTGTATTTAAGGAAGTTAACAAAGAGTTTGTATACCCCATACAATTCTGTGTAGTGTGAATAATTATCCAAATATCCAAAATGGCATGCAATATAAACAGAAGAATTATTACAGAACCGCATGGAAAGGAAAAGTGAGAACTGAAGTGGATCAGGCACTGGTTGCCAGTATACAAAGTCCTCCTGTGTACTGTGTTACTAACAACAGTTAATTTAAGAAGAAAAAAGACTGTTGGGGTTTCTGCTTTGTTTTTTAGATTTTTTCAGGTCTCCTGGTCAACTTGCCCAGCGTCATGGACTGGCTGGTTTGGCTCAAGTACTTCAGCATTCCAAGATATGGTCTAGCAGTAAGTCAAACCGGAAATATTCCATTAAAAGAGATAAAAATCCCTTCACAATTTTTTCTTGGAAGTATGGAATTGGAGTCAGCACTTCAGAGTCTGTATTGTGTTCTTTGTGGCCTTTTTAAAGCAGACTGCTCCTGTGTGTGTTTGCCATGCAGGTATGACAGGGTGTGATGCGTCTGAATAAATTAAATGGTTCAAAATTCCATGCATGTGGTTCCATGAGGCTGATCAGTCAACGAGCAACATTAAAGCTTTATGACTGTCTTCTTTCAGGCCTTGAAGATAAATGAATTTGTGGGTCTCAAGTTCTGTGATGAACCTGGAATCCCAGTGGTGCCCAACTGCACTGTGAACACAGCTGGCCAGATGTGAGTAGACCTGATTGACACAGAGTTGTCTCGTTGTTTGAAGGCTGACCTGTTGATTGTGCCTTGTTTCAGATGCACAGGAGAGCAGTATCTGGATTACTTGGGGATAGAGAACAGCTCCTGGGGACTGTGGGAGAATCATGTGGCTCTGACTGTCATGATGATCTTATTCCTCGTCATTGCTTATCTGAAGCTCCGCTACATTAAGAAGTTCACTTAGTATGTCTCCCTGAATTTATCTTTCTTCTTTTCAATGTTCTCCAAAAGCTAAATTTGGACTATTATTTCTTTTAAATGGAGTTTACACTGTCATGATTTTTCCGTACTGACATCATTTACACAGCAAACCTACTAAACTTTGTCTACAAATCCCTCCACAATCTAAAATATAAAAAAAGCTTCAATATTCTTCCAATCACTGCGTCCCTCTTCAGTTTGGTGCAAGGAAGCATAATCATTTTTTCTTTTTTTAAAGAAACAGTGAGTAGTTAGACTTCACTCATCATGGACAGAATATTGATAGAGAAAGCCTTAAAAGGAAGTGCTTGTCCATGGAAATTTAAGTGCTATTAGTTCACTTTGAATGCAAACAGCCATGTGATAATTCACTCTACTCACACAGAGCCAGTAGATGTTTGACACTGCAGCCACCAAACTCCTAATTTGATAAATCCCCTTAAATTTACACCTTGATTTTATAATCTCTGTTTGTAAAATGCACGTCACAAAAAGTGTGAACGTTTTCAGAACTAACTGGACTTTGTCACATAAAAACAATGTCAGAGTACCCTTTGGTTATTTAGGGATTACTTTATTGTCTTCTTGGTCACTCTGTGCCTTTTTTCATAACTTGTATACATTCTTAGTCTGATGCAGTGTTAGCAGTTTCCTAGTAAAAGTACATAAGTTTTAGAAGTTTTTTTCTGATTTGTTAGTGAAGATGTTACGGAGTCATAAGAAGTAAAAATGTTTGACGGTTTTCCCACAAAAAACTTTGTTTTCTGATATATTTTTCTCACAGCTATCATAAACATATTCATGTAACCTGGATCTCAGACTGTTTGGTTTTTTTATGTATTTTAATGTTGACATTTGGTACCTCAAACACACATCAGAACAAAGACATACTGCAGTATCTATATTTAATTTCATACACATTTGTTAAGTCTGGATTTATGTTAAATATGTTGTGCTAACTAAATGGACGTTCAGTGGATAAATAAGCCGTTCTTGTTTTATTTTTTCCTTGCTCCTGAAAATGTTACTAAGGACACCTTTTGTGTTTGGTAATACCAAAAAAAGACACTAAGACTCAATTTTAAGAACACTTTATTTAGTGCAACATGTTTTTAAAAAATTTCAAAATTACAGATACAGGGGGAACATTTTCAAATAAATGCATGGGTTTCCCATGAATACTAAATGCACTCCAAATTGAAGTTTGTTTCAAGTTACAATATGTATCATAAAATCATAAGCTAGTTAATGCGGAGCTTAATTGATAGACATGGTGTGTAAATAAACACGATGAGTAAATATGACAGTCTGTGTCATGCTTGGACCTACTGTAAGTCAAATGATGAAAGTAGCAAAAATCAACAATCGTAAAAATGCCTCTTGTGTGAATGCTACAATGTGTGCATCACTTCTGGCGTGATATAAAAGTCGTACACAAAATTCTTAGAATGTGCTGGGGCGCGGGCGCCACGCTGTGAAGAAGGATCCGATGAATGGAAAATCATTTTTCTTTGAACTCATCATTTCATCATAGTGATACATTTTGATTGGACAGATTAAAGAGCACTGTTGGATTCAGACCTCGCTCCCTTTCAGTGCATTAAATATCAAGTCATTGAAACGTCTGCCATGATGTGTTCTGCATGAATCGTCCCACATCTGGAGTTTCTTGGGCTGCTGGTGGGGCTTTTCTGATTTTTTTTCCAGAGCGGCGCATTCTTTGGCGTGCCAGGCCTTTCACATGTGGACGCTTCCATTTGTGCTCATGTCGTAGCCGTCCGTGGACAAGGAGGAGGCAGGGCGAGGCCGCTGGCCAATGGGAGTGGCCAGCTGAGGGTGGCTGACCTGGGAGGCCATATCATCAGACTCCCAGCGCTCCAGCTCCTCCCTCACCAGCCTCTCCATCTGCTCCCTGTGGGCGTCAGTGTCCCGTCCCAGGCGCTCATCCTGACAGACAAACATTGGTTTCACAGCGTTATCACAAGAGAGGAAATCATGTTTAGCCGAACATCAGAAACAAGCGGTCTGCTGCCACTGAAACAGTCCTGGACTGCTAATTACACATCCACAGCGACTCAGCGCGCACAGTAAAAGCACCGTCTCACCTCCATGACTCCATCCAGCAGCCTACCCAGAACATCTCTCCTTTTCAGCTTAGCCCTCTCCATGCCCTCCAGCTTCACGATCACGGCATCTATCTTGGACACGATGCTGCCGATGGAGTGCTCCATCCTGTCCACACGCCTCACCAGCCTGGCAGACGAGGATAAATGGGTTTTTTACAAGGTACAGCGTGATGGGATTTTTCTGATCCTGGTGCCTTCTCATTTTGATGATCCGTCTACTTTTTCTATATTTCAAGATTATAAATTTTAATGATCAACTTGGTTTCATTTTTAGAAGAGAGAAATGTCTGTCCTGCGTAATAAGTCAACCAGCTATTGTTTACTAATTGACTTAATGACAAAGGAGAAACGCATAAATAAAAGCTTCTTACACTTGAAACTCCTCATAGGAGACGCCGCCCGAGCTGCTGCCACGGCGACGAGAACTGTGACCACTGTCCTCATCATCGTCCTCCTCGGAGTCGTCCTGCGTGCGGGGGAAGCTCCGCCCACTGCCGGGACGAGTCAGCGAATTGCGCTCCAGATCCAAGTCCTCCTAGCGAAGGAGCAGGAACACACTGAGCGTCTGCAGGTGTGGCGGCCGTGTGCGCCTCCCCCCGCCGCCTTTTGCCACACATCACTCACTCTCTCTTTCTCCAGGTCGTCTCTCATCTGCTGGTGTTCGTGCTCCGTCAGCTCCGGATCGCCATCCTGGTCGTACTTTGCAAAAATGGCCTGAATCTCTGCTTCTGTGTGACCCTTACTGAGAAACGGGAAGAAACGGGTACGCTGAAGGTACTCTGAGTCTGAATGGTCAACAACCAAAGAAAAAGCAGAATTCATTTGTGGATGGTAGAATGACTTTAGGCTCCAGTCACCTTTTCAGATCCTGACGGAGCTCATCAAAGTTGAGTTTTCCCCCTGCTGGACGCAAATTGTCGGACACAGTGTCAACTGTCGTCTTCTTAAGTCTTAACTTCAACAAGGCTTTGTTACAACCCTGAGAGACAGAGATGTGAGAAATTACATCAGACCACCATTAAGGCAATTAATCACATTTTAGGCTGGGACCCTGTTGTTAGCACTTCATTCATGAGCAACTCTTGCCCAAGTGGAATCACATGAGAACAAAATTCCCTAAAAGCTCTGAAACAGAAATCTGATGATGTGAATCTTACAGGGCATAAGAGAGTGCATTCATTTTCATGAAGACGACAGATGAAAACATACGTGTTACACATCTAAATCTCACATCGATAAAACATGTTGATGAGATTACTTCGCTTTGTGAATGTTACAAACTGAAGGACACATCCTGCTCTATACCTTCTTAATGAGGTCGGACATTTCCATCTCTGATCTCTGCTGGGACATGTCAGCCTTCACCTCAGAGTAGGTGTCATTGATGATAGCCAGGAACATGTTCTGTGAGGGTAGAATAAAAACTCATGGTATCACAGTGTTACTGAGAGGAATTAGGAGCAAAAACACTTCTCTGCAACACAGCACGTGACTCACCATGAGAATGATGAAAATGAAGAAGACAAAAGTTCCGAAGTAAATAGGACCGAGCACAGGGTTCGCCTCCTTGATCTCTAGGAAGTTGAAGTCTCCCAGAATGATGCGGAACTGGGTAAATCTGCACAAACAGCAACACGTTTTTTAAACACCTGGAGAAGCCTTTTGTCAAAAGCCTTCCTATGGTTGTGGACCAAACTGCTCTTACACGCTGTCCTGGAACGTGCTGAAATCGTTGACTTGAGTTCCAAATACCAAGTAGGCCAACTGAGCATATGCGAGGAAGATGATGAAGAACATGATGGCAAAACCCACAAGGTCTTTGGCACAGCGAGACATCGTGCTGGACAGCTGGCTCATGGTCTTATTGAAATTGATGAACTTGAAAAGCTGGTGGAGGTGAGACACGGATTACTCAACTGCATATTTCACAAAGCATTTAATCGGGTAGTGGGAGAAAAGACGGAAAAGGACTCGTACCTTGACCCAGGAGAAGAAGACGATTACGGCAGCCATGTTGTTAAACTGGACCTGAAGGTTGGCCAGAGGCTCAAAGCTGGGGTGGGCTGCGTAGTTCTCCAGCAGGCCATTCAGCAGGTTTTTAGCCATGGCCGATCTGGTTATGTTCATGATAACAGCAACAACGCTTAGCTGTCGGAAAAAAGAAAACACGGTCATTTGATTTGAAGCCATTTTACTCAAACAAACCCGAAAGCATCCCTGATACGTACCACGACAATGAGAACGTCGAGACAGTTCCACAAGCTCTTGAAATAATGCAGGCGGTGGATGTGGATCTCCAGCACCTCCTCAACCACATAGTACACGATGAACAGGCAGAAGGCCACTTCACACACGGCCACAAAGTAGTCCCAGCTGGACACATATCTTATCAGTCGCACAGTTTGGAACTGCCACGAAGTCACCACCCCACCGGTAGCTGGAAACTCCACCAACAACCTGACAAAGCCATGAGATTGTGCTCACCACATGCGTTCATCCCACAGCAGACGAGACACTGCTGACTGTTATGTAAGTAATATATCGAATATATTCAGCCACTACTTAGTGTCACAAATCAGAAAGCTATATAAAAATCTAAATCAGGTGTTTGTTCCTGTCTTGAGCGACTCTCACCTGGCAATACAGAAAAGGTTTATGTTTCCATTGTAGACAGAGAAGTCGAGGAACACTGCTCTGGTGCCTCTGTCCAGCCACAGCTGGTCTTTGAGGAACTGCAGCTGGATGGCAGACGCCTCTTTGGTACGAGACAGGTCTTGGTAGTATCCTCCGCCTCCATACTTGGACACCTGACCCCAGTGGCTGCTGTCATTCATTTCACTCTCTGCAGTGTATATCCACCTGTCAGGCAACCACAAGATGAGACTTAAGCTGTGGATCCGTGTTAAAAAAAAGAGCCAGACCGATGTTGCAGTGATTTCTAAACCTAATGCAAATTATTGATAGTCAGGAACATACGCAGTGCCGTTCCTAGGGCCGAAGGGGGCGGTGTCCTCGTTGCTTGGGGTGTATATATTGTAGCAGTCCTGCACCTCATCCCTCAGGTCTTCGTGGATAGAGCAGGACTCATTGCGGACTTTGAGCTGCCGGAGCCGTGGCACCCCGAGGAGGAGGTTCTCGTAGTAGATTAGACTCTGATTCTCCGGCAGGTTTTTGTTGTTGTACCACACCTCCCAGTACATGCCATTGAGAAAGGGCCCCTGTGCAAACTGAAAATGGGAAGTTATTCATTAGAATCCGGCCATGACAACATGGAGCATATCAAGCTGTGTTGTCTCTGTTTTTGGTTATTAATTCTGTGCTTACCAAATATCCATCAAGGTTTTATTTAGAAAAAAAAACAGCTATCAGTTTGTTTGAAATGAAAAGGTTAGGGTTATTACAGGATTTGTGTATTGCATTGAAAACACGAGTAAATGATGTGTTTTACCCTCCAGAAATCCTCCATTGTGGACAGGCTTCTGAACGTAGTTGGATCCCCAGTTGCCAGCGGCGCATCAAGGAAAAGCTGAGACATGACTTTAGTGTAATAGTACATGTTGGCACTCACCATCCCGTAGGTCACTGCAGAGCACATTTCAATACGATATTACCAGAAACATGCAAAAATAATTACCATCCTAAAACATCATTGTCCTGTTGATGAAAATCTAAACTCAACCCCATGCTGACTGAAGTTTTCTTTCAGCCGTGTCCCTCTGTATTTTCTGGCTCTCGCTGCACTTTTCACAGCAGTAGGAAACTTCTAAATCTTCAAGCTCTGCTTGGCAAAATCTGCCTTAATCATGTCTGCCAGAAAATCGTTTCCTGATCCACCCTAAAACCACAGTGTACCATTTTTCAGTGGTGTACAAAAAAAAGAGAGTTTACCACTCCTCCACTTTTAATTTAATCTAACCATCCAAAATTATCCTCCTCTATTTTTTTCCCGTTATAAGCATGCCGCAGGCTCATGGAGCTTAAATGTGAAGCACGGAAAATTATTTTCCCAGATGCACTGGATGATGACTTGTTAAGAAGCTTTCTGGGACTCAGTCAAGATCAAGCAAATGTACATTTACGACCAGAACAAAACTCTGAAGCATTAACATCATCTTTCTGCATAAGTTCTATAAGCCATAAAAGGATTACCAACTTCTTCTTTGCAGTCTAACTGCTAAATGTATTGAACTAACCCACTAACAGCCAATTATGCTTTAAACATCTAACAAACAACTTGCACATTGTCATCAAAGGATTTCATATCATCTAAGTTTTTCTCACAGGCCATCCACAATTCACTGATTAATTTTCTGATTTACATATAAACGCAACATGCCTGGTTCTGATTAATATACTAACGTTTGTAGCGGTATGAGAACCCCCCTCACAGGGTCCTCCCAGGAAGTCTGCATAAAAACCTCTTTTCCATTAACCTAATTACTAATCAGTTTGTTTGTCGACGTTGATGCTGTCAGCTTAAAGTGATGTAGTTGATTGATTTATACAGCAAAGCCCCAACCTGAGATTTGTGAGAAGGCAACGTGTGTACTTACAGATGCAAATGATGATGAGGAAACTGATATATGTCAGCATCTCCCTCAGTACGTTCCTGAGGTACCTCTCTCTGCTGCTGTCACTTTCCTCCATCAACTCTGTCCCCCACAGAACTGCCAAGTAAAGAAAAGTGATGGAGGACACCAAGCAAGCAAAAATGATGGAGGACACCATACAGTATTTGGTCAGAACAGCGATTGTACAAGTGGTAAATTATTCAAGAAAAGGTTAGGAGGGTAGTCGACTGGTCCATCTCCCAAAGCTTTTGTTGGTTGACTCTAAGTTCTTTCATACTACTTTATATATGTTTTTGAAATGTCCTTTGCGGCATATAGGCAATACTGATAACTGATGTCAGGGATAAAGGTGGTAATAGGGTTTAAAGATTGGATGTGCAGTGATTGGTGGCCACAGGCAAACTGGTTTAATCACACTGTAACTATGATTGTCTTTATGGTTGATGTAAAGCATGACTTACTTCTAACTTTCTGAAGTATTTGCTTCAGGCAGCTGCGGTGCTCATGCCTGTCCTGCTGCTGGGCATTCAGGGTGGGGGTCGGGTACAGTCCTCCGCGGGGGATCTGAGAGCTGCTGCCCCCGCGGGTGAAGCCGCCCAGGCCGCTGCTGCAGCTGCCGCTGGAGGCCGTGGACACCGACCTCCTCCCGCTACTCGCCTGAGGCCAGTCTGCCTCCATGATCCCCTCCTCCGGTTCGAAGCCCGGGTTGTCCCGGCTCCAGGCCTGTCTGGACGGAGGGGACGGGGTGCCAGCGATGCCTCCGAGCCCCAGGTCTTGATGCTGGATGTTCTCCATCTCTATCCCCTCGCTTGAGTCGAGGCTCTGCGGCGGCGACTTGCCGGAGTGGCTCAGCGGTGGCTGCTGAGGTCTGACTCGAGATGAATTCATGGTCCAGTTAGCTCTTCCTCTTACTCTCTCTCTCTATTTTTTCCAAGAAGCACTAGGCATTTGAAAAGTTGGTTGGCATCACCCACAAAAAAGGGGCTGGGTAAAAAATATGTATTTTCTTCTCCGTTCAATGACGTTCAGAAGGAATTCAAAACATTCCCATCTTTTCGGTTCGACGATATTATCTGCAGTGGTAAATGCCTAAATACTACCACAAGCTTCTGAAAAGTTGTCAACAACTAAAGGTTAGAGGCTAAAACGTTTAGAAAGGCCATACGAGAGCTCGTCCAGCTACAACATCCTCCCCCTTATATCTTACAGCTGTAACTATCGCCGCAAACCGTTAGAAAACTTTCCTCGAGCGAAGTTCAATTCCGTCGCAAAAACTAAGTCCTTAATTAGACACTTGTGTCTTAGAGGTGGTTGGGGTCGTTAAATAGGCCCATGATAATTCCTTACAAGTGAAAATATGCTTATAAAGTGAAAAAACAAAGATATTTTTCTTGTCCCAGAACAGCCATCTTGTTCTTCATCTCTTCCCCCGAAACTTCTCATTCTCATTTGTCAGAGACTCAGGTTACACTAGAAGTCATGGCGTCGTAGAAAGGATGGAAAACATCTCGGTGGGAAACTTTTTTTTTTAATGAAAATGAAACGTTCCACATGATTCAGTTTTTATATGTTATTAAGTGTGCTGGTCATTCTAATTTCCAATTGGAAAATATAAGACTGACTTGGGATTTTTTCAAATCTACTTTTAAGATTAGAATCGACTCCCAAAAAAGTGACAAAAAGCTCTTCTTTAATTATTTCGGACCTTTTAAGAAGTTCCTCAAATTAGTATTTGTTTAGAAATTGCATAGTTTTGGGATTATTCAAAAGTTACATAATCTCTGTATGTTTGGGTTTGTGGTTGCTATGACAACGAGACTGTTGGAAAAAGAGAGCTTGACAACTGGTCCGTTCTATTTTATTAGAACCTGAATTGGGAATGAAAAAGAGCACAAGGTGCTGAGTTATAGAAGCTCTGAAATGTTTCTACAAATCAGAACGACCATGGTAGAGACCTGTCAATTGAGAAATTGATTGCTTGTAGTAAAATGTTTTGCACATTGTGTGTTTTTTTTTATTTGTTTTTATTAACAGAAGCCTTTACATGGTATTTATGGTGTATAGTAAGCATCTACAGTTATAGCCTACTAAAAGTTGTATTTTTCAAAGCAAACATGAGCTCAAAAACATATTAATGATAAACTGGAAAATGACTACATTGGCTCACACAGAAAAATAGTCTTTGTTTTAGATTTTTTAACCAAAAACAGCTAAAATGGTAATTCTGGCCATAGCTACACGTTAATCAATCTTAAACCTAAATGTGGACGCTGTAGTTCTTTTTCTGGTACATCCTGTTTTAGAAGATGAGAATCGTCCACGTGATTTTATTCTGGGCATAATTTTCATTCATCCATCCACAGTCTGTGTGACTGAGGATAAGGGGAAACCCAACTCTTTAGAGATTATTTTTGGTGCATTCACCGACCTAAACAATAACTCAAACTTGTATTTCGAAGATCATATTTTAATAACCCCCTGTTTTTTAATGGAGCAAAACCCATTAGGTATGATTATTGAAAACACCTGAGTTGCTACCACTTTTAAATTAGCAGCTAATTCTGATTATTTTTGTTGCTTGTACATTTGTAATGTACACATTAATAAACGAGTACAACACATTAATACTTTTTAATACTTTTCTAAATATTTAGTTAGTTTACTTCATCTTCATCACGAGGTGGTGAGACGCCGTTTATGCTAAAAATCTTTTGAAGAAAGTCTGAAACTTAAGTTTTATAGAGGCTATAGTTAATTAAGATGGTTTTATATCAAACAATACCTGAAAATATTCTCAAGAACTTCTCATCTCCAGCACGCACCATGGCTTTTAGCACAGCGTTAGAAAGTTGGTGGTGGGTGGGATTATGTACACTACTCTATTTTCTATGTCGCTTAGTGTAAGCAGTCCATTGGTTGAATTGGTGTAATGGGGGTTCCCTGCCCAAGATTGCAGGGGTAAAAAAATAAATCGAACCTATCACTTTAAATCTTCAATCTCTGGTGCAACAGAGATCACATATTGGTTAGTGGAGGGTCGGAATTGCCATATTTCACCTGAGATACTCAGTAACTCAGAACAGCTAACTGGCGGTTATTCGTTATTATTTATTACATTTAATTCTGTCTACATAGATAGGTCCTTCTTGAGGTAAGTTAGCCATTGCCCAAGCTAAGTTAGCTAGAAGATGATTAACAAGCTAATCACATTAGCTAGCTGCATTGTTTAATTTAAACCATTTTTACTCAGCCACCGATGATTGTCATCCATCGTTGCCAGCTCTATTTGTTGATAAATGTCAAATAAGCCACATTGGAGGTGACAGCAGATATTTATATTCTGTTAAAACCTTTGTCAAATTTGACTTCCTTTGTTGTCTTTGAACTAGCATAGCACACAACTCGTTTCATTTAGTGATTTGATAATCAGTGTACGTTTGGAGATAACGGCGATACCGAGTATTCTAACGATTGTGGAAGCTTTGTCGGGATCATTGTTCGTGGATGTTTGTGATCCTGTTGAATAAATCAGTTGGTTAAATTAAGTTGAATGCAATACAATTGCTATCTGTAGGTTTAACATCACGTCGGCTTGATGGATTTCAACGCTTCCAGTCAATGTACTAGTGAATTCTTCAGCAAAGTGACATTCTTTCAATGATCATTTCCAGTACTATTTAGTAACACTAAAATACACCATAATTACGAGATCAACTTCTACAAATGTGCCCACTGGTGGGGAAAATATGACGACGCCACAAGTTAGCCAGAGCTAGTTTTAGCTAGCAAGGTAGCAATGTCGCAAGCCAGAAAGTGCTGCTCTGTTTGCTAGGCTAGTATTAGCCATTTCTGGTGACAGTAACGAGCTGGACGTAGAATAGTTTATATTCTTTCTTTCGTAGTGCACACAACGTTGAGTTGGCCACAAGCAAGGGTATGGTGTGTTCCTGAAATTTATTAGAACTTGAGCATGCAGTGAAAGTAACCAATCTACAATCTCACATCGCCTGTGAGTGTACGACAAACGTGAGAGATGAAGTGGTTTTAACAGAAGTGAAAGGCCTAATACAAGAGGCAGTGTGTTCACAAAGGATCGCGCATATGTGTGCACGACACGTTGTGGAATGGATAGGTTTAAATGTTTCCTTTAATTGTAGAAAGTGTCGTATTCTTCACTTCTGAACTTGAACGTATTCCCCTTTCATCTGCAGCCGGCTTCTCTTTGTCTCATAGGATGAATCTGATGGCGCAGTTGAATGTTGGACTGTGTGTTAGCCATTGTGAAAATGATTTCTGTGACTGATCAGATTATGTGACCATATAATGGTCCGTTGCAGATATTTTATGTTCTTTCGTGCTTTTTCCCTACTCATCTTGTATCACATACGGTCGCGGAGGTATATCTGCATCGAGTTTGTGGTTTGTCAGTCATCGCAGGATCTGAAAAAGTAGTGACAACGTGATATGTGAAATATGGACATTTCTCTGAATTATAACAGTGCAAGGGTCAGTTTTTGGCTATTGGCTTAGAAAATATGTTGCAGAGCTTAATGTTGTGAAGAGACATTTATGATAATGGAACAGTAAAAGGGTTTTCAAAAAGTAGCACTATAGAAATACAATTGAAACGTTATTGAATACTTATTTGGATCACACAACTTGAAAAAGAAAAATACCTTAATCTCTATTTTATTGCTAAATTGATATTGGCGAGTTGAAGTATGGGTCAGCAACAAGACAAAGAAAAGCAAAACATTGTTCTGACAAATCGACATATTGTAAATACTTGATTCTGTACTTGCTAATAGAACAAATCTCTGTTATCCAAGATGTAGTAAGCTGTCGGTCAATTAAGGCTTCTTTAAAATTTCAGACAGTTGACAATGCAGCTAAATCATCAGATGTTTTTTTGGTACAATCTGCTGACATCAGCACACATTCTATAGTGATTGAATTCTGGTGTTTTTCTCTTATTTTAGCACTTGATATTGTTTACCAAAGAAATGGTGATGGAGAAGCCAAGTCCCCTGCTTGTAGGGCGGGAGTTTGTGAGGCAGTATTACACACTCTTAAACAAGGCACCGGATTTTCTGCACAGGTAATTACAGACATTTATGGTGCTATTATGCTGAAATATAAATCTTACCTTGTTAATGTTTTTTTAAAATATTTTTTTATCAGGTTCTATGGGAGGAATTCATCCTATGTTCATGGAGGACTTGACCCAAATGGAAAGGTTGCAGAAGCAGTGTATGGGCAATCGGTGGGTACAGTAGTTGAATAATGTTTCTGGAACACTGTTGTGTAACAGAGGTATGTGGTTGTATGATAGTAAAACATGATAAGGCTTGATTTTAACAGGTAGTACCAAGTTAATTGCTTTAGACAATTAAGAGTAATAGATTAATCAGTCAACATAATATGTTTTTCTCTCCATCTCAACATTTTTCAGTGGAAACTGGGTTTGAAGTTCAGGTTGTTATATGTGCTTGAAAGTATAAAGCACTCAAACCTTTTTCACATATGTCAAAATATGTTAATATCCCTTTCTGGAGCGTTCACTCTGCATTCAGTCCTTTGTAAAATGACTGCAGCAGACACAGCCTCCAATAGGCTCCATTTCAGCATGCATGAGTGGGGACAGACCCAGGACTATCTGAGTTTGCTGTGGTCAGGGCAACAAAATGGACACAGCTGACATTTTATGTACACATCACACGTCTAAGGAATAGATCATCTCAAATTCAACAGCTTGCACACAATAGGACTTTTTAAAAGAAGTTGTTATTGAGATATCTTGGAGCTCATCCTGTTCTCCTGTGTGCTGCTGATCTGCAGTCAAGGGGCAGTAGTAGTAACTAGCATGATGATTTCAGAATTATGACGATAATCATAGTATGTAGTATAAAGTCACAACATATATTGTCAAAGTGACATGTCCTTATTCTGGATTGGTAAATTTACCCAAAGAGCACTGTTGATGAACCATTACTGGATGCTGCAGGAAAGACTTTGAAGAGCTTTTTTTAGCAGGGTTGCTTGAATTGCAGGGAAAAGCTGTTGAAACATGCTTTTTTGTGTTTAAAAAAAAATGGCAATGAGCTAACATCTCATTGATGTTCACCCGGTCTGAAAGTCGGCTTTGCTTTAGTCTATATAGATTAAAGATCATCTCAGCTGTTAACTGGCATTTTGCATTGTAGGTCTGTATAAAACATTTATGTTTTAATAATCTGACATTGTTTTTTTTTGTTTTTTTTAAAAAGGAAAAAGTTGTATATCTTTTTTTTATGTCTCGTTCCCTTCCCTTTCTTTTATTGGACCTTACATCTCTTAGGAAATCCACAAGAAGGTCATGTCTCTGCAGTTTAGTGAGTGCCATACAAAGATCAGGCATGTGGATGCTCATGCTACACTGAGTGATGGAGTGGTGGTGCAGGTCCTTGGAGAACTGTCCAATAATGGTCAGCCCATGAGGAAATTCATGCAAACCTTTGTGCTTGCTCCAGAGGTGAGGGCCTGAGATGTAAAAACACAAAACATTGCTCATTTCTGAACGAAATGATTCTGCATACCAATGTAAAGAAGCAGCTGTGTGATGCTAACCGATGTCTGATTTGTTATATTACAAATTAGTTTAGCATGAATAAGTAAGACACTTGACTGCACTGTGACCCAGCATTTTTTTTTTTAAAAGGGGAAAAAAATCAATGATTAAGATTGTGAGTTGTATGCTTTTTTTCAACGTGTTTTCTTAGGGTTCAGTGGCAAACAAGTTCTATGTCCACAATGACATCTTCTGTTATGAGGATGAGGTCTTTGGTGACTCTGAGGCTGAGCTTGATGAAGGTAAGGTGCACCTCACTTCACCCATTTAAAATGTTCTTTTTGGGTCCATTTTTTGGGAGTTTATTAAAAGTCTGCTCTTGCATTTGGTTCCTGCAATCTAGAATCGGAGGAGGAAGTTGAGGAGGAGCCAGAGGAGAGACCACCTTCCCCCGAGCCACTTCAGGAAAGCCCCAACAGCACCACCTACTATGAGCCTCATCCTGTCACGTATGTTAACTGTCAACTCAATCCTGAGTAACGGCTGATTGTGGAAATTGTCAGTAAGATCTTTCAAGTGAATTGTTTCATTTTATTTAGTAGTTTTTTATTTGACTTGGTAAAAGTGTGCCCAGAATTTTTACAGCAAAGATGTTTGATGGCTGTTTTGGCCTTTAACTCTGTTACCAACACTATTGAATTTATCAACATCAATTCTTCTGAGATTGTACATCAAACGTTGTCACCTTGTTCGAATACTACATAAATTCAGCAAGGTGGTTTTAAGATGCATAGTTGTATTTTTGTCCACTCAAGTAACAAATTTCTGATTTGTGTTCCTCAGCAATGGGGTAGAGGAGCCTATGGAGGAGCCTGCTCCAGAGCCAGAGCCGGAGCCAGAACCAGAGCCTAAAGTGGAGGAGGGTAAACCTGAGGAAGATGAGAAAGGCTTAGAAGAAATGGAGGAAAAAGCACCTTCGCCAGCACCTGTCGAGTCGCCACCTAACACACAGGAGCCTCCCAAGGTGGGCCAATGTGATAGTCCTCAGCAGGGACAAAATTACTGAATGCAAAGTGATGACCTTCTTAAAACTTTCTTCCCTTTTTAAAGTTCTCCTTGCAAAATAAAAGGTCTCTAAAAGAGCATTTCAATTTAATATGATCACTGTCTGCTCGCATACATTTAGCTAACGCTGGATACTTGTAATATTTCTGCTCAGAGGTACGCCGGTTGATCAGAATGAGATTTTCGAGCATATTTTCTGTAGGACTAACAATGCATTACTGCATTCCTCACAGACTTTCTCCTGGGCTTTGGTGACCAGTAAAAACCTGCCTCCTACTGGCACTGTCAGTTCTGCTGGAATCTCCCCACATGTTGTTAAAGCTCCAAGCTCGCAGGTAATTGCTACATCTGCTCAGTATCATAAAACCGTAGTATTTTATTTAGGTCTGGAGTAATGAAATAACCTTAGATATCAACTATTTAGGAGGCGTTTCAGAGTAATAAAGCTGTAATAATGAGCATACATAACCTTTACCAAAATAAGCTTATTTTATGTATTTTTTATTTCCCTTCCTTTGAGAGCAAACTCAAAGTCAAACTGAATCTGATGAAGAGAACCTCAGAGGCTTTTCAGAGCTGCCTTTAAGCATTATGTGTGGACAGCTTCTATTTCTGCTCTGTGCTCATCACACAGTTTCCCTCCATATATATTCAGTTACCAAAAGCTGAAGCTTTCTCTTTCTCTCTCTTTTTTGGTGCTGTTTTTAATGTTTACCTGATAACAGTACACTTAAAACATTAGCTGTCCCATAACGTTTAAAATGCGTTCTTCCTTCCCCCCACCGATGTTCCACATTAGGTTGTGCAGTGTTGCATAAAAACTGTTCAGAAGGACAGAAATAAGTGTGTTATCGGGACACAAGGTCTGAGCTCGTCCTAGTTCATTCACCACCTCTTACAAGGCACATAGTTTAGGCTTTGACTTCGGTCTGTATGAGCATGTTTCACCACTTGTGGGTGATGTTGACACGGTCTTGTTAACTGTCATCTCACACACAAGTCTTTGAATATATTAAATTTTTGGGAAGTCAACAGAGAAATAGCAAACAAACACGGGTAATGGGACTTTTAACTGAACGCTCCGTAGTTAATTGAATCTTATGCTGTCTCTAGTCCAGTTAGACACATTGCGATGTTCAAGTCACTATTGAAACAAAGTCAAAGGTAAAGAAAGTTGACAGATAAATGTGTATTGCCTGATGAGGGGAAACTTTAGTTGAACACTCAAGCATTAAAAATGTTAAATGATCCCAAACAGTTGAAGTTGACTGCTATAGATAAACAAAAAGTGTGCCAGCTGATATTGATGTAGTCTTCTGTGAGCCAGTGATGAGCATGTATTTAATGTTTGATGTGACGTCACTCCTAAAGCCCAGGGTTGAAGCTAAACCGGAGACACAGACGGCACCACTCCGGCCCAGAGACCAGCGCACTCGAGAAAGGCCGACATTCACTCAGCGTGGTCCCCGACCCGGTAATGCCCTTTTTCCTTTTTTTTGCAACAGATTGTGGCTTTATCACTTTGTTTCTTGGGTTTTTCTCACAGCCTGCATGTCTCTGTCACTGTTAGATGGTGTTGCGTCTTCAGACTCACAAACGGGGAAACCACACTTGAGTTTTGTTAACAAAGGTATAACTGTCGGTTTTACTTCATTAAAAAAAAGACTGGAAAAAGACATTTAATTGTGTCACAGATGACGTTTTGCTGATCAGTTGTCAATGTTTGGACCAGCAGGAGGCAGAGATATGGAATCTGGTGACATGGAGGGCCGGCGAATTGTTCGGTACCCTGACAGCCACCAGCTTTTTGTGGGCAACCTCCCACATGACATCGATGAGAACGAGCTCAAGGAGTTCTTCATGAGTATGTGTTTGTTTGATCGTGTCTTGGAAATTGAAGAAAAAGCAAAGTGTTGACTAAACATGTGGATCTCTTGCTGCAGCTTATGGAAATGTGGTCGAACTGCGTATCAACACCAAAGGGGTTGGTGGGAAGCTGCCCAACTTCGGATTTGTGGTCTTTGATGACTCCGATCCTGTGCAAAGAATTCTTGGGGCCAAGGTAGAAGGGGCATGTATCAACATTTCATTACCCACTTTCATTCATTTGGTGGTGGTGTGGTGATGCACATTTCTGTACCTAATTTGACTTCACTAGAAAGCTCTTTGATATAACTCACAATCTGCTGTTCCCCATCCTGGAATTTAGTTTTTTTTCATAAGCCAAAAACACAGAGGAGTGGCCTATTTGATGGCATCCACTTGCACAAAGAGAATATGACCCCTGCTTGAACGACATTTAGTTTAGAACAGAAGTGCCCGCGCATTAGAATACACACTTAACACCAAAGAAACCCGGATGCTTTTTAGCTTCCAAGCAACATGATGCCAGAGGCCAAAAGAGGCAGTTTGGACAACAGTTGAGGGAGAAAACTGTCATGTTTTTTTCCACACATTTTTCATTAAATTCTCATTTTTTTTGTTTTGTTTGTGACAGTTGCATATGATACCATTTATATAACTTTGTTTGGAAACAATTGTACATGTAAAATGTCTCCGTTCTTGGTTGTCATATATTCAATTCAAACCGGGGTATTGTGGAAAAGCAAATTGTCCTTGTAGTGACCGTGCCTTTCTCCCTGCAGCCCATCATGTTTCGGGGCGAGGTGCGTCTGAATGTGGAGGAGAAGAAGACGAGGGCGGTGCGTGAACGAGAGATCCGAGGAGGAGACGAGCGCCGGGACATGAGGCGCAACGACCGCGGGCCTGGGGGCTCGCGGGGAATCGTCGGGAGCGGAATGATGCGCGAACGCGACGGGAGGGGACCGCCACCGCGAGGTGGCATGGCCCCTAAACCCGGCATGGGCTCTGGAAGAGGCTCCAGCGGGCCGGGAGAGGGCCGCTTCACAAACCAGCGCCGCTGAGCGCCCCCTGCAGTGTGGGAGTAGTACCGTGTTCTTCATCTTCAACTGTTCTCGTTGAGCAAAAGAAACCCACATGTATAAAGTATATATTTGTTTTCTTTTTTGTTTTTGTTTCTTTGATTTGTTTCTTTTTTTTGTGTTCCCCATTTGTTTGTGAAATAGACGAAACAAAATAAGCAAACCAAATTTCGCTTATTAGTTGCGCGCGGAGCGGCTTTTTCGGGTATCTCAAGAATTCACAAACTTCTCATTGGTAATTTGATGGGGTGAAAAAAGGCGACCCGACCAGGAGTGATCTGCCACATTAGAAGGGACTGATAAGACTTTAAGCTTCAACAGTTCAGCCCATCATTTTCTGAAAAGAGATTCCAACTTAAGGGGGGCGTTGCTTCACCAAATCCCTCTATTGCACATTTTATATCGTAGTTTTCTGCCTGTTGGAGAAGCGCCAGAAGCAAAATTTGTGCTGTTCCAGAGGAAAGGCTTGCCTTTTACTTTCCCTTTTTGAGAGACCACTGCTTCAAAATTGCATAATGCACTCATCAATATGCACTAATGGGTACTTTTGTCATGTTACATTGACATCCATTCTTGGAACGCAGCTGGAGGGACCCGTTTGGTCTCGAAGCGATACGACTTACCGGGACAGGCCTCTTTCCCCGCCTGACCCCTGTGACCAATGTACTTCTCACACTTTTGACCCAAAACTACACTTCAGATACTGCTGGACGGACACAATGACGAGCAAATCTGCATTATGTTTTTCCTCATTCGTAAATCGAGAGCTCAGATCTTGAACTTTTCACCAAAAGAGTGGGGGGACAGAGCATGAGCAGTAGAAGAGTGGTTTATGATGGCGGCCCGCTCCGTGTTTCTTTTTTTGATTACAAGCTCCTTGTTTTTGTTTTTCCTGCCAGCTTGACTGCGAAATGGGGACGAGCGACACCTTTCCTCCCTTCCTGTCTTGAGTGCGGCGTAATTGAATAAATGTACAGCAAAAATCACAATTTACTGTATGTTTTGCTTTTGTGTATAATTTAATTTCTCTTGACTTGATAAAAGCATGATGGTGCCTTCTATTTCACCTATTCCAGTCTTACTGATGTGTGAAGCGGTTCGGGGCTCGCTGCCTCCTGGTATAAAGAGCTGCTTATTTTGAACTATATTCTGCTGGGAGCAGATTAAAGATGATACTCACAGTATTCATAAGATTTATGTTTTTTCTTCAGGTGCATATTTCTTTTTTTTTCCATACTGTTTTACTACCTAAGATGATCTGCTGTGACTTTTGTACTTTTTTCTTTCCGTTGTTGTAAATGTTGAGTTCTTTAGAGACTAACTGTGCCTCGTGTTTTGTTGAAGTGGTTGAGAGGTGCGTTTGAAGTCACTTACACACGACCCTGACCCCCTGGAAAAAACAAAAAGGTACATTAAATATGGTGAGAGTTAAATTGCTGCCTGGTTTATCAGATCATGATTCCACATAACCATGGCGTCGTTGAATTCTAGCTTCTGAAGGTGTTAAAAGTCTGTGATTCAAAAACTCATGATTCTTTTTTTTTTTCTGGCCTTTGGGTGTCGCTTTACTCGGTTTGTTTTTCATGCCAACATTCTTACAACCTCTGGGTGAGCTGCTCAGAACTAGAGTCGAGTCGATTTGAGATAAATGCTCACTTTTTTTCTGTTTTCATATTCTGTTCCGTACATATTTCCATCCGAGGCAGGTTTAAAGCGGACACCGAACTAGTCGGCTCTCTTTAGTTTTCCTGCTTTGGTCTGGGGAGGGAAGGCCTTTGGTTTCAGCTGGAAAGGGAAATGGGATGGATGATCATTTTTTGTTGTCTTGCACTGAAATGGGAAGTTAAAATAATGTAGCATTTTTCTTGACAAATATACCAAGGTCTTCCTTGTCTGGTGTTTTTGCACTATTTCCAGTATTTCTGGGACAATCTTTGTCGGTCTGGATCAAAGCCTTTTCAAAATTTCTCATCTGGCTGCAAATAAAAGTCCTCGGCATGAAATGTTTGCTCTAAATCATACTTCAAAGGAGATGTACAGACATGGTATATTTCTGGTCAACTTCTTGGCAGCTCTCCATTGTGGTCGAGGTTGAATGTGGAATTAGTTTTTGATGGATCGGTAATTTACCAGTTTGTGACCTAATATCACAGAAAAACAACTGCTCTTCGTCCATGAGTGTTTAGATATTTCATGTTGGTGCCTCAGCACCGTTATTTGTCAGGTAACTGCTTGACAACTCTTGGCTGCAGTCATTCGTTTTTTTCTCACTGTAAGGGTGAAGAAGAGCCATCATGCTTTCAGACTAAACGTGGGCTTTTGTTTGTGGTGGGAGGAAATTTATGGTCAGTTTTTTCTCTGAGCTACTTCAAAGATTTGTCCCCTTTTAAACTGTAAAGGATCCTTCACATCTAAAGAGACAGGTGTCATTAAATGTTCCTTTTAATAGAAAAATTAGGGCGGAAGGTCCTCATTTTGGTTGAGAACAGAAGTACCTTTTGGCTTTAGCAGGTGTGGTTAACAGCTGGCTGCCATCCTAGTTAAACTGTGTTTACCCTTTAACTTGTTGCTAGTTTAAAAAAAAAAAAGCTGCAGGTGGAGATTTTTGCCATAAGTTTAGCATTTTTACTTTTCTTTTTACATTCTGAATGTGTTGAATTTAACATACAATAAACTACTGATAACAACACCGCTCATACCACGAGTCATGATTACATTCAACTCCTTGTGAGGTTTTTTAAGCCCCCAAACATAGACGATGAGTTAAAGGAACCAATCTGAAAAGGTTTTATTTTTTCCCTCATCGATTTGGTGATTATTATTTGCTCAAAGTTATGAAAGTGATGAATTTTTCTTCTGTTGTCCTAAACGTAAATTATCCAAGTCCAATCCTTACCCATTAAACAGATTAATTCAAACACAAAGTTACCCTTTCACATAGGGTTTGTGAGCTGTCCATCATGTTTGATGTCCTCTTATCTAGTGAAACCACAGGTTGCTTTCATGTTCTGCTGAAAATACTTTGCCCACAGAATCAAGCATATATAGCGGGACTTTTTTTTTTTTTACCTGAACCGTCACATTTAGAATTGCATTTCTCCAAGGAGTTCAAACACCAACTGAGGCCATGACATAAGAATTTCACCCTCTGCTCCAACCTGAAATTACCAACATCTCTGAACACCTCTCACAGCTTGGTTTGCCCAAATGAAGGCACACCAGGGAGATAAGAGGAGGACAGGGATGTTTTATACTCCTCTGGGCTGCTAACAGACATTGGATGTGAAGACACAGGGAATACACAGTCAAAACCACACAGGATTCTTAAGTTAATTATACTTTGGAGCTTTAAGCCCCCGAGAAAAGGCAGACAGTTAACACAACTGGATCATTTAGAGATCAGAATTAGAAAAAAACAGTAAAACCCCAGAAGTAAATTTGACATGTCAGTTTGAGTTTATACCTTATTAGTCCTATATGTTATTATACAAAGCCATCGTAAAGTAAGAGAAAAGGAAGACACCTCAGAGAGCAGCATGGTTGCTAGTTCTCTGCTTACTAGTGATAACAAGGCCCATGTGGCCCAACAGGGAACAGTTAATTAATCTCTTTGCTTGGGAGTGTCAGCTTGACGCTTATTTTCCTATCTTGTACATTTGTTACAAACAGAATTTGCCGTTAGTGAGCCTTAATTTTCTCTGTAAATTAATTCAGTCAATGATAGACCTCTTTTGACTGCTCACTGAATGGTAATTGATTTACGGTTGTGTGAAGAAACCAAGGCTAAAAGGGAAAAAAAGTATTCAACTGCACAATGGAGAATACAGCCTGTAACATGTTTGAGTTTTATTGGGTATTCAGGATACAAGAGCTGCATTTAACAGGATTTAAATATTCATCATGTTGCAAGCGCGCTGGAACAACACAAATACCTTGAAGTTGGGAATTGGGTGTAGAATACTTCATTTGAATGAACATTTCTATTATTTGTTTTATTTTTTAAAAAGAAAGCATTTTTGTAGAATCTTTTTCTAATTATTGGGAAGTTGCTTGGACCTGCTGACTTCAAATGTGATGTTGTACATTGATGTTTTATGTTTTATGCTGTTTATGAATAAAGTTTCCATCATATGTAAGGAATGACTTTAATCTTCTGACATTAACAGAATGTTTTAAATGACCACAACCACCAATGACAGCTGTCTGTCAATCATGGAGGAGAGAACCCTCTCATCAGCTCCGTTTGGGCTTTCTGCCATAATTTCTCCATTTCTGTAATCTGATTACAATTTGGGAAATTTTGAACCATTTTACACTGATGAAATTTTGTCCAAATCAACACTTTTAACTTTTAAAAAGGATCTGGCCATGCAATTTATGGCTAATGTTCATTTTGCTGATTAACCCAGCCCTAGGATTACACATGTGGTTTTGCACAATAAGTTTTTTTACTTCAAGGATCAATATTCAAGGTAAATCAGTTGAGACTGATAATATAGAAATGGTCATTTTTAGACTGTCCACAGGTTGGGCAGTCTGCATGATAACTGTTGAACTAACAGATAAAATAACCCCAGCCACTGAAACCACTGATAAATTCTTCATATCTGATGACATAACCGGGCTTATCTGATGCATAATTAGAAACCTGTTTTTACATTTAATTTTTCCGATAACAGCTGTTTTTTCTAATTCAGAAAATGTCTTATTAGATGTCGACGTATTGTTGCATTGTCTTATTTCTATCAGGAAGAAAACAAGGAATAATTCAGTTAGGTGTCCTTGTAGGAATGCGCTCACCCTCTTGACCAATCACTGAGTAGAAAAACAATCAGTCTTCTTCCCCTTTAAATAAACTGCTCGCTCGTCCTCTGATCGGCCACGTAGCGCCACGTTTTTGCGCGTGCGCAGTGTCCTCACGATTGTGTTCCGGGGTTGGCCAGTGTACACATAGTTAAAAGTCATATGTGTATTTTCCTTGATTCCGTTTTTATGTTATTTTTCATACGGGCCACAGCGACAGGCATAAGGCTTTCCTTTTCTGAATAAAGTGACGTTTCAAATACTCCACAGAGAAGACGTCTATTAGGATGAACTTCATCAGAGGAGTGATGGGAGGGCAGGCTCCCGGGCCGCAGCCGTCAGGAGCGGAGACGGTAGGAAAACCAGCTCGGCTAGCTCCGGCTAGCTAAGATTTCACCACTGTATTTTGCACAAACTGCACACATCCAAGCCATCGAAACATCAACGAACAGGCCCGAAGGCTTTTTCGATGCTATGTATTTATCATAAACTAAAACGAATGATATGTTAAGATAAATAAATCTTTTTGAATGAGTAGCCAATTAGGCTAATTGGCTAACTAAGTGAAACTGTCAGCTAGCCGTGGATACCTCACCTGCTCTCTTCCGTTTGTGTTGTTGTAAGACTTATAACATAAGAAAATGAACTAGTCACAAATGATGAGTGGTGTCTGACAGTAATTGCAGTACATATGCTTTGCTTCCTAAAATTGCATGTACATTTACATGTAAGTACCAGGTTAGCCCTGACGGTACAGTGTTGATGGATGACTGTCATACTGTTTTACCAAGAACATAAGGTTAAGTGCTGGCTGACCCTATTGGGCTTTTGCATCTCTAATCAGAGCTGTTCTACAAATGTGCACTTTCCAATACTGCAACCAAAGATTGTTGTTACTCTCTTATTATGAATATCCAATAACTGACAAGGAAGTAACATGTATATTTGATTAAAGTTTCAGGCAAATAAGTGTACCTAAAAGACCTAAAAACCTGACTGAATTGCTGTATGAGAGGTTAAAGGTGATGATTTCTTCATTCACAGATCCAAAAGTTGTGTGACCGAGTGGCCTCTTCGACGCTCCTTGAGGACCGCAGAGATGCTGTCCGGGCTCTTAAATCCCTCTCAAAGGTAAAATAAGTTGATTAAATTACTGACATCTGGTGCACTTTGAATAGTATCACTTCATTTGTTTCCGCATGAGATTTTTATTAAAGCCTATGCCTATAACGAACGAGCCATATGGCTTGTCACTTTAAACGTCTTTTTTCGTTTGTCATTTGTTGGCCAAAGTGAACCAACAGTTTACCTTTAAATGTTTATTTGCTCAAAGCTGATATTTTGGCGTTAGTTTATGTTTTACACCCATGTTAGAGCAACAGCTCTAACTTGGGTATTGTCTGGTACTTAGCCTTTTATTGACAGGACAAAATTGGTTTCTAGGTAGTGTTTTGAGCAGTTGGCATCTATGTGGGTTCGGACTGCATTTTCTAATGTTGATTGGTGACAATAAAATGTTAAACAGCACAATAAAATGATATCAGCAATATGCTCATGTGCCCACTTTGCCATTTGGCTCCACATTCATATTGAAGCTCAGCTTTTTATTGTCCTTTTTTAGATTAAGCAGCCCAGAATCTCACTGTTTAAAGATGGACATCAGACTTTTATTGGTATTGTTGACGAGTCTAATATAGATGGTTTTCTGCTCAGGACTAGTGAGGCGTTTGTGTTACTGCCTCAATTTATTGCTTGTTTTAACTACTTTGGTAGTCAAAAGCTGCAAGAAATGGTTCAGTTCTTCAACTTTTTTGGTTGAAATAGGATCTATGAGTGACCTAACTCCAGTTTGAAATACATAACTCCTGCTACAAAAATGTTTCTTTAATGGTATATTCATTCATTATCTGTAGACAAGTGTGAGGCTGCTGAATTTAGTTGAGTTTTACTGTAAGCTGTTCTAATAGAAAATACTTCCTTGTTCATTATAAAATAACATTATAACTGTCTTATTTTCAGTCTCTTTTTTGTTGATGTGAACTCCCAGCCAGTCTTTTCACTTACTGTTTTGTAACAAGCTGCCAGTTCAGCCATGAGTAATGAGTTGATCGTGTTTGAATAGAGTCTAGAAGCACAAGGCTGCACATTAATACATCAGTGGGGTCAGCACAGGTTTACCACATGGTCTAACTGTATGTAATAAGAAAAAGCAGAAAGTTCAACATGTTTTTAAAGTGCTTTTCTATTGATCTTTTTAAGCCATTTTTGCTTAATTTCATTGGAATAATTACCTTTTTGTAGAAATACCGTATGGAAGTGGGCACACAAGCGATGGATCACTTGATTAACATACTCCAGACTGACAGGTATGTAGATGTTTCAACAAGTAAATGACATGTATCACTCATTAATTTTTCTCCACAGTTGTGTCAAAACTTTCAAATATTTCTTAAATGTTCCTCTTGTCTCTCCACATGAAACAGATCGGATTCTGAAATCCTCGGATATGCTTTAGACACACTTTACAACATCATCTGCAACGATGAGGAGGAAGAACAAGGTATTCCACTCCACAGTTGTTTTAAAAAGTAGTAGTAAAAACCTGTTTAAAGTAGGCATGTGTTAATAGCTTGATTTCTTGTCAGTTGGTCAGCATTCAATTTGCATTCCCATCTATAGAATACTGATAATGACTGCTTTATGTAAAGACTCTCGTCTCTCTTTTCTCTTCCATGTTTTAACCCTACAGATGAATCAGAAGGTAAAACTCTGACTTTGCATGATGCCAACCCCTCTAACTCCCAGCAAAACTTGTCCATTCATACATTCTCATGGTTGGGATGTTAAAACAAGTGCACATTATGATTATTTTTTATAAAACTACTTGCAGTTGCCTAAGCCGACAAACTATTAGGCTGTGTTTTGGTTGTTTTCGTGGCATGATCTCACAAGAAATCAGTCCGCTGATGTTAGACATTCTGTGTAGTTCGATGACTGCTGGCTCCTGGGTGAGGCTTTAAACTTTCCCCCTGCAGATGCAGTAACCCCTCTCCCTCCCTCAGGGAGGAGTAAAAACGTGCCCATGCCTGGTCAGTACTGAAACAAAGCCACATGTGCAATAGCTTTAGTATTACTAGATGACTAACTTCACTAAACTCTGCTGGCACTGAGAAAGCGACAGAAGGGTGTTTGGGTAGTAACATGACTGCTTTACTAATACCACAGCGCTCCGTATTCATTCGCTCTTTGCATTGTTCAGATGTTTCCTTTGTTTCTCACAATATGTTCATTAACTGTTTCAAACAATGGAGAATTCTCTTTGTCATTGTTTGTTCACCCAAATTTAAAGATTTGATCCACTTTCCTCCATTTGTCCCCTGTATTGTGGATTATTTAAAGTAACAGTGACAGAAGTTAAAATATTAAACCAATAGAAGAGTCTTCAGGGATCCTTATTAAATTAAGTGCATATCTGCTCTTATTTGCTTTTCTTATTTTTCTCTTATATGCCCCCCAGTTTCTTCTAAGAGGATCATTGTCAGCCTTGGCTTTTAAAATCTCCATTTTTTTCTTACTGTTTGAGAAGTCTAAAATGTAATATTTCTGTTCTAGTAGACCCATTTATTTGTTATCAGTGTCGGTTTTGGTATAGTTCTCATCCTCAGAGTGTCTCTCTGTTACATGTTGTGTCACCTGTAATCCCAGAGGTTTGGTCACAAGTATCAGCCTGAGCATGCCCACATTCTATTGTCCATTTCACACAGTTCTTATGATGTAATTTCAGTCACGGTTTCTTTATTTCATATATACTTACACATGCACAAACAACTTCTTGAAACTTTGATAGAATTGATTTTATTTATTGGGCTGATTCTTATGTCCAAACTGGCCCATCCCTTGTGTGTAAAATGAGCTCCTGACGTAGAATTTGAAAAAGTTTTAAATGTTTTTTTTTTTTTTTTTTTTTGATTGTCTTTAATAGATGAGAATGCCCAGAAGCAGTCAGATGACCTTGGTGCACAATTTACAGAGAAGTTCATCCAGGATTCTGAGCATATAACCCTGCTCCTCACCCTGCTGGAGGTACTGTACAGCTCTCCATCCAGCAGAGAACGGTCACTCTCATTGTATTTCTGAAACGTCTGCCAGTATGTTTATGCAGTGATGTGACTTTAGGAGTTTGACTTCCACGTCCGCTGGCCCGGGGTTAAGTTGCTGACTGCTCTCCTGAAGAACCAGGGTGTCCAGGTGCAGGGGATCATTCTTGTCAGCCCGATGGGTGAGTCTTCTTTCTTGCTTTGGCTCACCCGGCATTTTGCAGGCGGAAGGGCCTCAGTTCCAGCTCCTTTTTGCCTCTGTTTCCTTTCACAGGGGTTTCCAGATTGATGGACCTGTTAGCAGACTCCAGAGAAGTAATACGCAATGATGTAAGGGCATTAATCTTCTCTTAATTATGGAACATTTGTGAACGTCTAAAGTCTCAGTGCACACATGTATTCAGCGTTCTGTTATGTTTTTGCTCCGGGCAGGGCTTGCTGTTGCTTCAGCAGCTAACCAAAGGCAATGCAGCCATTCAGAAAATTGTGGCATTTGAGAATGCATTTGAACGACTCCTGGATATCATCACAGAGGAGGGCAGCAGCGATGGAGGTGAAACCATTTGTTTACACAGTCACCACTCAACTTCTAAACGCCATTGATGTGGGGTGGATTCTTTTCCTTGTTCTCTGAGCTTCTTTGTTGCTCTGTTTAGGTATTGTGGTGGAGGACTGTTTGCTGCTGCTTCTCAACTTGTTAAAGAACAACAGCTCCAATCAGAACTTCTTCAAAGAGGGCTCTTACATTCAGAGGATGAAGCCCTGGTTTGAGGTTGGCGATGACAACTCGGGCTGGTCAGCACAGAAGGTCACAAACCTTCACCTGATGCTTCAGGTAACGCCTAAAATCAAGTCTGCTGTTTTTTTTAGATTAGTTTCCCACATCCCAAATGCCAGTTATTAATCTTTGTAACGTATTGTCAGCTGGTGCGAGTGATGGTGTCACCGGTGAACTCACCCGGAACCACAACCAGCTGTCAGAAGTGCATGTACCAGTGTGGCCTGTTGCAGCAGCTGTGCACCATCCTCATGGCCACCGGTGTGCCAGCGGACATCCTCACCGAGGTAATCACAGCAAAACTGCCATGAAACAGCCAAAGTGTCCCACCCTCCACCTCACCATTTCCTAGCACTAAACAAAGTATCCAGAAATGAGACTTTGACCTGGTTTCTTTCTTTCAGACTATAAATACAGTTTCAGAGGTCATCAGGGGGTCACAGGTCAATCAGGACTATTTTGCTTCTGTCAACGCCCCTTCAAACCCACCGAGGTAAACCGCCTATTAACCAGGGTGTAAAAACTCATAGATCCAGCTGAAAGTGTGTTTTGTTTTGATCAACTCTGTGATCTCATCATGTCTCTGCAGACCGGCCATCGTGGTGCTGCTCATGTCTATGGTCAATGAGAGGCAGCCGTTCGTGCTTCGCTGTGCTGTCCTTTACTGTTTCCAGTGTTTCCTCTACAAAAACCAGAAGGGCCAGGGGGAGATAGTGGCTACTCTGCTGCCCTCCACCATTGATGGTGAGTTACATCAGTGTCCTTTAAAGGTGATTCAGATTCTAAAGAATGAAGTTTGTTTTAATGGAGACCCCCAACCCCTTGTGTCTTTCTAGCCAATTCCATCTCAGCAGGGCAGCTGCTGTGTGGCGGCCTGTTCTCTGCCGACTCTCTTTCCAACTGGTGTGCTGCCGTGGCCTTGGCTCACGCCCTTCAGGACAACCTGACCCAGAAAGAGCAGCTGCTGAGGGTGCAGCTGGCCACCAGCCTGGGCAAACCCCCCGTCTCCCTGCTGCAGCAGTGCACCAACATCCTGTCCCAGGTAGGTATGACTGTCCCCACCCACCAACTCTCAGACCGGGTGTTTCTGGGTAGTATAGGTGCATGTGTGCGTTTTAAAGAGGGTTTTTTTTTCAAAAAGGTAAATACTGAGTTGTGTGCCACAATGAAGACAACATTGTCACATTATTGTGGTTTTGCAGGGTGATAAGATCGTCCGGCGGGTGAGTAATGTGCCTCTGGAGTTTGTTTGTGTGTGTTTGGGTGGCACCTGTCCTGGTCATTGTGGCTTGGCGTATATAGTAGGGGTGTTGGCAGCCCACATCTTGGTGGATCTTGCTTTCCCCTTTAACTCTAGTAGCTCGCCTTGTCCCTAACCGATGACCACGACCCAGTTCTGCCTCTTCAGGGACTGATGAGCTTCACACAAATATGGAAGCTTCTGTTGCTCTGACTATGTTCAGCTCCGCTTTATTGGGGAGAACATAAAGGGGAGAGGTTCAGAGAACATGGACAGAGCAACTGCAGTTCATTGTTTTATCTTTGCTGACTTCGTCATAATACCTGCTTTGAGCTTTGAACTTGATTGGTGTTCTGCTAGCTCTTACCTGTCTGTTGAGGAAGTGTGTGCTGTGGCTAATTTTGGGCCTTTTCCTTTCAGTGTAAGGGACCTTTACTGTTTTTGTCTTTCTAATGATGGCCACATGTATTTTTATTTATATCCAGTGTTGACCCTTTACCTATGGCCATAGCACCGACGCTGTATTTTTTTTAACGTCCAAACTATTGTTACCATAATTCTGTCAACAAATGCTGACAGAGAGCGGGGAATGTGTGTTTTTTGTCAATAAAAACACACATGTGATTTGTATCATGTAAATGTGGAACCATACTGTTAAATATGTATTTGGTTGGAAGATGAGGGAGAAAAAGAGTCTGTAAATGACTTCACCTTACCATATTAAGCAAAAATGTTTTGAAAAATTAGAATTTCCATTTTCATACATGCTGTCGGAACTCTTAAGATAAATGACAGTCTGCTGGAATAAACCTTTCTCTGTCCGCAATGTGATCCAGCCTAGATAAGCAGAGAAATATAGTGAAGCGTTAAAGTTATCAGAGCAGGAGGGTGAACCCTGGAGCAGAGATAGGCAACTCGAAGATACTGTTAGTAACTCTATTATTGGCAGCAACCAAAAGCAAAGACGCTGAGTTTCTGTCCTGACTTTGCAACGGAATGTAAATGGTATGTGCCTCCTAGCAGCACCAGCCCTCAGTCTGCAACCTGAATAATTTGAGTTTTAATTCTAAGAACAATTTTTGAGTGTGCATGAAAACCGACCAGCCGGGTTCATTCTGTAGATCTCGTAAAGACATATGGGGAAAAACATTTTGAGGGCGTTCTTCCATTTCGCCACAATGACTATTAAAGACCATTTTCAAGAAGTACAGTCACGGCACCTGAATCAGCACAGCTCTGGAACTGCTTCAAAGAAATGCAGCTGAAAAGGCAGGGGAAGTCTGTCCTGGACTTATGCAAAACATGACTGTGAGCTAACGGTGCATACATACCAAGTACCATTGTATTCAAATCGGATAAGACATGCACCAGCGGCCGTCAGGCCTCACCCACCTACTGAGCCCCGTATGCTGTATGCGTGCATCTAACAGGCTCCGTTAGGGAAGAATGAGCAGCTGTGGTCGGTGATGGCACGAGGAGATGGCTGTGATGTAACGAAGGCCATATGGTTTAATGCTTTTCTGCTGATTCTGTTAAAGTAGCCTTAACATCTGACCCACATTAATTTAAAAAATATTTTTAATATTTGTTGCTAATAGCTAACAGATCTTTATGAAGAATAAGTTGTTTTTGGTGTTGCCTAAAGGGGAGTCGTGGCTGGGCTTTAGAGGTTATCAGTGGCTAAGTGAGTCTTCAATGTTTAGATTTTGTTGTTGGTGTGTTAACGTGGTGTGATGCTAAGTTAAGGGAGAGGGTTCCATAAATCGAGGATATGAGCAGACATAGGGTTAGGAAGTACCGTCTGGGAGACTAAAAGCGAAGCTAACTTGCCTTTTCATGTCTTGTTATTTAATTTAATAAAAGGTTAATTTTATTTGTTCATTTTTGGAACTTCACCCAGCATTGTATTTGTAGTTTGAGTATCAATTCTTAAGAACTGATCTCTTACTTCTCTTCTCCCTGGTGTGGAAAACACTCATACAGACGGATTTGACGTTCTGCTGAACCAGGATAATTTTTCAACGTTTAGTAACATTTTGTGATTTTTAAATCGGGGATGCTGTTTGTGTTACATGAACGCATTTGGGCGACAAACTTTGAAGACTGAGCAGTCGGAACTTATTTCTTAACTCACAACTGTTTGCTCACATGACGCCTGTGGTCTTTTTCTTTTTTCTTTTCCTCCTCATTTTTGCATTACGTCACATTTGGAGGCAAAAGCTGAAAAGGTGATCTTTGAGACTTTTTGATTTTCTTTCTTTTCGGTATGTAACTCTGATAAGTTTTCCCATTCACCTTCATGGCTCAGATCTCCACACATGTTTGGCCTCCATTGTTTCGGCTGCAGGAAGTAGGCGTCTCATTGTCTAAAGCATGCTGAGCATGAACCCATTTGGACCTGAAACGAGGTGGACAGTTTCCTTTTTCAACCCCCGTAGCAAGGCACTCGTTATTTGCAATGTGTTTACCCTATTCAGGATTTTGAAAAACAGTGAAGAACTTGAAAAAAGAGTTAGTCATTTATCATAAAAGCTAACGGTTAAAAACAGGTTCAGGACCGAATGGGTTACATGTTGCTGGATCAGCTCTTTAGAAGCCAGAAGCTTCAGTTCAGACCTTGAATATTTTTGTTTTACATTCCAATTCCATGAAAATCACTTTTATTTCCCTCCACCCTAAAAGTGATCGAGATAAGTTTGTGACCTACCTGCGAGAAATTCTGAATGTACCATGTGTCTAAGATTTTTGAAGAAAAATTACAGCTGACAGTTCTTTCTCAGCATCTTTATCCCAGTCGTTTTCATGGAAATCATTTTGATTTTCCTCTTTTTCTTTTTTTTTCTTTTAAATGCTGCTCATTTTCCCAAGGGAAAAAAAAAAGCAAATTAGTATTTTGCTTTGCATGTGCTTTTTATCTGGAAATATGACTAGTTTCATGGCATTTTGATTTGAAAGCCATCCAACACTTGAGGAAAATGAATTGGAAAGCACAGAAAAGTAACTTCATGAATAAGTTGCATTTGTGATGCCTGAGCGCAGACTGGTATCCTCTCACAGGACCGCATGCTCCTTTCAATCTAACCTCGTTAAAATATCTGAATGTTTTCCTGTTGACTGTCATTATAAACTAATACAACCATATTAACTAATCTATTGTGTTGTTTTCAGCATTGCCTGATAATTGTAATTGTTACTTCTGAAGTTGGGTTTTTTTGTGTGTAGTTCTAATTTAACCCTCACACAACCTAGTAGCAATACGTTTTCTCAATTGTTGGAAACATTCGATCCCTCAGCAGGAGCAATGCTTGCTTAGGGCACACACCGATATTCCACAAAGGTCTGTTTTTCAACCCGTGTCTCTGTACAGCGAGTTAAGGTTTTCCCTCTTGGCTGTTGTTCTCCGCAGGGCAGTAAAGTACAGACCAGGGTGGGCCTCCTCATGCTGCTGTGTACGTGGATCAGCAACTGTCCCATCGCTGTCACGCACTTCCTTCACAACCAGGATAATGTTCCCTTTGTATCCTTGAAGCTGCTTGCTAACAGCCAGTGGGTGAAGTACCAGTACATTTGAGATGCATTTTTTTAACTTCCTTTTAGTGGAGCATTTCACCCTTCAAACCTCTCAGTCCGAAACAGATAGATGTTAATGACCCAGTGTGGACACATTCCACTCTGGGGCTCAAACGGGTGCCAGGTCAGTCCTTAACTCTTTGGCTGCTGTAGCTGACCGCTCAGATCTCGGAGAACCTGGGGGAAGATGAAAGACTGGTGCAGGGTCTTTGCGCGCTGCTGCTCGGCATCTGCATCTACTATAACGACAACTCGCTGGAAAACTACACCAAGTTAGTTCCCTTTGATTTACACGGCACTTTTATGCTGCCACTATTTTTTTTCATGTTTTACAACACTTAGGGCTGTCCCAATGTTGATACTCTTGCACTAATTGATAGTAAAACCTGTATCCATTACTGGCTGCAGGGTAGAACTTGCTTCTTTCTCCTGTACATAAACAGGAACAGATTGGACTTATCAATGTCCTTCTCCTTCCCAGAGAGAAACTAAAGCAGCTGATTGAGAAACGCATCGGAAAAGAGAACTTTGTGGAAAAGCTTGGCTTCATCACCAAACATGAGCTGTATTCGCGGGCGGCCCTGAAGCCCCAGCCTGTCTTCCCGTCCCCGGAGCAGATGCTTTTCGACCACGAGTTCACCAAGCTGGTCAAAGAGCTGGAGGGTCAGCACAGGCTCTGTGATGGTTTATCTCAGTGCAGCAGTATTGATGTGAGCAGGATTTTAAGAGTACAGCGCTCTCTCTGCTGTGCACAGGTGTGATAACTAAGGCAGTTCACAAGTCCAGTGAGGAGGACAAGAAGGAGGAGGAGGTGAAGAAGACTTTAGAGCAGCATGACAACATTGTAACTCAGTACAAAGAGCTGATCAGAGAACAGGTAAAGCACAACTTCAAATTTGTCTTCTTAAAATGTATTCCTTAGAAGTTCCTCTTTTCTTTTTTTTCCGACAACATCCTGTTAACAGTCTTACTTTATGTCTGATCTTCAGGATGCTCAGATCCAGGAGCTGAAAGAGCAGGTAGCATCTATGAGCTCTCAGAATGAACAGATGCAGACTACCATCACCCAGCAGCTGTCCCAGATCCAGCAGCACAAGGACCAATACAACATCCTCAAACTGAAGCTAGGTGGGTTCTCTGTGCCTGGACTTTGTACCGTTAACAGGCGTAGGCTTTGTACTCCACATACCCACGATATACAGTTTGTTCCCAGCATCCCAGGCATTGTTTTGTAGTTTTAGAATGTAATGTCAGAAAGCAGCGTGACAATGTGTCGGTTGTCTATGTACAGAATAAACAAATAATGTGTTCTGTCTCTATGAAACTATCGCTAAAACATTATGGATACTGTGTTCAGGGAAGGAGAACCAGACTCAGTCCAACAGCCAGGGAGATGGCTCTCAGGTCAACGGTCTGCAGACTGAGGAGCTTTCCCAGCTCCGAGAAGAGCTGGAGGAGCTCCGCAGGCAACACACGCTTCTTCAGACACAAGTCGGTGAAAAAGACGTGCTCATCAACACCCTGGTAGGGAAATTGGCATTGTTGTAAGCCTGATAAGATCACCTAAAAGATTAGCTCAGGTCAGACTAGAACCAGGCATAAGTCAAGGTTTTGACCGGATTTCACTATGTTCGCAATTTAGGTGTTTTGTAAAGATAAAGTAGATAAAAATTACAGTCATTGCTTTATCCTGCGTGAAAGTCCCTGACTCAGTTATTTCACTGTGTGTAATTGTAGAGGTCATCACCACAGATGGCAGAGGGTCCATCAGCAGGATCAGACAACACAGAGCTGCTCCAGGTGATAAAAAAAAAAAAAACTTTTTTTATTGCTTCTTTCTATCTGTCAGTAAGATGGAAAATATCAGATTTAACTTTAATGCTGAGTATGTTTCTTGTCCTGTTTTCCATTATTCTTTGCAGGAACTGGAGGTTTTAAAGAGTCAGGTTCAGTCCCAGTCATCGGAAATCAGCCAGCTTAAGGCTGAGCGACAGGAGCTTCTCAAAAGAGCCGAAGCCAGGGTAAAAAGCAAGAGACATGGCACCAGTCTGGTATCAGAATGTGTAATGGGATATTCTATTATTTGAACTCTCTCTGGCTTTTATCAGTCTGCTGACACAGTTCCCACCAGCGACAGCTCGTCAGATGCCAGTAAGATGGCCGATCTTGAGAGCAGACTAACTGCACAGACATCCGAAAAGGAGAAACTGGAGGTGCGTAAAGCATGCTGTGCTGGACACGCACATAGGAAGTTTGCCTGGGTTTGTATTGTCTATATTTGTAAATCCTCATCACCTGCTCTCGTGTGCTGTAGGAGAGCCGAGCACAGCTGGAGCAGCAGCTGGATTCAGCCAAGAGCACGGTTGCCATCCTGCAGACGGAGAAGGAAAAGCTACAGACTGAGGTCCAAGAGTCCAAGAAGGAGCAGGACGACCTGCTCATGCTGCTGGCAGATCAGGACCAGAAGATCCACAGCCTCAAAAAGAGACTCAAAGACCTGGGACAGACGGTAAGCAGCCATGACGCTCACTCTTCACCCGCTGTCAGAAACTGTGAGGTTCAGTCATAGCACACAGTACATTTGGAAATTTGGAAACGTCCCCAGCCAGAGGATTCTTCCAAAGTTTAAAAATACCATTGAGCTTATCTTTTTTCGTTATTGTACAAAACGCTGCATTGATAATGATTGTGTAGGCTAATCTGTGTGTGCTTCCAGCGTGTTGGTAGTTACTAGAGTGGCCGATGTGGTGAGTAGTTAGACTGGTTAGAGGAGTAGATACAAATGTTTACTTCTGGTCCTGATCACTCAGCTTTTTCCTGTTTGTTTGCACTAGTTAGACTGAGAAACTTTCCTTACAGGTGGAGGATGAGGATGACCTCGATGCCAGGGACCAGACGTCCGACGATGACGACGAGGATGAAGATGAGGGCTAGAGAAGAAACGCTTGGAAAGAAGACGGAGAGATGTGACTTTGTCTGCCAGGAGGCGAGAAAAGACTCTGCAGGAACACACCTGAGAACCTGAAAAAGAGGACAGATCATAAGTCAAAGCTGTTTCTCCTCCCAGCTGCCGCGTGTCTTCATTTTGCTTTAGCCCGTCACATCACATGTGCACGTTTAGTTTTTGAGCCGTTTTTTTTTTTTTTTTCCTTGTTCAGGTTCCACTTTTCAGTTTTTCCCCCCTTTCAGCAACAGCTAAGAGGTTCCACCTCGTCTGCACATTCATCTCTGCCATGTTCCCTGTCAGATTGTGATGGATTTTACCAGTCCTGTGTTCATTGTGGTGTGTTGTCATATAGTTTGTAATTAAAGAAAAAAGTAAAATTGGCTCTTTTTAACACCCAAGTCATCTGGAGAATGTTGAGGAGGGACCGTAAAAAGTAGCGGGAATCCGCTCTGATCAGAGACGAGGACGTCGACGTGCTTTTTTTCCCGTTAGACGCCCCTGCAGACTGTGCTGCACGCTGGATGTGTCTGTCCTCACTCACCCTGAGGCCAGCAGCACGGTATCTAACACTCAGTTGTTCCATTTCACCCTTCTGGTTCAACCCGACAGCTCTACAATATGCTGCAAAAATGCTGATGGAAAAGATGTAAAGACAAAAAAAAAAGACCTATTTTTGCAACTTTTTGTCCAGTACTGGCATCCTGCTTCTGTATGATACTGTGTAACTTATCAATTTAAGAGCCACCTTGAAATGAATAATCTATCTGTATGACATGTGGAGGAATAATTGTAGATAAATTAAATTTTACTAAATCAATCGAGACGTTCCAGAATGTTCCTTCTGTTCAGATTAAAGATGCTTTGTTTAAATGTTCATATTTCCACTACAGTTCCCATGATGTGTCGCCTCAGTTCAGTCACCTCAAATAAGAATATTTCAGAAATTATTAAACTAGACTGTTAAATTCCTAGAAGAGTTCTTTCAGGATTCTCTGTCTTGTTTTTTTTTTTCCCCACACGAATGTGATGGCTTCCAGTAACAGAAATCCTGACGGTTTGGACGGGGGCTCCCCTCCCTGGTCCTCACGGCACGCTGTCCTACATGTTGTCCCAGTTTCTCTGCTGCCGCACACCAGATCCAGAAAAGTGCTCCCCTTCGTTTTCACAGGTTAAGAGCTGCATAAAAACCCCCCATCTTGGATGACAAAAGTACATCTGAGAACAGCCCAAATATTGAAACCTTTTTTGTTGCTTTTACCTGTTTTTGAAGTAAAAACGTGTTTGATGGATTCAAAATTAAGAGATTTTATTATTTTTCAGAATAATAACACTGCCGCGTTAACAGAAACGTTAACAGAAACGCGGCAGTGCATGTGGACATACGGGCAGGAATAAGCAGAGCTTATTATTTGAATGCTTTTGCTTTTAAAAAAAAGACATAAATGTATAAATACATAATAAACATAACATAAATCGGGGCAGATGTTGGTTCATGTTTTACATCAAAGGTACCGATGGATGAGAGATGGGTTACACCCTGAAAGCACCGCCAGTTAATCTATTCTGTTATTTATGCTGCTCAGTAAATTTAAATTAACACTCAAAGCTCAACAAAAAAATGAACAAGAGGTCTGTTTCTTTATACTTAACGTATTCTGTTGGACTGGACATGAGGGGGGCCTCTTTAAACATGATAAATTAAATAAATGACTGTCTGTACTGCCAGTGTGTGTTTCTCTATCCTGCTGTAATATCTGGCTTTCACCACTAGGGGTCAGTGAACGTCCTGAGATGGGGATGTGCACCCAGCCCACCTGTTTTCCTTACAGGTGCCATCAAAACAACATCAGCATGTAAATGATGCTAAACGAGAGGCCACCACTCATGACATTTTAACCACTCTACTTTTGATCTTTCCATGTCTGCTTTGTATTTATATTTTTAAAAAGACCAAGTGAATTCAGTTAATCCCTTTTCCATTCAGTCAGATCTCAGAACACATGGGTGTACATGTGTACATCTATAGAGTCAGCACTCACACAAATGACAGGACGCTTGCGTACACATATAAGAGCAGAGCAGCTCTCCTGCCCTCTCCTCCAGCTCTGTGCTGGCCACACGTCACCAGTCGCTCGGCCAAAAGACCCCCGGGGCCAAACTGACCCCTGCCCCCCCCCTGTATTGACACCTCTCCTGCTCCCTTTCTGTGTCATCTGTGCCCGGCTGTCACTGTGTGGATGAGCCACACTTGCTCCTTTTTTTTTTTTTTTTTTAAATGTGCTGAGAAAGTTAAAAGTTCTACTATCTGCAGAGCCAGGGCCCGGCCTACCTGAGGTCAAATAAAGGAAACTGAGTGTTCTGGAGAGTTCCACTCCAGCAGGACCCACTAGTGAAGGCTGAAGTGGGTCTGACTGGGATCTGTGTGCTTCCCTTCTTCTGCAAGTCCTAGGCCACACGTGTGAAATAAGCCTGATTGCCTCGCCCCTCCCTCCCTCCTCTTCCTCCTCTTCCTCCTCTTCCTCCTGTCGTGCATCCTGTCTCCTCGTCCACCGCCCTCCTCTTCCTCCCCACCGGCTCCCATTTGTTTCTCTCTCTCTCTCTCTCTCTCTCTCTCTCTCCCCTCCTCCGCCCTTTTCCCATTCTGTTGGGGAGGGGATCATCTCTCCAGTGAGTTTTCTTTTTCTTTTTTTTCTCTCCATCTCAAGGTTAGAGCCGGGCATCATGACTTTTACAGCGATCGCTGGACTACAGCCGGTGATATAACTCGTTCCTGCTCGGGCAGCTGGCTCCCCAACACCGATTTAAAAATAAAAAAAAGAAAACAGAAGAAGGAAAAAGCCCAGGTCCATTAGCACACAGCCGCTCCGGCGTGGCGTCCTGTTCCGGGGAGAAGCTCCACCTGCCCGATGACCGTCTCAGAGGTGAGTCCGGCCGCCCTCCTCCAGCCCTCGCGCGCACGCACGCACGCGCCCACCAGTTGCGGGCGCGTTCGGCACACGGATTTGTTTGTTTGTTTATTTCATTTGTTTGCAAAAACGTGGACGTGTCCGTGTTTCGCGACGCATCCGGACAGCTGTTGTTTCTGCCCAGTCCACCCGGGACTGCCCTTCCGCGCGCGGTCTTCAAAAATGACCAGAGAATAATGGGTTCAATTTGACCCATTTCCGTCGGTTTACACGGTCGAGTAATTATCAATCAAAACAATCAGTTAAAAAAAAGAAAAATCCGTTTGAATGGAGATGCCTAAAGCTTCCTCACACATAGCAGATCACGTGATAAATGAGGTATTTTTAGACTTTAGACTACAATATTTAAAGGGATTGCAGATTAACTCGGCCTGTTAATAGAAAATGCAACATGAAATGTGTGTGTCTGTAAAAATTGAGAAAATCTTTTAGTGGACAGAAACTAACTGATAATTTCATGGATATTTGATCAAGCCACAGGCTTTTTGGAATTGATCAAGAGGAAGTGTTTTTATTTGTTTTTGTTTTTTTGCAGCTTATCTTGATTTTGAGTACCTTTGTATTCAAAGTGCAGGAAATTGAATAAATTGAATAGAACAAACAAATATTGATATTGTTCTTGAGCTGCTTCAGGCTGAGCAACAATAAAGGCTCAGCTATCATCAAAGCGGGTGATGAAAGTTTGTCCAAAACATGGTGACATTTTGGTCTCATATGAAGGCGAAAAACACAAAATCCTTATATTTTGGGCTTAGTTATAATCGTTTCTAGATGCAACAATAAAAAAAAAACCTCTTCGGAAAGAGGAACTCTGGACAATCCTGGGCAAACCAAAACAAAAGCCGGCGTAGTCACTCCACAGGACAGAACGATGGTTACACAAATGCTTTATGTACCACATTATTGTGTGTGTTTTTTTTATGTGTGTCAGTTTCTGAAACGTCGGCCTCATCGTGACGAGTTTCTACTGTATTGTTCTGGCCTTTGATGCCACCCCTATGTCTGTAAACTCCCCATTAGCCATACAATGAGTGAAATCTGTCCCCGGGGCTCAGAGCACGGCTGCACTCTGAACAGATGGACACATCCATTGTTTTACTCACCCCTGGCTGAACGAAGACAAACTTTGGACAAAAGAAAAAGTGGTGTGAGAGCTTGGTGTTTAATGACCCGGATTTGATTCGGGACTTTGCTGGTTGGTCCTTCTGGGGCAGCCATTCAGCCTACAGGAAGTTGGACTGATGAAGAAGTTGGCTAGTCGAGGTTAAGATATGAAATGTGAAATGGTGAAAAGTTTGGACGTGTATCGGAAATTCAACAGAAGGTTTTTGGAGAATGTTTGCAAATGCAGAAAGCAGCAACCCCTGATTTATTCGATTTATCTTAACATCTTCTGATAATGTTGCATTTGTCATATTACCCACCCTCACCCCCATTTTTTGCTTTTCAATCAGAGGGAGCTGGACAAACATTTATGACATTAATTCCAGTAAAACTATATTAATCTTAACTATACATTATAATTCCCTATTTGTTTAAAGCCAGTAGGGGGAACTTGTGTCAAACATTGTTATTGAATTTATCATGAGCTCCTTTTTAAATTTTTTAAATTTATGAATAATCCTGCAGTTACACTGTGTTTTCATGCTGAGGACATTTGTTCACAAAAGTTCCTCATTGTGACCTGGCCCTCAGCTCTTACCAGGGCTTAGAAGAACGATAGCAAGGTCAGTTATTACCCTTCAGCTCGGCTGTGGTTTCATGCAAATGTTCACGCTGGCTCTCCACAAGGAAAAGGCTCATAATCTACACGTTGTGATGTACCCTTGAGTCACTTGGTTTTCATACACCGACTCAGACATTCCTAATCTGCACAAAGCAGCATCGAGTACCACGATTATGCCAAGTCAGGCCACCACTTGACCCGTCTGCAGACTCTTGTCGAATCAGCGTTTGATTAATACTCCAGTGGTGCTCAGGGCCAGGGCCGGACCGCTTTTGTTATGTCTTAATGCAAATTTCATAAAACATACGCCGTTTCAGAAAGTTTTTATTGAGTTTGTGGGATTTAAAGATGCTGTTCTCGTCTATGTTTTGTCCTATAGTAAAATCCGGCCTGCTCTTTCATGTCGGGCCGTAAAACGCTAACCTGTATTGCTGGCATGTTATCACTCAGACTGTTACCACATACCTGAGATGCGCGATCTTTGTCCAACCTGTGAGTGGGACGGCCTGCTATGCAGACGCACGTTTCCGTACGCTCTCTTCTATTGTTTCCCTGCTAAAATATTCTGCGGAAAAGAAGCTATTGTCTGTTATCATCTCCTGTACCTGTCGGTGTAGTTCCTCAGAACATTATCTTGCTGCTGTGCGCGAAAAATCCTGCGTCCCGCTCGCTTTAATGACTGCTTTGAATTGAAGGCGTGCTTTAGAGCAAATATTTCCTTGAACCTGCGGCCCTGAGAGGAAGCAACTCCCTTCAGAAAATATGCGGCGGCCAAGATGCTGTTGTGAAATAGCCACTGCCAAACAAGGTGGCTAACACATCATAAAACAAGTTGGTCCTAAAACATCCTAAGATGTTTTAGGACCAACAGTGTGCCCTATAGCTCATAAGCCCGTTGATGCCGTCTCACTGTGTAATGTCTTCACTGGTAGAGAATATGAGAGACAGGGAGGCAGATTAGCCAATTTTAGAGTTGTATCTACCTTCTGGAACAAATGAGATCATCTTTTCAGTGGGTGATGCTGGAATCAGGAGAACCAGAATCAATAAAAAAAAGCTTGAATGGATTAGAGTAAAAGTCAACTTTGCCTCCTCTGTTTGCCTCGTTTAATCTTCTGATGTGTATTTCATTCAGGACCGAAGGACAATTTGACACGACATTGAAGCCGTCAATCAGAAACAGAAACAGAAAATTGTTCACACATTTTCTTATCTCTAATTACAAATACAATCTGTACATAGACGGAATCAGAGTTATTTAGAGGTTTCTATTCTTGTATTAATTGTGAAGAAGCCAGTTGCAGGCCTGCTGGCCTTTACCAGGACCAGGCATGACTGTATGAGAGGAACTTGACCTGTTTTTATTATTACCACAAGATTTTAATATCCTAGATGGTTATTAAAAAGGTTGACTGAATGAGTAACAGACACACTGATAAGCAAGGTTTTGGTTATCAGGACATCTGTATATTGTTTGTTGCCATGGCTGCTGCATAACTCCTAGCTGGCACTGGTTGTTATTGGTTCTTTACAACCTAAAGATATTCACTCTACTTGATTAAACAAACACGGCCGTGGAGCTTTATAGTATTTCTCGTGTGTTTACTGCATATTCAGCATTCCATACTTAGCCTTTTTTTAAAAACAATTAAAAAAAACAATTAAAAAGTGTATTTGTATGTGTACTTTAAAAGAAAAACGTTACCAAAATAAAATAAGTTGATCTTTTTCCATTGCTTGCTTAAAGGGCCACAATGTGTTAAAGCCTACAGGTACCACAACCCCAGTGAGACTGGGTCTCATGTTGTTTCAACTCTCATTCAGGAATAACTTTAGCTTCTTTTAGCACAAGGGGTTCAGTTATTATGGCTAACAAGCTCCCAGGACATCATACAGACAGCATTTGAACACATAAATGTCTAATGGGGCGTAAAAAAAGCTCATTTTGATTGGTCTGAGTTGTTTCTGTGAGTTAGTTTAGTTGTGTCCACTCTTTTAACCCTGAACAGAGCAGCCTCTGTGAGAATGTTCCTGTTGATCTAGGTCTTGTGTTCCCATCCGTGTTTTGATAAAACCCAAAACTAGCGCAGACTTCAAGTTGATTAAATATCGCTGCCAGATGTTAGTTGCTTTTGTGTAGTTTTCTACATAATGCAGTGTGTATTACTGCCCCTCTGCTGGATTACAATAACATATTTAATTGCTAATAAATGAAGCGACTTGCAAAATATCACCTTTTTGTGAAAAGAAATCTCTTGACCGAAGTGAGTTCAAAGGTTAGGCTATCAACTTAATCCCACTGTCCTTAACAAACAGTTCAGCCTGTTTCAAGAGGGATTATTTGATCTGAAAGCCTCTTTTGCGTGCTAGTGTGTGTTTTGTGTAAATACGTAGTGAAGTATTTCAATATTATCTCTTATCTGTTGCGGAACAGTGGCCACAGTCAATAGCTACATGATTATTGCAAATTCTTAAGATCATTGCTCCAGCAGCACGGGCTGAAAAGAGTCATGAACTCACTGTAAAATCAGTTACTCAGCTCCACATGTGGAGAAATATCAGCTGTTCCAACTGTGGGGTTTCATTCCAGCTGCTCTGTGTATTGATCTGAACAAAGGCTGCAGATAGCTCTTTCAGTTTATGTTTACAAGATTACACTGTACTCAATAACCTCAATTCAACTTAAAATCAAATCAAGTGTTAGTTTTTTTTCCTTCACATTTTTGACACATTTTAGTTATATAAACATTGTACAATTATAGCAAATGAACTAGCAAACTAGGCCTTTTTAAAAAGTGTTCTACAGCAATGACTGTCAAGATCTTTGAAATGCAGGAAAACTGAGTATGTATATTCGATTTATTTGATTTTTTTCTGTTCTTAAGATGGGTAGCTGTTCTGACAATGGCTTAGAAATCATGAAATCCTCTTGTATGACTGTGGAGTGCGCACGTGACCACAGAAGTTCTGCCATTGTCCTGAAGATCATGAGCTCCCCTGAACAAACTGTGGCCAACTGTCTTTTGTCACTGCATGGCAGAGTCATTTACACAGGCACAATGAGCCGTGAGCCGCCGGCTTTCAAAGACCTGTTTGAATTCCCGCCTGAGCGTCTGGCCTGGCCGCCCCGCACGTTTCTGACCTGACCGCTGTCCTTCTGGCGGAGGATTATCTGCGGCTGCTCCCACGTGCGTCAGATGTGGAGGGGATTAATTCATAATGGATAAAGAGTCTTCGGATGTGCGCGCAGTGCTTTGGTAGCCTTCGGCCTGCCGGGCAGCGGCATCCTACAGAGCACGGGCAAGACCCCTCTACGGCAGCCATTTTCTTACTGGCAGAGGAGCGCGCGTTTGTTTTGGTGCAATTCTGGAGCTGTTTCAGCTTGTGGAATGACATGAAAACCTTGTTGGTAATTTTAAATGGCGAAATTTAATTCACACGGATGCATGTTTACATTGTTTGGGAAGGCAGGAAAACCACAGTGGAGAAAAAATCGTTTGCATTATACAGGCTTGATTTTATCCCTGCCTCCATGTTTAGATGTCAAATATTACATTTATGGTGAAAAATGTAAATTCCTTAGGTGCCATGTTGGATCGGGTTTTTAAAAAAACTGCCAGAAGAAATGTAGGAAATCCATTTCCTGTGTGGGGAATTTAAATAAAAGTTGAATGTGTTATTTTTTACTTCAACAAATATCGGACCTTAACTGTGGACTTGGTGTTCATGGGAATTACCACGGTCTCTTACAATTGTATCACAAAACCTTCCCATTAAGATAAAACCTTTGAACCTTTGGGGGGGGTAGTGAACCTTGTGGTGTAAATCAAATCGGCCGACACAAAGATGGATTCTTCGCATTTTAAAGAAAAGTCTGTCAGTTTCTCTTGCAAGATTCCCTTTTTTTATCATTGCAAACAGCCCCAGCATCTTCTAACTCTACCTTTTCCAGTGATAAGTAACCAAGTGTTTAAGTTTATTGGCTCCATACTCGGACACATTCCTGATGTTTCTGTTTTCTCTTTAGCCACGTTTCTGATATTTGTCTCGTATTCTTGGCAGACAGAAACACGGCTTGTGCCGTGTTGTTGTTTCTGCAATTGGCTCCACTTTCTCATGAGACAGATGGGTCAGCAGGGCCTGATTCATTATTAATAGATCCAGTGGACGGCCTCCTCCACCGCTCTGTGTATATCCACATTATCGATTGCCACCTCTACAGTAGCTCTAATGGTTGTACTTCTGTGAAAAACGGTGTCAGACTCAGATAAAGTTACCGGCTGGCGGTGTAAATTACATCTGCATACACCAGTTTTCTAGGCTGAAAAGGATTCATGAGTTGATAACAACTGCTTCATCCTTTTTTCATCCCCCTCCCCCAAATTTACTGATGCTCAAAGCAACTCGTAGTACGTGCTTGACATGAATATTCAGATCTGTGTATTTGCAGTATGAGTGTAGGGATTTCTACCATTCAGCCACCATTCAATGGATTAATATAAATATTAGATGTATTTTCATTGCAGACATTTACGAAGCTTTTACTGACATGTTTTGTGCATTAGCTTGTGTTAGTGCATCCCGTTTATTTATCGGCTCAGGCGGGGATTTGTAATTTAACTCAACTAAGGGCTAATGTTCAGCTAATGATTTTGCCCATTTCAGATGCAGGACGGCCGGTATCAGCAAGGCGGAGAGCTGCCCCAGACTATCACAGCACGTTAATGCAGTTAGCTAATGGGCGTGATCTGGTAACAGGGCGTGCATGCAGCAGCACACCGCCTGTGCATTGTTTATCCAGAGGCTCGGCCCATATAAAGGCGAGCTAATCCCCTGGAGTCAAAGAAAAGTGAGTCTCACCTTGGCTACAGTTACTATAGCCGCCGAGGCTCATTGATGTCTCAGTTATTGAAAAGGCGATGATGTCTGACTCGTTGGGTCTGCTCTGAGGAACAGTCTCACTGCCTTTTGTGTAACTATTAAACAGCCATCAGTCATTTCCCCTGTTCGCTATTAACTGTGACTTTTTTTTATTTTTTATAAAAGGGCCTCGTGCTATATTTAGAACATCAAACCTCATTTCCTGCAGTTGCATATTTTTCTCCTCCCTTCTCATTCTCTTTGACACTGGATGTTTTCAGGATGGGTTTGTGCTGTGTGTGGGGTACCTTTTCCTTCTCTTAATTACCACAGCATAAAGGAAACCCCCGGGAGGCGTTTGACCTGAGAGGCAGCTTCCCTCCGTGGTACAAAGTGACATGATCTGAGTGTTACTCTGCATTAGATGCGTCGGGTCTAGTTCGTTCTGGAATTCCTTAAAGCATGTGTCATTTTCTGTGACCCAACTCTTCGGTAGGCTCCTTCCCTGGAAAAAAAAAAAAAAAGGATTTGTAAATGGATGATGCTGCCTGAAAGAACAAAGATTTTACACCCAACTGTGACTATTCAGCACTCGGTTGGTGTCGGGTTACGCTTCCTTTAGCGGCCGTCTCCTAAGATTTGTGTGAAAATGTCCTGGGTAAAATTTAGATGTAGATTTCCTGACCCTTCTAGAACAGTGGTGATTCTGTATTCATCCAGTTTTTTTGCTGCCAAAGTTGACGTACACATGTAGGTGAAACGGTGACATCACTGAATGGGGAATTGTTTCCAAGGAATTAAATCATCGTGAGGTGTTTGAATGAGAAGGAGACGTGCTGCACGGGCATGTAAAGATGTGAGTCACGCCGTGTCTGGTGCATGTGGTCTGGAAGTGAGGTCACACCATGTACCTCAGGCATCTTAAACATGAAATCTGACTCGCTACGTCAAGCTGTAGACATCTGTGACAGATGACCACGTGAGCTTCTTATCGGATGCTTGGTCCACCTCATCCTGTCTGCGGACCGTTTTCTCTTTCGTTTTCGGTTGGAGATCAGAATTACACAGGAAGTCACCTCTAATCTGATCGGCCTTCTGCAATGATGTCGTTCACAGGAAGCAGCATTCCTGCCCAGTGAGAATCACCAGGAAGGATTGAGCTGCAGCATGATGCACCATCTGGGCACCTGCCATTTTCCCATGTAGACTAGTTCAGACAAAGACTTATCAGATTACTCGCCCCTCAGTCTGTTTCCGTCACCGTCCCAATCGTAATTGTACCTGTGAAAGAAAGAATTGTATCTCTGAAAGGTTCTTTAAAGGTCTACCGCATAGCTTTGCGCAATCTCATTCGCAAACCAAAAATCAAAGTGAAACATTTCAAAGCCTGTCCTTATTTTCTCTTTTGTTTACCCCACAGCGTATGCCTGTCTGTGAACAGAAGAGTTGTGTTTTTATCATCATAATTTAGGCTTATTGTGTTGTATTCCTCATCCAGATTTGCCTCACCTGTTATAGACTCCCTGTTTTTTTTTTTTTAACCATGTTGATGAAGTGGTCCCTCACTTTCTCCACCATGGCTGTCTCTTTATCTTTATGCCATCCAATTCAGAAGATGAACAACAGTGCTGATGTACATACCATGTTGCAGCCTTTGATTAGAAGGGTTTGTACCCATGAATTCACAAAAATAGCTTTTATTGTTAATCATTTATCAAACATGTTCTATTGATATTTCATTCTAATGTCATATTAAGAGATGGGGTTCAGCTTGGTTGTGTGATGTAAAGTAGGTTTCCGGAAGAAAAAAATTGGTTTCAAGTAAATACAAAATACAGTCCGCTGTATTTTATGATCACAATGCCTTCAGTGGACCCACAGCTCCATTTGGGAAATGCAAATGGAGGGATGCGATCTGTGATCACACAGATTAGTTTTTCACGTTTATTGTGACTTTGCTGCAAAAATACCAAATGTATTGGAGTGCACACACTGCTATTAGCCGCACTTGGATTTAGATTCAGTCGGTGTGACTGCATAGAGTTGGTATAGTGTTTGTATCCAGGTGGGTGTGGCCCCTCATTTGCACTGCAAAACCAACAGAAAAAAAAAAAACCTCAGCATAAGGTTCATGCAAATGTGTGATGAACCAAAAAAGGCTTCTCTTTGCTTTTCTAAGCAAAGATATCCTACCAAGTTAGTGGTGGTGTTGTAGGAAGGTGTTGTTTGCTTTCTGATGGGTTTGTGTAAATTAATCTGCCTTTAATGGAGGTTTCTATGTACACAGGACTTCAGCAGCTCCACTTTTTTCATTTACAGGTCGCACCTGTTCACTTCAGCATAGATTTGACTGAGAGGGCACTATCTGCCCAGTTAAAGCACTCTTGACCTTATAGATCATATGAGACAGAGATGTGCATTTAAAGAAAAAAGCTGGAGTCTGGCTCCAGAAGTGAATGCACCAAGCTGGGACTCGGGACTGTGCTTGGCACTTTGTGTGGAACACCAGGTGTTTTTACAGTCAAAACACAGTCAGGCAGCTAATCAGCGGTGACACAGTGAAGGATAGGAGGCCACTGTGCCTCTCATGTGTCAAAGGCTTTGGCCCATTTTCTCAAAACAGCCAGCTATTAGTCTGCAATGGATCTGTGATTAGAGAGAAAGAGCCACAAGCTCTTAGGACTCAGTACTCTTGCCCTGTTCTTATTGATAAGTGCCACATGTGAAAACACACACCAAACGTCACGTTTTTAATCCAACGCCACAGGCTGAATGAAAGTAAATGTAATTCATAAATCGGAGTGCATAAGAGGGCAGATATCTGCTGCTGCTGGTGTATCACGGCGCTATCTGCATGTCTGGTTAATAATAACTCAGAGTTGTGCCGGCTTGGATTGTAAATACTGGAAATTTGTTGAATAATGCGTCAGGGTTGACTTGAAAGTTAAGGTTTTCATTGCCGATATCTATTTGATGAATGGGATTGCTCAGGAAAAATAACTGATGAGCAAACAGCTTCCCATGCATCCACTGGTTTGTGTGCTCGGCCTCTTATCTCTCTCTGGGTGACCGTTGGACTTTGTGGTGCATTTTGGGGAGTTGTTTATGCCTTGTTGTAGCTTTATCAGTGGTATTGTTTGTACATACTTTACCCTACCTGAGTGCAGCCATTTTCCATTATTCATGCTTATGCATGCCTTTATTAATTTATAATGCAAAATGGAATAATTTTTTATATCTACCTTTTTTGATATTCAAATTTGATTCACTATTCTTAAGTCATAAATTACATTCATAGAAAGTGAGACACCTCATTGTTGCAAGAACTGCAAATGAAGGATACAAATGGGTTTCATTAAAAGAATGCTACTAACTTGCTAACCCTAATCATGAAATGGGATTACCTGAAGTTGACCAGGAAGTGACAAACGTGTGTAAACTGTTGTTTTACACATGCTGCTCTTAATCTCACGTCCCACAAATGCCCACGCCTCAGTCTGCAGGCTCCAGTCCTGCCCCCACCTTCCACTTCCTCCTGGAGAGGACTTTGTGCCCTCTTAACTGAGGGCCAGTAGAGCGACGTCTGCTCTGATGTGGAAGCACACATACGAGCGGTATCTCCATCCTACACGACTGACAGGATGCCCTGACCGCTAAACCGTACGAATAAATGACCCATCTGACCCTGTCTGATGGAGGAGCTTCTGGAATGAAAGCGTTTTGCTGCTCTCTGTGTGCTATAATGCATCTTAAACTCGGCTAATACACATCCCATCACCATCTGCCTTCTTTCTGCTGTGTCATGCTGGCAGCGTCTCAAATGTCTTTATTTTTGGCTATTCCACGGCCTTCTGCTTGCTGAGCTTCCATGTCCACCTGGACCTGTTCAGTGCTACTAAACGTTGTTTTGTTTTTGTGTGCATTACGTTATCAGGAGCTTTGTGCACAAATTTATTCCAGTGAGGGACGGCCACTCTTTTTGTACACACCCTGTGCACACAGGAAAGTAAAATCATAAATCAAACTGGCCGAACAGAATACTTAAACGAGAGCAAATAAAGAGTTTGTGTAGCAGTGAAGGAGGGAAATGTCTCATGTGACTTGGGTGCTTCTCTGTGGAGCTGGGGATCGGGTTTGTGAGCTAACGATTATCGATCGGCTGTATTTACTTCCCTGCTTGACCATGTGAAGGCCGGCGGTCAGCGTCCAGCTTTTTTCTGCCGGTTGTCGTATCGACCCGTCAACCCTGGCTGCTACAGCCCATGTGTCATTACGTAACGGCCCGGTTTGCCTCGGAGTAACTGCCGCTGCTTTCCAGCCGGGGCCATGTGAACGGCTTCAGCCAGTCGGCTGTCCGGCTTTTTTCTGTGACGGATGATAGCTTTCAGGATCTGCCCTGTCTGAGGAGGACTGGAAGAAGTTAAAACGTTGTGCAGGGGACACGTCTCTGAATTGGCTTTTGTGTAAATGTATCGGTTCGATCACCTTTTATGAATTCTAAAAAGGTTTATCAGTAAAAAGATGTCGGTAAGATGTGTATTTTAGTGTGAACTCTGCTGTCTAGCACATTCTGGTAAATGGTAAAAATGGTTTTGGTGCATTTTTGTTGCAATTTCAAAGCTGAAATAAAAGGAAAAGTCTCTTTTTGTCCCCTTTTTGCATGTGTCCCACTTTTTCCACCTTTAAATCCACTTTCAAAGCTTTAAAAAGAAATACAATTTAGCACCTTTCCTCCGGGTAGTTTGTGTTGACGTTATCAGCTTCACAGAAGCAGTGTGTGGACAGAGATACATGACTTGTATTCATGTCGTCTTTGCATCTTTAAAAACAAAGCATTTTAAGACCTTTTTTTTAGTTGCATCATGAGACCTTTCATTGATTTTTTTTTTTTTTGGGGGGGGGGGACTGCAGGCTGATTCATGAGCTACATTTAGTTGAGGTGTATGTCTTAATCAGCAAATAAACCCATTTTTCCTGCACTTTGGGTTTGTGTTCTTCCTATTCATGTGGCAGCTTGTCACTTCAGAGCAGGAGCGCTGGAATTGTGCTTCAGTGTATGTACTAATCTGCAATTTCTCGTGTTTTTTTGAAAGCCTTGTTTTGGACACACTGCTATCAGGCTTGCACATATTTGCTCACAGATATTGCACATCTGGTAAAGTGGGTGTTCTTTTTTCTTTCTTTTTTTCTTCTTTATTGAGCAACAAGGGTAAAGACGAATGTCTGCAGTTTTCTTTTCCTCCTTCTTTGCAAAGATTGTGAGAAATCCTGATTGAGCAAACACTGTGGAGGAGTGACGAGAGGGAGTGCGATTACCTGCTGCTCCTCTCTCTCCTCGTAGTCGCCTCCCCTCTCAGGGAGTGTACAAACTCCTGCGCACTGCCTCTGCCTGTTCACACATGCACTGGGCTTCATGCTGCACACACACACACACACACACACACACACACACACACCCACCAGCTCCTCTGGCTCTGTCCTAAGAAGAGTCTCATCCCAGAGAGGTTCCGGACTTCGGACGCGAGGAGAAATCGGCAGATAACCTGAGCCGAAAAAAGGATTTTTCTCTTTGTCTGGCTGGCCACCTGAGACGGGGAGTAGCTCTCTCCTTATTCGAGGACCTGCTCCTGCTTCTGCCGCTGACGACTGACTCGACAGGGTGAGTGCCGCTGAGCTCCAGCGCCGCCTCACTCACACACACCCTCTTGCTCAACTGAGACTTCTTTTTCTTTTAATGTCTTTGACAAAATGCTGCCACTGATCTGTTTCTGCAGGTCGGCTGTTATTGATCTTTCGCTCTTTAGGCCTCTTTAGTGTGTTTATGCATATGTTCGATCCCACTTTTCCCTCTAGGATCCAAAGTTAAGAGTGTGTTTGTGTGTGTGTGTGTGTGCAGGAGACAGTGAGGGACAGACCAAAGTCGTTCTAAAAACCAACTTGTTGGCTCAGAGTTCGTGTCCACTGTGCTTTCGAATAACTTTCATTTGATTATCCTGCCGCCCCAAAACGTGGATGAGTGGGCTGTAATTGGCTGTCATCAGCGTGGAAGAGTTTTCTGCTCTTTGCTGAATGTGAGACCGAGGCTGCTCTCTGCAGAAAGAGTGACATCACCGTCCAGCATCCCAGTAAAGTCATCTTTACCCACAGATTGCTATGTGTGCTGGCGTCCACCCTTCAAAACTCTGCCATTCAATGAAATGTGCACACTGTGGTTTGAACTGCCGCCTCTTTATGGTCTTTAAATCAGGCTTTAAATCGGAAACACAGGAGCATCCGCCATTGTTAGTTTTATATATTATACGTTTTATGTATGTTTGAATTAGAGCAAATATGGGCCAAATGAACACAACACCGAGAAATATTTTGCTCAACACTCAAAGAAAACATCCTGGTTCGTGTTTGTTATTGGACTGCAAAAGCAACTCTTCAGTTAGTCTGAGTGCAAGTGTGTTATCTCATGTCATGTGCCGGCTTACAGAAGGCTCCATAAGTGGAAATGCACCCTTCATCCTATGGTTTTCTAATAACATGGATGTCTTTCAGCAGCTAATGGGCTCAAAGCACATGAGCTGTGCTCTCTCGGAGAGCTAATGGAAAACTTTGCGGAGTGAACTCATGCTAATTGGAAACTTCCCTACGTTGCTTCAGTAGACTTCGGCTTTGGGATTTTGATTTCTCTGCTCCTTGGCTGGATTAGAGCTACAGTTTAAACAAATATTTAAGTGAAAATGAAAGTAAATATGAATATATGTACACACCTGCTCACTGTGCGGGGCTCATCTACTATTTCACTGAAGATTAATGCATTTCATTGTGTTTACATTCACTTAACGTTTTACCACCAAGTAGTTTTTTTCTATAACCTGATGGGTTATTTGTTAGTTCAGGCAATAATTAATTGTTTATTACAATTTTTGCGTCATATCAGTGGCCTGATAAGTGGATCACGGATACAAAGGCTATAGTTTGGCCTTACAAATTCTGACACCTAGTTAGAGATAATAAAATCTCCAAAAAGAGACAGAAAATAGTCCTTGTCAAGTTAATTTCTCCTAGGACTTCACTGTTTGAATTTGGATCATCCACACCCAGTTTGCCAGACTGCTGTGTTTGTTAATCATTACCCCTCTTTTGTTTTGCGATGAACTTGTGTACCTGTGAAACAACCTGCCAGAATAAAGCACTACGGTGGCTGAATCTGTAGATGTGACGTATAAACACGAACGCCGTAGCTGAATGGGCCCTGCAGCGATGCATTTGGACTTGTGGAAAGGTTAGTTTTGGTGAAACAGAAACCTTGATCTCTGAGGATGTTTATGACAGCTGTTCCAGGTAAATGTAGGGAACACACACACACACACACGCACGCACGCGGATATAACCTGCCTCATCCTTTGACGTGTGATCTATAGAACTAAAGCAGCTATTGGATTACCCAACTGGCTGTTATCTTGCTACAAGACATGATTTGTAAGCTGCCATGTGTGAAACCAGTCAGCGTAAGTGACGTTCGCGCCCAATGGAACGCACATTGTGAGTGTACGCATCCACACCTGTACATTCCTCATCTACAATTTCACGCTGAGTGTTTACAAAACAGTACACCTACTGTCAGCGAAGGCCGGGCTCGCGCCGTTGACCAAGAATCTCGGTTGATTTAGACTTTAACATCAATAAGAAAACTTTGAACTCCCCCCTTGGCTCTGAGCAGGGTAAGCCAAAGAGAGGAGTGGCTGCCGGTCTACATGGTTTTGAGCCGTGAGGTATTTCAGACAGCCTTCAGGTGAGGAATAGGTGAATATCTTTGCTATAAATACACAAAAACATCGACAGAGCAAACCAGATGTAGTGTTTTTTTTTTAAATCCATATCTGCGTTTTCAGTTCAGTTTCATGACACTTTTTACAGCCCCCATAATGCGGTTACTGCTGTGACTCACTGCTCAGGGACTAAAATAAATTTCCCTCCGACAGAGAGAACAGCATTTCCTCTCTCTTATTTTGCCAGACACTAGGCACCATCAAAGAAGTCCTCGTGAATAAAGCCATTTCCATGCCTGGCTGTCTTTTGATCAGCAGAAAGCCATGGTAAAAATAGCCCGAGTGGTGTTTTCATCAGCTCGGCGAGCAGCCGCCCACCCTGCAGCCTGCTGATACCTGCTGCAAGATGCAGCCGGGAGGAAACTGCCGCTGGCCTGATTACAACCTGCTTTAGATGTGACAAGTTGTCTTAGCTGGCTGCTCTTGTCTTGTAAGTCTCAGCAATACATGGATGCTGATTATAGCAACCCAGATGCGCAGCGGTGTGTAACTGCATGTCGCTCAGAGAGCGACCCACTAAGCGTCTTCACGAAAACATGCATCTGCTGCTTGATTTATGCTAATTTTAGCAAAAAATATCTAGTAACACGAGGCTGGTAATACCCCAGTGCCGGTTGTGAAGTGAGTTGTAAACTCTTCTGCCTCTTTTGCATTTTGATGTGTTTGTGTTCCAGTGAGGAAGTTGGCTTTTCAAGCACTTCGCTTTGTTATCATTAAAGGCAGAAGATGTTGAAGAGTGACTATTTGGTAGTTTTCTTCTGTCAACGGCTGTCAACATAATCAGAAAAAAATATGAATCCTAATAACTGAATGAGAAAAAGGTTCTATGTCCTTATAAATTTGTTGGGAAAAAGGATCCGTTATTTAACATCTATTGTGAGTGCAGGTACTGTGGCTAGACATGTACAATTCCTTTAGATTTAGGGTTGGTGGTTTTGGACCACTGCTTTTTTTGCGCTTACATTATCTTAATCCTAACCCTTACCTCTACCCCCCCCACAACTCCTTCTGTGGTCCCCTCTACCTCTATCTCTTGCTGTCACCACTGACTCTGATCAGTGTTTCTCCTCTATATAGCTTATTGTCATAGTGATGAGAAATGTAATATTGTGTCTACTCTGTAAGTCGCTTTGGATAAAAGCGTCTTCCAAATGCATAAACATAAACATAAAGCAGACATAATCTGGATTTGGAGTCGGTGACGTTTGCTTGTTCAGTTGGTGCTGGAGTTGGTTTCTTTAAGCGTTCCGTGTCCTCCCACAGTCCAGAAAGCTGCTAACAGATGACTGAATGAATGGAATTGACCAAACTTGGATGAAGAAAAGAATGCAATTCCATTCATCAGTAGTTCTTAATTCAGTTAAGCGAGCTGAAACCTATTCTCTGACATCATGTTTCTTTTCCTATAGAAGCTTTGGCAGGGAAAAAAAAAAAAGAGGCATGTTACTGAGACCATGCTAAATTCTGTTGGTCAAGCTCCAAATACTGAGCAGGTAACTGTGGGGGTGCTTATGGATCAGAGTCTCATATGCAGGTCTAGTGAAGTTCCCTGTCAGATGTGGAGACATTCCTGTGTGACAGCATGTGGCTCTCTGCTGTGGCCTCAGGGCAGAAGGTGAGAGGAAGAGGAGTAAACCGAGACATGAAGTCATGATCCCCACCCATCCATTTCTGAACAAGTCCCCTTTATTTATTTCATTTTTCACTTCGCTTTTCTTCTTTGCTCCGCTTCTTTCAGAAAAAACCCGCATCATTGTAACTATTTTTTTACGTGACACATCGATGGCAAAAAAAAATAAGAACGATTACATGGTTTGCTTTGTTTGTCTCCTTTAGCTCTGCGCTTCTTCTGACTCCACTGACTGTTACTCGTGATTGGTTCTTTAAACCATTTTTTTTGTGTGTGTAACATCTTGCCCATCAGCGTTCTCCACCCTAACTTAATTCATAAGTAATGACCTTGCAGCAGCAGGCAGAGAGCCAGGCAGAGTAGCCGAGCAGACATGCTGGCTGGCCAGGCCTCGTCCCAGTGGACCAGAGCCACTTATCCCTCACAGTAATGACATATGCATCGACTGACTCCAGGGCTAAAAAGAGACTCTGGATTTGGGGAGTCTATTTTGTTTTGTATTCGGTTTTCTATTCACGATGAGTTGGTGTTGGTGGTTCACTTACTAATTGATCCCGTTTGCAGACTATCTTTAATAACGACTTGTCTTGAATGGAGCTTTCGATTGTTAAAACAATGTAAAAGAATATATATGAGAGAGAGATAGAAGAAAAGAAAAATGGCAAATTAGTCCAATTCAAAAGTTTCCATTACAGGTTAGCTCTTTTTGCTTTGTACTATGCACAATCATCAGCTTCATCCTTAACATTTATTTATAAATATTTCCCGTGTGTGTGTGTGTGTGTGTGTGTATATATATATATATATACACACATAATATTGGACCAAACCTCTTTCTAGAAATGGCAGCAAAACTCAGGATTTAGCCTTTTGTAGCCTGTCTGTGCTTTGTACAATATAAATGCTGCAAACCTTAAAATATTGAGGGGCTGTGTGATGACTCGTTTATCCAATTGACCAGTACATGGCTCCCGCAAACATCTGACCATCTCCATCTCTGCCTCAGGCTGTGAAAAAGGAGCAGGGTCCCATTAAAGCAGCTTCTCCACAGTAATTCATGATGGATGACTCCCCTTGACTGACCTCTCTTTTCCTCCCTCCTTCCTCAGATGACATGGCGTCCCCAGTTCCGCAGCTCCAAGTTCCGCCATGTGTTTGGTAAAGCTGCCAAGGATAAGTGCTACGATGGCGTGCCCATCACACGCAGCGTGCAGGACAACAACTTCTGCGCCGTCAACCCCCGTTTTCTTGCCGTTATCACGGAGTGTGCCGGGGGAGGGGCCTTCCTGGTGCTGTCCCTCCACAGTGTGAGTTTCTGCATTTCATACAGATTTACTGACAGGCCAGTGATCCCAAACTACGCAATCCTCAGGGTCCTTTACTCTTGTGAATTTCTCAATTTTTAAAGTGACTCCTCTCTAAAAGCCAGTTGCTTTTCCTGAAAGAAACTGCTGATTTATTGTGATGACAAAAGTGGCAAAAAAAAAGATATTTTAAGGTTGTTAAAGGTTGCAAGAGACGTTCCTGTGACCCAGCATTACACCGCAGCTCTTTTGTTACATTTTTTCAAAGGATGATCGTTCTGACCCTATGACTTTTTGACATTCATTGCCATCTTCTACCCCCCCACCCCCTTTTGATCAATCTGAGACATCCCTGTTTCCATTCGAGCACAGCTCACTATTTCAGCTCAAAGAGTGGACTGGTTTGTAAATGCAAAGTTTAGAGTAAGATTGACAATGCGGGAGAGGGACGTTTTATAAAGGTAACCTCTGTGTTATTTTTTTTCTTCAGTTTTGTCACCTCCGCTCCAGAATTGAACATGCATCAGCTTTAGGGAGGCTCATATCAACTCATATCAAACTCAGGCCATCTTTGGTTTGTTCCATTGATTGTTTCACATGTTTCATGGCCGTTCTTTGCCCCTACATGCACACCACACCTGGATGAGAAAGCTTTGCTCTCTGATTTTAAACAGCTTCGCTCAAAGAATCCCGCAGTGTTGGGAAACATCAGTTTTTTGGCTCCATATCATATGAAGCCTGTTTTTTTTTTTCCCCCACTCCTTTTCCACTCCTTTTTATGATATCATCCCCCCTTTAGGATCAACAGTGAACCCACAAATGTAGATCCTTAGTGGGTTTTTGGGTGACTTTATTGCTTGCTCCACGTCATAAGTGATTCATCGGGCTGAGCACCTCTCCCTCTTTGTGTTTCTGAGTTATCACCACCTTCTTGGCATTCTTAAGAAATGAATATGAGTTTAGGAATGACATAACTCATCTTTTGATCCCCCGGCCTTACCCTCCTGCCTGTCTCGAGGAGGTGAAACCTCAGCGCCCCCCCCCCCCTCCCCACCATCACATCCCACCTCTGCGTGTGGACACAGACGTCTCAATACTCTTTAGGATGAGCGGCTAACAGACACGAATATGGGAGCATAGGCCCTTCTTTCTCGCGGACACGTTGGGAAAAGCACAGGAAAAAGGTGGCGGCGCTCCCATGTTCCTCACACACACACACCAACTGCACAGTAAACCTTGCCCTGCAGGCGTGTGTGTCTTGGCTGAAGGAGGGTTCCGTAAGAACTGAGAGAATTAGCCTTCTTGTTGAGGCAGAAAATCTCAAGTGACATTTTCCTCGTAATGGAATCCTCAAATCTGAAGGAAATGTCATAAGCATTTTGCGTAATTCTCACATGAGTTGCCGTGGCTTGATGTTAACGTGGTGCTCACTCGGGCCACATGCAGACTCAAATGCGTGCCCTAACCTGCACAGCACTGCAGCTCGGTTAGGCGCTGTGCTCCTCCATCTGTCGGGTTGACTTTTAAGCTGCTCTCGTCAATATTTTTCATTTTAAGAGGATCCCTAATCATTTAAAATGTCAGTGCGGTACTCCAGTGTCCGCTCACAAAAAAAGGGATGGCTAAACAAAGTCTGTTGTGGCTCTCCGCGGAGCTCTGTGAAGTCTGATGAATGTTCCCAGGGGATTATTTGAGTGAGTAATGTTGGCTCTAGCTTACAGGTCTCAAAGTCAAAAACATCTGGCCGTGTAAATTTAAAAAAAAAAAAAAAGAGGAAAAAAAAGCTCTTTCTTTTGCATACACTTACCTCACACCATAATACTGCAGGACTATATCGGCCATTCTGTTAGAAGTGCAAAGAGCATACGAAAAGGTCTCTTGGGTTCTGGAATGTCATGAAAGAATGAAAAAATATATATTTTATCCAAAACAGCATGACTCAGCCCCCAAATCGCAGATATGACATAGTGACTCCTAAAGGCAGTAATTAAGAAATTATTGGGTTATCTTGGGTTAGAAGGTCCGATGGCTATGAATAGGGAAACATTTGAAAAACTGCTTTTAATTCCTCCTTTTTGTTCATGTGATGATGCTTCCCTTAGGCCCCTGCGTTAAAACGTTTCCCCACATTCATGGTCTGAAATGACAGCAAAAGGCACAAATACTGTTGAGCTTCATTTAGTCCAGACATCTGAATCTATACTGTGTTTTGTTTTACTGTTTGTCTGCCATGCAGTTCCTCACACGGACATGAATGGGGCCAGTATTCTTTCTGAGAATACTTGGACACAAGGACTTAGGATCACAGAACTCTAACCACTGACCTTGCACTTGGCAGACAGTTGCACAGGAGTAGTTGGGGAGTGTTCAACTTTCTTCTTCTGTAGACATTCAGAAATAAGTCTTTAGGGAGGGTGTTCTTGGGTTTTGGGATTCTGCTGTGGAACGCCTGTTGCATCATGAAGGTTACAGTTTAATTGGTTCTGAAGGATTTTCATCGATCATTGATTTCATCTTTCATTTTTATTTTAACTGATTTCTCCATCTAGTTTTTCTCCACCCAGTTTTTTCTTGTGCATATTGGTGAAATGCGTTCTTATATTGACAGCATCACAATTTAGTTTTACCGTGCGGAAAATAAAGAGGAGGATAAAAAAAAACATTTTTATATAAAATCTGTGATTGCATTATTGGTAGTCTGATCAGTTGTAAAATGTCTGTGTTTGTGGACAAGAAAGAATAATAAGTAGCTTGCGTTATGCTAAGCAACTTGCAGAGGTGCAACTTTGTTTTTTTGTTATATTGTTATCCCCATTAGAAAAAAATACTGTTCACTTCCAGCATATTAGACCAGTTAACTTGTTTTATGAATTCCTGATGTACTCATTTGTTTCCTTACTTATTCAGCGAGATCAGCCATGTAAAGTCATCCCAACCCATCCTCGAGTATCGGGCCACAAAGGAAACGTGTTGGACATCAAATGGAATCCCTTCAATGACTTTTGCATAGCTTCCTGCTCTGAGGACACCACGGTGTGTATTGACGCAATCAAAGTACATTTCTAATGGTTAAAAACTGACATGTTATAATTTTCCAGAAAAATGAGCATGTTGCAGCAGGGAAAGGTGATTTTATTGCCTCACTGTTAAGCCTTCAAGAAGAACTAAAAGTCATTCCTCACATTCCTCAGCTCTGACCTGGCAGAGCAGCTCAGAACAAATCCCTGCAAAAAAAAAGAGAGAGTCAACAAGCTGCACCATCTCTTAAGACTATTTTCATAACATGTGTCTTCAAGCACTTGTCATTAGTTATAGATTGGATGTGATTCAGTGGTTTATTGTGTGGGTTTGTGTGTGTGTGTGTGTGTTTGTATGTGTGTGTGTGGTGTGTGTGTGTGTGCAGGTCAAAGTGTGGGAAATCCCTCCTCGTGGCGTGGTGAAAAACCTTACAGTTCCGTGGAAAGAGCTGCAGGGTCACAGCCGCAGAGTGGGCCTCATCGAGTGGCACCCCACTGCTAACAACATCCTCTTCAGCACGGCCTACGACTACCAGGTAACACGCTCACACACACACACACACCCTCTGGCACAAGCACCAGGTGTGCTTTCATTTCTATAGTGGTCATAAGGTAGCAAGTAATGAAGTGAATGCATTCTGTGAAGTGAGTATTATATAGTCGAATAATAATGCAGACAAACAGGTTGTGCCATAGTCCACATGGTTCTTGTGCTTGCTACTAGAGCTCGCAGCATCACAAGTAAGCAAGTCTTTTGCACGCCGTTTAGAAAGTGTGATCTAACAAACACTGTGTAGAATATGATATTTTGGATGCTGTACACCTTTATACTTTATACCTCCTTCCAGCTCCACTGTGAGCAGGGAAGGGGAACTGAACAAATTCTCCTTATAGCTGAAATAGCCTCAGTCTGAATTCAGAGGCGCAGTTGAGACACATGGTGTGAATTCCTTTTCAAGATAAGAAAAGTATGCTCTGTTTTGCTCATTTGTGCAACTACTGAGTACCACTGTTGGTGATAGCCAGCCTCTCGGCAGGATAAAGAGGAGGATAAAAAAAGACATTTTCATATCAAACCAGCCTCTTAGTAATCCCCCTAACTCGTTGGCCATCTTTGGAATTCGTTGTTTGAATAAGTTGTAGCTTTGCCTTGGGGTCTGACAAGTATCCTTTTATCATAAAACCTGCCATTAATTAAAACTCTTTAATGTGAAGGAATAAACCATCCGCTGATGTAAGTCAGTGGATACATTTTCCTTTAATCACACTCCAAGCTTAAAAAAAATGTAAAGCCAGTCCAACTTTTCAAAAGTGATTTGCTGGAATCCTGTCGGCGCCTTTTTGTCTCCAGGTGATGATTTGGAACCTGGACTCTCCAGAGCAGGTGATAAAGAACCCCGTGCGGACCATCAGCCACCACACAGACGTGGTTCTGTCTATGTCCTTCAACACAGAAGGCAGCCTGCTCGCCACCACCTGTAAGGACAGGAAAGTCCGGCTGATGGAGCCTCGCACAGGAAACCTGCTGCAGGTACTGCCGAGAGCAGGTTTGCTCCCAAATCCATTCAACAGGACTGCTTTGCAATTGCTAAATTTGAGTTTAGGGACTTGAAGATTGAAGATTAAATTAATGTTTGGGTCAAATTGAATCAGTTTTCAGTACATTGTTTTGTGCATGTCCTTATTAACGCAAGAAGAAAAGTCATTTCTGTTCTTTATGAATGCAAGAATGTAGTCACTAAAAAAAAACAAGCCCCCCAGACAAGCTGATTCCGCACCTCGGCCAATTTCAACCCTTGGGCATTTAATTCTACATGTTTCCTTGGTAAATTTCATCCAAAAATGCTGAACTGTTCTAACCTGCACACCTTCCCTGCCTCCCCTGCAAGCTGCTTTTCAAGTGTGTGATTTAATAAGTGTGATGTGTGCGATTGATTCTGCTCTGTTTTTTTGTTTTTTTACATTTGGAAATCTTTTCTGTTGCTCGTTCTTTTCTAATTCCCAAATTTCCCATGTTCGAGCGTGAAAGTACAGACAGGCTGTAGGTCTTACCTCCAAGAATAAACTGTTAACTTCTTTTATAGTTTGAGATTATTATTAAAGAAATGGTCCTAAAATCAAGCTTTATTAGAATTTTCCCCACTTGATTTTAAGATCTTTCACATGTCTGACCTTTCATTTTAATGAATATAAACCCCTTTATATTTAATGAAGAAGCGATGACTTAATTCTCATTTTTCCTGTTGCCCATGAGAAAATCTTTTTCAGCTCCTTTGACAAAGAGCATATTGGACCGTAACTCTTTGTAGTGTTTTTCAGAAGCCTAACGGCTCTGCATAAGTGGACAATTCCTGCTCCTTTTATCCTCCAACTCATCCAGCACTACACAGCCAAAACTGACACCTTTGGTCTGGCTGGATCACAGCATAGCTCCACAGACCTCTGGGTCACCAGACAGAAAAAACACCCGTTTACATTAGTCTGCGGTCGCTTCCTTTTTTCTCTCTATGGATGGGATATATATATATATATATATATATAATGAGAGCTTTTTTTGCTTGTCTTTGTGTTTATTTTTAGATTCAATTTCTGTTGGGTTTTTTTTGTACAGTATGGTTTCTTGTCAGAATTGTGAATGTGACTGTCCCATAAATTCACCTCCCACTTAGTCATGTAAAATGAGTGCAGTGTCAACTTGTTCTCAATATGGTGACCCCATTTTTATTTTGATGATGTCAGTTGTTTGTAGCCTCAGTGATGATATCACACTCCTCCATTGCCTCTCAAATATGTCACCACCTCAGATAATATGCTTTCAAAACAAACGGATGACTTGAACTAAATGAGGGCCAGTCTGAATACTAACACCAAGAGAAACTGACAATGTTTCACAATTGTAATTTAAAGCGTTCTGTCTATTTGACTATCTTAAGGTCGTTGTGTTATTTTGAGTTGTGTCTTTGTAAATTTTCCAAGTCTTCCAGACCATAAATTCCATCCAAATGCTTTGCTTTTTGGCATCTGGCTGGTGTAGCTGCAGCTTACATGTTGTGTGACCACATATCTGCTCTGTTGAATGAGCTGTGGGAAATGTTTTACCTTTTTTTTTTTTTTTGGCAGAAAGCAAACAGTAAGACACATAAAGCCAGTAAGGTGGTGTTCCTGGGAAACATGAAGATGCTTCTCACAACCGGTACTTCACGCTGGAATGAACGACAGATTGCTCTGTGGGATCAGGTGAGGCGCAGTAGTTACAGGAAATGTAATGAAACTGCCATCCACATGATTTATTGTTTTTATGTAAAAAACGTACAGATTGCATTTCCTCAATTTTACATAATTCAACAACTTCTCCATCTCTAAGTGCATTCTCAAAATGTCCCTCAGCCTTGCAAAATTCATTTCACCACACTAATTGGAAAGCACCAATAGAGGGAATTACTATGTATGTATCGACTGTAAAGGTTTCTTTTAGGTCAGACGAACAAAACATTTTTTGTTTTTTTTGTTTCTTTTGTCATATCAACACACTTTGGCACTGCTAAATGTTTTGATAGTTTGATTTTCAGTTGAATGGCATAAACCTCTGAAGAACTATATATTTTTAGCTTCTAAACAAGTTATGGGTATTTCAAAGCAGTTAAACTATGTGCAGAAATTTGTATTCTAATTGGTATAGTCTATAGTGTTATGGATATGAATGAGATAAGCACATCAAATTATAATTGGGTAGGTCTTGACTTCAAAGTTCAAACAACTTCAAACTTTAAAATAACACCATTGAAAGTCAGATTTTGTTGATGTTTACAGAATGTAAAATGCTGACTTCAGAAAGATAATAAGTCACGTTGCAAAGAATATACTGAATAAAGTTTACACTTCTTACACCTATCAGGTAAAAAAACATTTTACCCACGTTCCATTCATGTTATTAGTCCAAACCCCTGGATAAGCATCTGTAATATAGTCATTGTCAGAATGGAACTGTTTTTTTTTTATCTTTTTCTGGTACAATAAATACATTTAGCATAGTTCCTGTTAGATACATATTTAATGGGTTGTATTAAGCTAATTCAAATGAATAAGTTTATTTACTGGAATGAACTGATTTTTCTTTTCTTTTAATTATGTAATGATCCACAAAGCTTTCTTAAAAGGAGAGTACTGCCATCTAGTGGACACAGAGCAGCAGCTAAGCCATCTCAGCAGTTTACCTGAACAATTCAGTCAGGATTAAAGTAAATCCTCGGTTATTCTCTTCTGGAGTGTGTCGTCAGCCACTACCCTGACCACACCTGGTACCTGTAGTTGCATATCTGTGGCAGAGCAGAGGGCTGGGACGACTGAGGCTGCATCGTGGCTGGGGGATTAAGGCAAAGCACAGATTATGGATTGAGTTCTCAGTTTTTAATTCAGCTCTGCTTCTTACGTCGCAGTGGATTAAAATGATGCAGTGTTTTGATATCAGAGGGATTTTGTTTGTCTGTTGTGCCTGTCAATTATGTATGCCGGTTTTTGTTTTTTTTAAAACAACATTTTGACCTCTTGGTGTGTTTTGTAGGATGATCTGTCCGTGCCTTTGTTGGAGGAAAACCTGGATGGTTCTTCAGGGGTCCTTTTCCCTTTCTACGACCCCGACACACACATGTTGTACCTTGCTGGGAAGGTGTGTTGCAGAAACGTATACTATACTAATTCACAGCACAGGATTCGGACTGAAAGCTCATTTTGTGCTGCCATCACATGGACTTCACTTTTGTTTCATAGGGTGATGGAAACATCAGGTACTATGAAATCAGCTCGGAAAAACCCTACATCCACAGTCTTACAGAATATCGCTCGCTCCTACCTCAGAAAGGAATGGGTAAGGAACACACACTCAGAAAACCTCAGGCTTTGAGAAAATTCACCTGCAGTTATGCACCTGTAATCATCTCCCAGCACGCAGGGTGTTTAGAAAATCAGCCTGCCTCCTGGCTGGGCCTCCTCCTAGACCTGTAAGCAAAGCTACTGTGCAAACAATCCTGCAGTATTTGAATAGCCAAACTATTGCTGATGTCGTAGATTATGTGAAATGGCAGCCTACAGACAGGTGTTCACTGCTGTTGTGCTCTAATCTCCTATTTTACTCAATGAAGTGGAGAAAAGGAGACGGCAGTACATTGTAACTGGGGTACAAAATGACCTTAATCCCACCAAACTTTCTAGAAATGGTGGATCAGTGTAGTTTTACAAATTTTTCTGTGAAGCCATTTTATCAGTTAATCAAATTCTGTTTTTATTTGCCCCACTTTTCCATCAAGTTTGATTCAGTTTGACTTGTTTCCTTTGACATAAACTCGGGACTGAATAAAATGTCTGAGATCACAGACTTCCACGTGGCCTCTGGCGTTCCAGCCATTCTGATTGTATCAGGGTTTCTTGTTGTGGCGTAATCTCGCTTCATTGATGCCGATAAACGAATCCAATTTGCACCGTAATGAGACAAGTATGATGTAATGTAGTTGAAGAAATCCAGTGTTGCAGAGTAAGACACTTTGGCTCTGCGTGCTGTCCCACAGGTGTGATGCCAAAGAGAGGTCTTGACGTGAGCTCCTGCGAGGTTTTCAGATTCTACAAACTGGTGACTGCCAAGGGTCTGATTGAGCCTATTTCTATGATCGTACCCCGCAGGGTAAGAGGGCCCAGACTAACACAAAAGCAGGCACTCTGCAAGTTCTTCAACTGAATTTGAGGTCCTATCTATCTCTGAATGCAATGCACTTCTCGCGCTTTTCCAGTCGGAGACGTACCAAGAAGACATATACCCGATGACGGCAGGCAACAGGCCCGCTCTGACCGCAGAGGAGTGGCTCAGCGGCATGGACAAAGGTCCGACATGTGCAAGATGCTTTCTTATTTTGATGCCGAGGCTCGTCTCTCTTATTGTGGTTAGCCAGCTGCTTCTTTTCTCGGTTGTGTTTTTTCACCGGTGAAATCTGACTTTTAGGTCCAGTGCTGATGTCCCTGAAACCAGGAAGTCAATTAGAAGAGTCTCAATCGGAGATGAAGGGCTCGGGTAACTCGCTGGACATTCGCAGGTCTCAGAGCAGGCCGGGAATGCTGCTGCTCGCTTACAATCAGGAACAACTTGAAGCCAAAGATGCCAAAGAGGAGAGCAGGGGGGAAGAGGATGACAGGAATCGAAATCTTATCAGCAACGGGGAGGACTTTCCACCTTGCTCACCCATGACGGAGAACGAGGTGCACATTCGCTTTTTTTCCCCCATTTCTTTTCCATAATAAACTCGTCATTCCAGGAGTCATCCAAGGAGGATTGTAGCATCTCATCCAAAGTTTTTAAAAACATTTCTGGCTGGTTGTGTCTTGCTATTAAGTACTTTGAATGCTGAGAGCTGCAGAATCCATTTAAGATCTTTCTTTTACATTTAGCAGCTTCGGTTTATCGACCTTTCCTCTGTTTTTCTTTTTTCACAGCTACGACTGAAGTTCCACAAGCAGCAGGAGGAGATCCGACGACTGAGGGAGCTCCTGAATCAGAGGGACGTGCGCGTCAAACAGCTGGAGCTGGAGATAAAGAACATCAAAAACTCTCAGTCTCAGAGCTCCCTTTAACACTTTCCCGACCTGCTGATTGACAGGCACCCCCTGACAGGACACACACGCACACACACACACACACTTCTGCACAGACCCTGGAAAACGGCCCGTTCTCCGTAAGGTTCCGACTCACCTGTTTTCCTCCACAGAGCCCCACACGCTCGCCGCTCAGGGGTGAATCTTAAGTTGTGTTTCCAGTCGGCCAACTTTGAGAAACGGTGCACATATTCTCGGTTCATGTACATACATTATTAAAATGGCACCTTCTGATTTTTTTTTTTTCTATGCTTGCTGATTTTTTTTTTTTTCCTTACCTGCAATATTTGAACTACTGTATGCCGAGAGTCACAAATGCATTTTTTAATGTGAGAGAGATATCCTGAATGACAAATTCCCTAATCCCTGCTGTCTTTTTCTATCCCATTAAGCTACATTTGTTTTCTGCGTTTATTTTCTTTAAAAACTGGAAATTGTTTAATTTTACTGCGGTTAACAAACAGCCAATCCTGTCACAGATGCCATGTGCAAGTTTTGAACTTAATTTTTGTATTTATTTTAGAATACAGTAAGTGAAAATTAAGAACTTTAATTCACAGCTGTATATCTGGCAAATATGACACATGCATTGTTTCAAAAATACAAAATCCTGCGTCTTATGTGGAGTTACTGTGAAGAGCCAGAGTACCTCTCAACTTTTAGGTTAGCTTGTGTTTGTTTGCAGCATTTTCTCCATAGCTGCTTTAATACTGGGATTTTCTGATCTTTTTTTTTTCTTTTTTTAAAAATGTTTTTAAATTGGTTTTATGGAAGCGTTTTTATGCAAAAGTTGGCATAAGCTGTTGTACGTCATAGGACAAACCGAACCCCACACAACTCTCGTGAGGCTGTGGTAACGAGGCAGGGTTTGTGCCATAAATCTGCATAAAACTATCTGACATTGTACAATTTATTCCCTAATGGACCTTGAATTATTTTTAAATGTTTGATTTTAGACTTCATTACTACAGTTTTCATTTAAACATTTGAGGTAAGTAGTAAAATAACAAACATGCACATAATAAATTAAACGGGTAATTTGATCCTTATGCAGATTCTAAATGGAAGATCTGAGAAAATGGGCTTGATATGTGTTAGCATTTGAAATAAGGATTCCTCTATGTAACTCACAGTTCAAAAAGTTTTGTGCTAAACAATCTTTGTAAGAAGGTAAAGTGAGGATGCAAGTAGAACTGATGAAAGCCAAAGAATTAACTGAAGTTTGCTTTGAATAGCCAATACCAATTATACAAGCCTCAACTGCTTATGAGATCCACCTGTCCGGTCAAAGTTCACATTTCTGGGTTGACAATGTGTAAAATAAGTCATAAAAATCCTAGTGTGATGTTTCAGCTATTTCCACTGAGACTGTCACTAGAAACAAATGTAGCTAAATTTTGGTGGTGGGTCCAAATCCATTTTGTGAACTTGTGCTTTTCTTAATATAAGCCATAAGCAATTAAATAACGTTATATGTGCTTAAATCTGATCAGGGAACTTCTGAATGCTGTCCATTCTATTCCACCATCATGTTTCAGTTGGGCCAGGGCAGAAACTGATTTATGTTCTTCCAAAAGAAAAAGACACATTTCTGTATTTCTCAGCAAATTCATCGGACAAAAATGTAAATAAAGCATAGAGACCAAGTCGCTATTTGCAGATATTAGATCATACGATCCTAGGAAAAGCACTCCCACAGTAGGTCTGACCATGCATGTCACGGGTACAATAGTCATTTTCTAGATTTGGAACATTCAGGTCACATCTCCTTGAAATGACCACACCAACCACCACTCACTTAGACTTATGGGATTCAATATAATTGTGATGTGTTCAACACCTTTGACCTGGTGCAGGAAAGCTCTAGCTCCGGCTGACTTGGAGCAGCATTGCCCGGCCTGTTTCATTGCACACTTTATGGTCCTCCACTGCTCCGGCTTTAAGGAAAAAATGACTGAACAAATTAAACACTTTGAGGTAATCGGTTTTACCCACGTTTTGCTTGTGTTCCATTACAGAATCACTTCTGGCAGCATAATTAGTGCTCATGTTTTGGTTTTGGCAGATAGGTCTACCTCCAAAGAAAAAACTGTTTTTACTGTAACGGCCACTGTTAAGGAGCCGCCAGCCACTAACTTGATCAACTTCAGAAAGTTACTTGGATAGATGCCAGAACAGACATGTTTTCTTTTACAGTCCAACTGAAAGTAGGTAAAAGGATAATGGAAACTAGACACTGAAAGATTTTTCTTATTTATTTAAACAGATTATAAGATGGAACATTGAAACCGAGGTTGTCATTGAAAATCATCTCTAGATTCCTGATACTTATTTTTCAGACTGCCTTGATGAGCACCAACAGGTCTGATTTCTGGTTTCTGTGGGACCAAACAGAGTGGCCTCATCTCAGACTGGGAAAGAGGTGACCAGTGACTCTCCAAGTGCTGCTAGGATGTATACATTTTAATATTATGCAAAACTCTATGTCATATCTGTAACAATGTACATGTCTTTTAAAATGCTAGCCGCGAGTGAACATGCAGAAGCAGAAAATAGTTAAAACATCTGTCAACACCTGGTTTCGTCTCTCACGATGAGGCACCGAGGAGCAATTATTGCAATTTGAATAAATAAATCAACATGCTCATTTCTTCCACAGCCTGTCTCTATCATTATTTGTTGAGGGAAAAAGAAAAACCTAACAAAGGTATAAAAGTAGTACATATTTAGTGAAAAACATTTAAGTGATGGCTTTTGAAAAAATATATTTGAACAGTTAATTAATTCATTGCCCAACGCCCACAGATTTTCCTTACAGAAAAATCGTGATGTATATATTGTTTTTCTACGTTTTGCTTTGCTTTTTTGTTGTTTTTGGTACAGATTCATCCCAACACATTTGTTATCTTAGGACCCCCACTAAAATATGTACAAGTCTGTTAAGAAGACCATTAACCTTTAGGATTAGAGTTTAGACATCAAAAGGTGTTGTAGTGTAATCCCGGCTTGAGTGTATGTTTTGTTGAAATGATACAGATACTCTGTATAGACTGTGTATATAGACTATGTACGTTTAATTACAAATCCATCACTAATACACTAAACATATTTGAGATGCAACCCAGATGTCTAAAGAAGCCTGAAAAGAAGTTAATGCGACTGAATCCACCAAAGTTTCAGGAAAAATGCTCAGTGAGAAAATAATGTTTCAACATGGTGTCAGAGACCTATTGGTCTTTCGGCATACTTTGGCCTCAGTCAGATTAGAAATAATCAACCGTTGACAGAAACATTTAGTTCCATAAATGGTTCATACCAGACGCTAAAAGCAGTCCGCTGTTTTTATCTTTACAGATATGTAAAATTGAACCATTTCACTTAGGAAATGAATAACACATTTGTACCACTGAGCAACTGTGGTGTCTATTTTTCCGAACTGTGTAATAATCCGTAAGAATCCAGTCACAGAAATATAGAATGGGATTGGCAAACTGTTGAGCACCACAAGGTCTGGACATGTTTGTTTTGGCTGAATGATCATCTGTACAGATGTTCAAACCTAGACGAAAGTAATAGAAATGTTTTTAAAGTTATCATTATTATCATTGTTGACTGCTCATATTACAAAAGCTTAGAGAGACTGAGGAGAAAACCGGGACATCTGAACCAAAAAGCCCTAATTTGGCGAAATTCAGAATCAGGGATTTGGAGCCTAACCACAGATCTACTAATAGTGTATTTACTTGCTGCCTCCTGCCCAGTGACAGCTGGGATAGGTTCCAGCCTCCCCACACCTCCAGTTACAGTGCTTTAGGTATAGCATCATGAGCGCACTTATTGTTAACACTTAAATTTTCATGTGTTTGTTTAAAGACACAAACATGGCTACGTCCAATGTGAACATGTTAGCAGTATCAGTGCCAGGAGACAAAAAAAAATCACTTGGCAGATGAGGACTGTAGCTAATTTAAACAAGACTCTGTATTAAGTTGCTTTAGTGACAAAATCAAGTTTCAAATGACATCTGGGTAAAAAAAAAACTGTCCTAAAAAAGTGTTTTGCATCCAGCATAAGTCAGTCCATGACTATTTGAAGTATTTTGAAACTGGTCTGCAGCTGAGGGTGTGCTAACAGCAGAGATGAGAGGAGCAGTTAACTAAATAACCATCAGCTGTATGCAGGGAGCTCAAGTAAAAAGGTTGCCATGGTGACGCTGACTGGAACGTTCTTCCTGAGTCACACTGAGGAATAAACTGAAACTTGGCTCGCTGAGACGCTCGAACAATGGCTGATAAATCAAAAACTGCAACTCCCATCAAGGTTTGACAACCACGAGCAGGGTTTTCATGTCAAATAGGACAATTAGTCCCACAAAGAGGTTCTGTTCCACAGACAGAACGGCGTTAGCGTTAGGGCCCATAGCTCCAGCTCAGTTTCTCACAGAGCTACAGGTCATTAAGCACAATTCTGAAAGGTTTATGTTCCATTTGTGTTTCTCAGACAGTTTTAGCCAAAGAAAATAGTTTTAGCCGAACTCTAGGTCATTTTCACACATCATAAACTTGTCTTTTAGGGATCCTGGAGGAGCACATGGCTCTCCTCAAATAGAAAGAAATACCATTTTATGCAAGATGACTTCTACCTCTCAATCCCAAAAATGAAAAAGTAATGGTACTCCTCATACCAGTAAAAGAAAACTGAGGAGAGGTGTCAAGAATTGGGCCCTGAGGCTTGGCGACTGCTCCCTCTGACCACATAGTTTTCTCCATTTGCTCAGTTCCACTGACACAGAATGCGTGGTACACTCATCCATCTGCCTCCACTTATCTGAGCTCCAGTCAGAGATAACGGGTTCAGAAGGGAAACCCAGAAATCCCTCTCTCCAGCTCCCCCCGGGGGATCTCAGGATGCCCCCAAACCAGAGGATGTATCCCCTCATTTAGTACCGGGTCTACTCTGGGGTAAACTTCCCTTAATTCATTATAGGACAAAACACTGCTCAAGAACTCATATGAGCATAGGAGATTGGTATGAAGATTTCCTTGGAGGGAAAAAAGTATGTTTACCCTCTAAGACTTGAGAAAAACACACTGAAGGCAAAATATTCAACACTCAAATACCCCAGCTTAAATTTTTTTCTCATATCAATATAACCCAAGATGAACAACAGCGCACGATAAGTGTTTTTAATTTAAAAACATAAGAAAAATCAGTCTGATCTGGAGCATTAAAAGTGTAAGGTGAGACATTGGGGAGGAGATACACTGGCAACGATCTTAGAGAAGCAATCGGGTTAAAACGATGCACCTGATGAACACAACTTCAGCTCGGTGGTGGAGGGCTTATGATTGTGATGCTGTGTGATTATTTTTGCTCGACGTGCTGTGTTCTTAAGTTAGCCGAGAGTCAACAATGAAATGATCGTGCAGAACATTTCAGGTGGCTCAATAAATGTTGACAGTTGTTGACACAGCATGTTACCTGTGTTGTTGTTCATCTTAGATAATATTCTTTTATTTTAAGACCTACTGAGGACCAGATCATTTATTTGACTAATGTCCCAATTATATGAAACTGTGTGCGCATTCATAGTTACATGATTGCCTTATTTTAGGACATCAGAAGAGCAGAGAGAGAAAGAGAAATAGAGGAAAGCCAAAAATGTTAACATTTTATTTACAAAGTTGTTTTTTTTTTCTGTTTGTTTTTGTTTTGTCATACAGAAAGTAAAAATGTAGCTACAAGCTTGATTTGTGCAACAGGCGGCCACACTAAAAACCATGGCCTGCGGGTTGCACAGCTGCTATAGCAATAATTTTATTGGGAAAAATAAGGAACGGAAAAAAAAAAATTAAAGACAAAAAAAGGGGAAATAATAAACCCAACAACAACGAAAAAAAGAAAAAAAAAATTAAAAAGAAAAAAATAAAGAAATGTATCCAACAAAATATTAAAAGCACAGACCCAAAACTAGATACCAGTCCCAAAGTCCTCACACGGGAATACATAAAGAGGGGTCGACAGTGAAATTGTGGAATGCTGAGCGGCGGGCTGCCTGAGAACCTCTGGGGCGATGGGAGGGGTGAGCCGGAGGTTGTTGGGTGGCTCTCAGTTCCATGGGGAGAAGAAGGGGTGGGGTGGGGGGGTGCAGCTCCACTCAGCCCACCCATCCGGTACAGTCTTGCCCCATAAAAAGAGCGCAGAGCTGGGGGGGGGGGGGGGGGGGGGTAGACGTGGATTACAAAGGCGGTGCGAGTTGTCGGAGGGTGGACGTTCGGGTTTGTGGGCAAAAAGGTGGTAACTCGGTAGGCTCTCGTTTTCAGTTTTGCCTTCAGTCGTCGTCTTCGTCGTCGTCGTCGTCGTCCTCATCCTCTGGGTCTCGCTTTCTCTTCTCGCCTTTGCCAGCTTCTGCTTCTGGGGGGGAGAGGCGAAGAACAAATGTGCATCATGTGACACCAGCAATCCAACATCATGAAACTTAGACAGTTGAGTCCCAGCAGTCTCGGGCTGTTAGAAACAGCCACAATACGCAGCAACAGAGCCCCGAACACGACCTCATCCCAGCAGAAATAGAGTCCTCTTTATATCTGGGAGAAGAAGGGGGCTTGATCCAAACCACATGATTACAATTCAAACCAACTTCATGGCGAGTGGCTTATTCAGGTAAGAAAAGAGAAAAAGAGGCAATGCCAATTATGTTTCAAATCAATTCAGAGCAGAAGATTAGCTGGAATTGTGTCACATGTTGAAAAAAAAAAATCCAGGGTGTGCTAAACCTGTTGGATGTTACATCATCAAATCTGCTATGAGCTGTTCCTCCAGGTTTTATTGTGTGCTGTCCTTTCTTACGTTGCTACATTGGTGAACTTTTCTCCCTCCACTGCCGACCTGATCTTTTGATTTTACACAGAATGTTAAAAGCAGGAGCCGCAGGAAAAACCATACACAACGTTGCCCGTCACCCAAGACCCCGTCTAATCAAAAGGTGGGCGAAGGCATCCCCCGCCATGAGAGGGGGGGGGCCTCTGGGTCTAACAACAATCAAATAAAAAGCTGTGGCAACAACTAAAGGCTTTCAGTCCAATTCCGCTCCGACAGGGTTTAATTTGATTGATGTGGAGCCACTATGAAGAGTGTGCTCCCAGCTTCTTCAGCTAGTAGTATTGGCTAGCCTATTTGCAACTTTGTTTATTCAACTTTCCGTCACAGTGCAGTCTCTGCCCACAATCCACCGCAAAAAGGAAACGTTCACCGTCCTCCAGGCAAATTCCGGAGGAGAACCACCCAACGGGAGCCGGGCATGGCCGTCGTGATTATGGCTTTCCCGTGGGGATAAAAATCAGGCCTTTGGCCGTCTGGCATTTGAACACAAAGGCATCCAAAGATGAAGCAAATAATGTTTTTCACTGCATCGTTATGGGTTTGGTTTTAGGGTATTAAAAGAAGACAGCGTAGAATAATAAGACGAGACGTGCGGACAGTGGGAGTTACAAGCCCACACGGAGCATGTGACGGTCTCGGCTACTGGAGGGGAGTTGGTTCTGAAAAGGCTCAACTGAAATGACCATCTCCACCATCTAAAACTTCTCTGATTAACAGCCGTTGGTAAAGACCTGTGTAAGTGTTGCATTTGCGATTTTCTGAGAGGGGGGGTTTGGAGGAGGCATCATATCTGTTTAATAACCCCAGTTCTCTCACCCCGTCATCCAGATGTTTTTGATTTGTTAATGTTTTTTAAGATCCAGTTTTTTTTGTTTACTACACAAAGCTAAAAACAGGATTTGTTGCATTTTAAATGGAGAAACTTACCCTCTTCATCATCATCCTCGTCGTCATCCTCTTCATCTACCTCTCCGTCCTGACCAAATTCTTCCTCCTAGGGAAACGGTTCAAAGGTTTTAAAAAGAGAAGACAGAAACCAAACTGAGAAAGCTGTGACACAGCCATGATTTTGACCGTTTACCTCATCTTCGCCGCTGACTTCTTCATCGTCGTCCTCTCCTTCTACCTCCTCTTCGTCATCATCGTCATCGTCCTCCTCATCAAAGTCCTCTTCCTCCCCATCTTCATCTTCCTCCTCCTCTCCATCTGCAGGACAAAGGCAGAGCAAAAAAGGGTCAGGAATCCAGAAGAAACCCCCAGCGTCTGCCCACAGGTGGAGCACCCAGCCGCACGGACGGAGGAGCCCAGCCGCTCGTACCTTCGTCTTCATCTTCATCTCCGCAGTCTCCGTCGACTTCTCCGTCGGAGTCCGAGGCTTCCCTGTCCTCCATGTCATAACCGTCCAGGTAGGTGAGCTGAGGCAGCAGCTTGAACACGCTCTCTCTGTAGTCGTTGAGGTTTGTTACTTCACAATTGAACAGGTCCAAACTCTTCAGGTTGTCCAGCTTTTTCTGTTGAGCACACACAGGCAGCGGTGAGAGGCGGCTACTTAACCCAGACGCTCTGCGCTAACTGGCCGAGCGGCCGGCGTGCAGAGAGAGACTAGTTTTGTCGTCAGGCAAAAGCAAAAATGTCGGGGGTGTTGCTGCGTGGATGGGAACATACCAACGGTTCCAACGTGCTGATGTCTTTCAATTTGTTGCCACTCAGGTTTAGATGTGTGAGGTTGGGTAGTTTCTCTGCTAAAACATCAAGGCCGCCGCTGATTCTGTTGTCACTCAACTCCAGCTGCGAGGCACGGGAAACGACATTTGAAAAAATTAATTTAAAAAGACAGAGAGAGGGACCGGTTGAGCAGAGATCTATATCATCACACCAAATGGTGAAAGGTTTAAGCTTACCTTTTTCAGTTTTCCTAGTTTAGGCAGGTTGGACACTGAGATTAGGCCCACATTTATCAAACTGAGGAACTCCAAGTTGACAAACTCAGCTGTGAGGCCTTCGATTTTCCCTTCAACCGATCGACAATTATCGAGGACAAGTTCTCGTACCTGAAATTCCAACAAATAACACCATGTAAAACTTCTTGCTACTTCTTCTGACATTCACCAATATTACCATTTTAAATTTGACCATTTATTGTTGATTATTCCACGTTCCATAAAAAAAAAGAAAAGGTACTGAACTAAAACTGGACATATTGATGAAAAATGTTGACAGTAAAAAGACTTGCATGGTGTAAAGTGATGAATAAATGGGCAAAGATGGCAAATGCATTTGGATTTTAGGCAAAACACACATTTAGATCTGTATTTGATCAACTACAGTTTGTTTTTATGCATCTGCATATTTTATTTTGTTTTCACATATTAATATTGCAGAAGATATTTTAAGTTTCACAACCAGTGATTCCTTCATCCAAATGTAATCTATTTGTTTTTTAAACCAGGGCTGCTCAAATTTCCTGTTTGAGGGAGGAATAATAGAATATGTAATCTTAAACTAAAATTCAAACCAAAGAGACAGTGGTTGTAAATTTGTGTTTTTTGAATAGATATCATTTGCATACATACACGGTTGTTGGAAACTTGACACACCGATAAAAATACCAAGGCACCAAAGAAGGTTTTACAGAAACACGAGAGCGAAACTTTATTCAGCCGTAATGTCGGTTTCTCTAAAAATAATTTTGTTACTTTAAATATAAGAAAAACAAACCCGAAGGCGGAGTTAGTCCGTTTCTCTTAAAGCTCATACCGGTTGCGCAATTAATTGTTGGACAATAATGTAGCAACAACAAAAAAGTTGTTGTCAACCCTCAAACATCGCGTTTCCCCGAGTAAAACATCGAAATGAACAGTGAGTCTCACTCTAAAAAGTCTTTGTGTTACTGTGTGCTTCATCCTGCCACCAAAGATAATCTATTGATTTCTAAGAAACGAGGAAGAGCAAAGCAGCTGCTTCCCATGGCCTTCTGATGCAGTCACTAATGACAAATGCAATGATTTTGGGAGCTAGCTCGCTACAGGCTAGCCATTGCCCCTTTTAAACGCTGCCGTGCAGTAGAGGAGCAGCTAGAGAGGTCTGTCTGCCCGCCATTAGGCAACACAACAGCAACGGAAAGGATTGCGAATACACCCTTAGAAAACCTTTTCTTTTTCGATAGACCACCTTTCACTGGGGAAGTGGAATATGCCTCGTCGTCGAGCGAACGACCGATATTGCCAGATTGATAAAGAATCGCTCTCAGGTCGAAGTTGCGAAGGAAAGAGAACGGAAATTTAGTAAAAACAAAGATGGAGACAGTTCCTTTCTCCCAGGGCTTCAAAGACGACAGAATGACAACATGGCGATTCCTGAGCTACAGTATGCAGTCGTCCCTACACTCCAATGGCGGAAAGTGTTGTTTAGAATATGTGATTACAGTTACTGAAACATTAGCAAAATTATTTTGAGGTCTTTAATTTGTTTTAATTCATGCATGAGTCGAGCGGAAACGCCGACAGTCGAGTTTTTGGTTGCCCACGCATGAAGCGCGGTGCACCGGATCTCCGTGTCACTCAGGCAGGCTGAGTCGGTTAAACGAAGCCATGGTACACCACATCGAGCACTTTAGTCGAAAAAATGCGAAGCATGGCTTTAATCACAATAACCGGAGGTCGTATTGTGGCGTTTTGAGTTTAACAGTGAACCAATTCTGTTGTCATTTGGCCGGTGTACAGACCGGGGTAATATGGCGGGAACAAATGACTGAGTTAGCTTGCTCTTGTCTGATCCACAATTATGGGAGCACCAGACTTCATTTAAACAAGCATGCAATTTTTCGTTCAGATTTAAGGGATACATTACTGCTCTGTAACTATGCAAGCTATTTGCGAAACATAATGGTTGTACGTTCATCTTTAAACAACCGTGGCCGGGATTTAAACCTGCCTTTTTAAGCAAATCACAATAACAGGAGTGGTTGTTTCATTTCGAAGACATTGTATCTAATGTCTGAGGTTTCGAGTAAGTGACTTGTTATGGCATGGCTGGCTTTTTTTCACTACCGCTACAGCATTTAAAGGTAACGTTATTGTACGCTGAAGAAACGTGCGGACACGACTGCTGTTTTTATTATGCCGTTCATAAAACTCCATTTAGACACTTGGGGTGATGAACTGTGTTGGAAACAAAAAGCGCCCGTTTTCAGCAGTTGTGCTAGGAGCAAACATGGCTTCCAAGGACTGTATAAAATATAGCGCTCTGTGCATGCCAAACGCGGCGCAGGAAGCAGGTTCCCCGATATATCAGCGGTAAAAGAAGTTTACTAATTGAGCTACAACGGTGGAGTCGAGCGGTATCGTGTGTGCACCACTGACCAAGGAGGCTGCGAAACGGTTAAAGCACTGCAATAATGTCAGCAAGCTGGGGAATCGCCGTTTGAAAGTAACCATTGAATATAGCTTTTCCCCTCTCGTTGCCCCTTATACGCCCAAATCCAGAACAGTCTCGAGGATTAAGCTTGTTGTACGACTGTTTTCCGCCCTGTTACAAAGGAGAAACACAGCCTAAAGCCCATGTGGTCACCATTAGCTTCTCAGGTCACTCGCAAAGCAAAAAAGTAGCAAGCTAGCTAGCAGGGCTAGCCAGAAAACTAAGGGCTGGTTTTTAAAAAGCACGACTCACATCAGACGGTGTCCTGTTTCTTAGCTCCAAGTGGATCCTCTTTTTCATGTCCATCCTCCCCAGTGAAAGTTTAACTTTTCTCTCTTGGGTCTTGCTGGGATCTTCAGTCCAAAGGCAGAGATGCCCTTATGGAGGGAGAATATAGGACTGTATAATGAACTGAGCCAAACGCTAAGTTAGTCGGAGAGAGGGGAAACCATGGAGGGAAACGGGACTGAAACAAAATATATGCTCAACAGCGCCATCTACGTCCAGAAACGCCCATCGACTCTGAAAGGGCATTGCAGTCAGAAAACATGACGCTGCCCCGAAACGGTGTTATGGTGCAATTATTTCTGCAAAGGAAAGGCTGTATATTTGTCGAAGTGTGATAAAACGGGGGGCTTTCGCCTCTTCAGCCGGACCCACCCGCCGAAGACGAGCCGAAGATGCACGAGCAGCCGATGAAAATAGCGTCTAATTAGACACCGATAAAGTAGGTCATACGGTGAACTTTGTTTATTTACTGTCCTCATAAACAACCCGAGCTCCTGTTGATTTTTATTTCACATTAGTTTCTTTGTATGCCCGTGGCGTAAGTGGAGCAGACGCGTAACATGATTAAGAAACCCTTATTTGGAACATTGCTCAAACCTGTTGAAAATCAAGCCTTTTGTGAGGCAAATCTGTTGTTCTTTTGTACGTTTTGATCAATAAACTCTTGCCTTGTTTACTGTCTTTTAAATGCCTGTGTTTTTTTTTTCTCGTCCCCGTAAGGACACATCACTAGAAAGGAGGGGTGTATTTGGTTAGCAGAGAAGAGAACGTTGTGTGTGCACATGGAGGGTAGGGCACCCCCTAGAACCCCACCCCTCTACTTCCTGAGACATCCGAGCCCTCAAAGTACAAGATCACCAAGAATCACTGAGCGAGGAGGTTAGTTTTTCCTTTAAAATGAAGAAAGAATAAAAAACTATTAAAAAAATTAAACGCCTGAATCTCCATTGAATTGTGGTGTACTGTAAAGGTTGGTATATTGCGGGGACACTGTCTTAATATCACGAGTGCGGCCTGAAGATGGCGTTGTCATGTCAAAGACTTCATATTTGGTGCTATCTGCCCAGACATTCCTCAGCTGTTGGGATTGTGTGTGACTGACAGCCCTCTCTGCTTTTGGCTGTAAGGGCAATGCTACGATACTAGGAAATTGAGCATACTTGGAAAGAGTTCATCTGTGTGTCTTATCAAGCACAGCGTGTAACTGATCCTTTGACCAGCTGCGAGTCAAAACAGGCACAGGATTTTTGCAGCTTTTTTTTAAAGCATTACTGTGATATTAATCGGTTCACACACATATATATCGCTGACATTTTCATAGATAATGAAACTGTAATTTAGGTTCACATGTGTGGATGGGGAACCTCTTTTTTTAACTTGTGGACACAAAAGTGCTGAATTTAAAGGAACCCCTCACCATTTCCACCACGGTGCTGGAGGCACTTGACAATTGTATGTTATTTATCCCGTCAAATTTACACACACATGCATGCACGCACACACTTTACGGCTCAATGTGCTGAGAGAAGATTGAGAACACTCCCCAACTGAGCAGTGCTCCACCTGAGAGATAAGACAACTCCACTCCAGTTTGAAGACAGGATTTCTCACTTTACAGCACATTTTACCTCAAAACCTCCGGCAGGTTTTAGTAATGACCATCACTAAGCATATGAAAGCTTCATGTTAGCCTTCGGAAAATAGTTCTGATTTAACTGATATGCAAAACTGTCAAAACAAGACAAAACCAGCCTACCTGTCATGGGCCCTCCACCATAATTAAAGCACTTTAAATCTTGAGCGATAGTCCACATTCAGTCTGCCATAGTCACACTAAAGGCAGCACTGGTTTACAAACTGCTTCTGGCTTTTATGCTGTCTGCGCTGCTTACATGATCTTCTGTCGTTAGCATGTATTTTTTTCACATTCACACACTGCACACCCCCTCCCCCCCAACACAAAACCTGCTTGTTTCTCCCTTTTTTTTCTCTTTTCCTCTGACAGTACTGTGCCAACTCCTCCAGCTTTACAAATATGATAAGGCCAAAGCTACAAGAACTCTCCCAACACCGCGGTAATGGTTAACCAGATAATTCTTCTAGGGGGTGGGAATAGGCAACAGTCAGAAGTTTCTCTGTCTTCTGTGCGGTATTTGCGCGCCTTCACTTGAATTCATTCAAAGTTGGGGTCAAAATGGAGGAGACATCGCAACCAGAGAAAAACCAAGAGCTGGAATTGAAAAACCAGATTGAGGAGGAAGGTAATTTCTATATTTTTATAGATGCCTCTCCTACATGATACCAATAGCAGAAGCTTAAATGAGCCTGACATTTGTTAGAATGGAGAGTAATATCTTAGCTTTCAGGTACAGTAGACTTTTGATCAACATCTAAGCAGACTTACAAATATAATCACTGGTAAATACAGTTTTTGTAACTGTATTGAGAAACCATGCGTGGAGAAAATACATTTTTCATTGACATTCGAGCGTCTAGTCAGAGGAAAGATATTAACATTTTATTGTCACAGGCTCATATTAGTCTGTCATATCTAACAAATGCCGCATGCAGCTAAATGTTCTTTTTATTTTTTACATTACCGAATGTAAACAAGTCATTTTTAAGTGGCTCTCTGTTTGCAGGAGGGATCCGTCGGCGACTGCGAGACAGGGACCTTCTCAGAAAGAGAAAAGCCGAGGCAGAGGAGAAGGAAACTAACCAGTGGGTTTGGGGGTAAATTTTTAGAAAAACACAGTCAGTGTTAGTACAGTGATATGACACCGTTAATATTTGCTCTCATACAGTCAAGGGTGGAGTGGAGGTGTTCACTCCACCCATGAACATTTTGCATGCTCGCAGTATACCAGAAAACGTTACAGTACACAGTAAAACCACTATCAGCAGCCTGGCTGCTTATCACTCCTCCGGTTTATATTGAATGTGGAGCAAGAGGAAACCAAAGGTTGCTCTGGTCGGTCTGTTGACACCCCAGATCTCGGTTAAGGACTTTGTACTATTAGTTTAACAAAAGCATCATAGATTTGTTTCAATGTCCTCTGTCGTTCAGCTTAAGTGCAGCCAGTAATGCTCTTTCAGGGTGGAGAGCCAGAGAAAAAGATCAAGAACGGGGGATAAGAGCGGCTCCAAGAAGAGAGGAAGACCCAGGAAGAGTGAACCTGTGCTGTCGGTCATTCAGGAAGAGCCAGTTGTGACTCGGGAGGCTCCTGCGGTCGTGGTAGCACCTGGACCGGCTGCATTAATCTCTGATCAAACATCGGGCCCCCTGACCCCGGTGCTGGCTGTGGAATCCCAGCCAGCTTCTTTCCTTGTTGCACCTGCTCCTGCACCAGTGCTTCAATCTGTCCAAAACACGGTCTTTGGCCCTTTTCTGACCTCTCCTCCTCCACTTGGCTCAGCTCTAGGCACATCTTCTGTTCTGATACAAAGTTCAGCTCCAGTACAAGTTCCCAATCCAGCCCCCGTACAGGCTCCCGACGCAGCTCCAGCATTGCCTCTTGATATTTTCTCAGCCCCAGCTCTGTCCCAAGACTCCGCTCCAGCTGCGTGTGTTGCTCCTCCTCCAGCTCCTCCTCAGGTGGAGACCCTCTACACCGAGTCACAAGCCAGGGACGACCAGGTCCTGATCGAAGACCTGGGCCCAGACGAGGAGGAGGACGTCTCTCCATCACAAGAAAGAAGAGTTAACGAAGGTAAGAATACTGTGTGAAAAACAAACAAATAAGACTCTCTTGTGCAAAGTGAACACTTTCCCACTACTAAATGTTTATCTGTCTTTTTTTTAGGTTTAAATGAAGCTCTTTCCGTCAACGTACCCGAGCAAACCAAAATGTATTCAGTTCCAACCTTGTCCTCCTCCACTCTGCCACAGGAATATCTTCCAGGAAATTAATTGCAGTTTTTTCTAAAATCCACCGTTCAGTTGCTCAGTTCGGAGCACACAAAAATTCTTGCTTCTTGGTCGCATATGGTACAGGAATATTGTTTAAGGTTAGTATGCAGTCTGATGATTGAAGAGAACAAATGTATAGAGCTGTGGCATTAGGTATTTGTGTATGAATTCACACCAAACTTCTGTGGTTATTTATTCTGCGTTGTGCTCCTTTGCAAAGTTCACTGATTGCTTTTTTATACTTTGCATTTAGTAGACAAAAGATTATGCTTGCTTTATTTCAGAAACAGTATTAATCTGTATTAATTGTTTATTTGTAAGAGTGTATTTTCATGAATATGTTTTCAAATGTTTTTAAATCAAATAAAATTAAGTTCTTGTATCATAACATGTGTTTATTATCATCTATGTAATTTTCAAATGGAGGATGTATATGTGACATCAGCTTGCTCTTCATCGATCCCACAGCTGGGCCCCTATAAGGTTCAGCTCAATTCTTTTATTGCAGCAAAGTGCTAATTTAAGTCTGTTTTAAAGTTAATGAAACATGTACTTGATTTATTTTTTCTATAATTACCTTTACATCTTACCAATATGATAACCATTTACCCTTGCCATTTTTGATGGTTTAGAAAACTATCCTGAAATAAAACTTGGTTGTTGTTTTTTTGAATCTGTAAAATTCCATCAGCAGCTAAATTTACTCTCCATTTAGAACATTAGAAAAAGCCACTCTACACACTCATAATAAACCCTCCTGTGCTTTGGCCGCTACTTCAGGTTAGCAAATACACAACTTTATTGTTTATTAAATTGTTTTGCTAGTGGTGGTGAAAATACACACTGAAAGTAGAATTGCTATAATTGGTTAAAGAATTGTTGTGTGATAGAAAAGGAGCCTTAATTTAAACTGTTTCTTGTACAGCATCTAATTTAATAATACCACATTACATTTGGAAAAAAAACATTTAAACGGAATGTGTTTCTGAGGATTGGGATTATCAGAAACAAACGACAAAGGTTTATTAAATTACCGGGTATATTTTTTCATCTAAAATTGGGCTTCTTTATAGGATAATTGTTATTTTTCAAGTGGTAAAGGAAAATCCCAATATATTAATCAGTATAAAAGTAGTCATATTACAGGTACAATTAATAATTTATAAGGATTACTCATTCTATTGTACTTAAAGGCTGATTGAATGCCTCTGCTGCCCTCTGCTGGCAGAAAATATGTTGGCGATGAGTTCTAATAAAAAAACAAAATATGTATTTAACTGCTTGGATGCTTATTCATAGTGTAAAGAAAGGAGACTTATTCAATACCTAATACATTTGATATTATAAACTCTAAGAGGGATTATATGGCTCAGACCAGCTGTGGGTGACTTACACGTGAAGCACTCCTGGTTGGCCAACAACTAAATGCAATATGTGCTTCCGCATTCAGAAATTCCCACGTGCTTAGTGTGTTGTTCGTGCTTATGACATGGACTAAAACAAAGACGAACAGCTGTACTTATATGCCGAATGAGACAAATCTGTGTTGGAACAGAAAGATGAGTCCTTTGTGTAACTGCTGCGGCGAATACGTCAACAAATTGAGCCAGCAGGTTTCAGTAATGCGAAAAGAAATCAAGAACTTGAGGTATGTTCACCACCAGATTGCCTCGTATTGTATTTACAAATCCTCAGATAAGGCGTTTGTGCTCATATGTGTTTTATCTGTGGACACAGTAGCACAGTGTGTCGCATCCCAGAGACAAGATATTCTTAAGTGTTGCCTTTCCCCGGGTATCTCTCGTTCGTCCTCCATTTCACCCTGTAATGGTCCTCTTTGTGTTCTGCTTTGTCCAGGCAGACGCTGGACAGTGCCGTCAGGGCTCATCGCAAACATCTGGCATCTGTTCAGACTGCCGTGTCCAAAATCGGCTCCCCTGAATTAAAAAAGGAAGCTACACGACCACCACCCCCATCACAGGCTGGATTAGAGCAAGGTAGCTACAATTAAAGCACTTTAAAGCCTTCTAAACATGCCAAGCCAAATACAGGAAAAGTAACATTTCCTCAAACATTATATTAACTACAGCAAGACTGAGATTGATTGAAATTGATGCAACCAATGGCTGGTTCACAATATACTGCATGTTTTAAATAAAATCTACCACAAAGTACAAATTATTCAATAAATGATAGTGTTGTGTTTAATAAAGAATTAATAAATATAATGCATTAGAAAATGCAGTCTGCAGCAATTTAAATTCAGTTGAAGCAGGATTAATCTATGTGAGTAGGTGTCCCCCCTCCATGGTTACACTGCATTTTCAGACACGAAGAGTTCTGTAGCAAAATACGGAAGGACTCTTTAAATTCTCATTTGCACAATCGGTTGGATGTGTTGGTGCAAACTAGGTTGGCAGCTCCATCTTTTGTGCTCCAGCAGTGGGGTGGTTCCTCTGGGGCCTCGGAGATGCTCTCTGAGGCTCTGCCAAGCTTTCTTCCCCTGTCAGTGTTACTGAGTAACTGACCCACATCTGTAAAGGCTTACAGCTGAATAGAAAAAACAAAACACACCATCAACATTTAGCATGAAAAGGTAAAAACAAATATATCTCATGCTGCATCTGAGAAATGTTTATTACAAAAAAAATGTTCTTTAACAAGCCAACCAAGACATTTCTGTCTAAACTAAACATCTGGCTTCACACAGAAAGAAGAAAAAGAGGAGCTGCATTATTTTTTACATTCTTTTAGGCCAAATTAAAGATAACTCGGAGCATCTGGAGAAAAAGCTTTAGATATGGTGTGAGACTGAAAACTAATATTGTCCGGTTGCTAAACTGTTGAGCCCTGATCACAGAACTGTTACCCGTAAAAACATTTGATACATTTCAATGGAAAAATCGGAAAACGGAGGCTGTGAAAGTTTGCAGCTCAAAACCATCAAAATTTCGCTTTAAACTACAACTGCAATAGTTCTCAGTTCTTAAATGCTCAACCAAACCCTCTATTACCTTCTAGTAGCAATGACAATTGAAACATTTTAAAAGGTGTTCAAATTTGAAATCCACATTTAAAAAAGATACAAAATTAGTGAAACTGATATGTTATCATTGTGCTCGGAATTATACTTAATTTCAGGAAACATCCAGACGGTGCCGATCGGCTACATAGAGTCCTGTTTTTCTACAAAGAATGGGACCCCTAGACAGCCCACGGTGTGTGGCCCATCACGGGCTCGGCTGCGACTCCGCCAGAGCGTCTTCAACAACCCTGAGCACGCTCTTGAGGGCCTGGAGCAGTTCTCCCATGTCTGGTGGGTCACGCATAGTCGTTGGCTTCCTGCAAATGTATATTTATGTCAAGTTGTCAGTTATCATGTTTGAAATCTGCAACAACTCCTGTTTGAGGTGCCAGAAGCATTAGCATCCGTAGTTATGTCAGACACGTGTGCAAACATGAACCTAATTTATCAGGAAATGTTTACCTTTTGCATTGAGCTTCTTTCAAACATTTACCGAGACATCATTTGTTTGCATTTTACTGACACTGTGTGTCAGCGGTTTCATTTTTTGTTTTCTGTCGCCTTTTTCGTAGGATAATATTCCTGTTTCACAAAAACGGGCACCTGAGCTACAAAGCCAAAGTGAAGCCTCCTCGACTGGACGGTCAGAGAGTCGGGGTGTACTCCACACGCAGTCCACACCGGCCTAATGCCTTGGGCCTAACGCTTGCAAAGCTGGACAAAATTGAGAGTAAGCCTTATTATATTTTTTAGAGGTAACAAAAATGCGTTGTTAATCAGTGTTATTCTATCAAATAACATATAACAGTAACCAAGAATAAGCCAGATTCTGTTCTTTTTATTTTGATTATTAGTATGTAATCATTAGACAGTTAGCAGAACAGAGCAGCTTTTCAGCACAATGTATATAAACATTTCCAGTATTATTAAGGAATGGAGATGAAATAAAGGACACAAGTGCTTTTCTTTATGTTCTAGCTGACACAATCCATCTCTCCGACATTGATATAATTGCTGGAACGCCTGTCCTGGACATCAAACCCTACATTCCTCAGTACGACTCCCCCGGCACCCGAATGACTCAGGACTGCCTGCAGCGGGAAGCAAACACAGAGCAGCTGAAGGCGTCTACCGCGCCACTGAATAAGGAGACAAGTGTCTCAAACTGCGAAAACACCGACGCTTATACTCAGTTGAATACAAAAATGGAGGAGGATTTGGGGAATCCTGTCTCAAAAGATGGACCTCAAACCAATAATAACGAGCAGCTTCTTCTACCAAAGGAGGTCAGCGATTTACTGGAGGAGGTTGGGACCTTTGTTGCCCAAGCGGACACATCCCAACATGGTTGTGAAAGTAAGTTCCAAGTTTCAGATTCTGCAAAACCTAACGCATCAAAAATCACTGAGGATCACCCCTGCTATGGAGAAGAGGCTTACACAGCTATTGCAGGCTGGATCAGAGATCCCCCCATTACCAGTTTGGACGTGCGCTTCACTCCTCATGCTGAAAAACAGCTGGCAGAATTCCTTTCCACACCCCTGTTAGGTGAGACCCACACTGAGCAGAGGAGGCATACATGCTTTTCCCCACAAGAGGGTGCTGTTGGGCTTGAGTTTACCTTAAAAGAAGCTATTCATAACAGAGTGGAGAAAAAAACAAACAAGCTGTTTCTCTCACACAGGACCCTCTGAAAGTGACAGACCCTGCTTTAAGTTTCTGGGCAGTCCAGAGGAGGCTGCTGCTGCCATAAAGAGCGTGCTGTCAGCAGACCCCAGGTCGGTGTACAGGAGGACCTACTGCAGAGACAGGCTCTTCTTCTTCACCATCGACTCGGCTGATGTCACCTGCTGGTTTGGGCAAGATTTTGCAGAAGTACTGCAGGTTCGACCTGTTTAGCGCCACGAGGCTTTGTGACAGGAAAGTGTCACATAGAAATCCTGTCAAATCTTATCTAAAAGTTTTTGTGCAATATACGTGTAGACCTTTACATTAAAATGATCAATAAATCATTTTAAAACAGATGATTTGTTTTGTGATTGTTTGATACAAAGCTGAGTTATTTGTAAGTTGCAATACACAAAATTGAAATGATTGTATCATTGCATTATATATTTCCATTAGTATTTTCAGTACATGGGCTTGCATGATTATATTCGAAGAAGCTCCACAACTACTGAGACAACGTCTTTCACCTTGTGCCGTTAAGGGGTGATTTCAAAATGTAATGTTTTTATGTAAACCTTTTACTTGTCTGGAGTATGACAAGTAAAGCAAAAATGCATAGCTAATAGCTCAGTCTAACCTATTCGTGTGATCATGTTTACCTCTTACCTAGTTGCAGTAACGTTGAAATCCTGTGGGGGGCAGTCAATATATTACAGAACAAGACGTCCGTCCACTGTGGAACAAAACAGTAGAAGAAGAAAAATAAGAAAAATTGACCAATCGCTGCGCAGATATTTGTGTTTTTGAAAGTAACGCGGTTGATAGCTACCAAGTTAAACGTCTGTTTCTTGATAGGTACTCAAATTACAAACTTTATTCGGACTTCAGTTGCTATGTTTGGAAGGTAATGCATTTTTACACTATTTATTTGTCTGTCTTCGACAAGTAAAGTCGTAGTTTGCCTTTGTGAGATGTTAGGAAACAAATTCAAACAAAAACGTTTGTCGCCTCAGCCAATGTCTGTTACGCACACTTTGCTGTAATTAGTTGCTCACTTGACCATTTTTTTCTTACTCTTAGCATTACATTATGTTGAAACAAACCTTTATTAAATGCCGTCTGTATAGGGTTTAAATTAAATGTCGTATATTACTGTTCACTTGTCGACTGCGCGTCCGATACGGAGGACATGTGTCATAGGTTGTTGACATAAACATTTCTTTAAATTAAAATAAATAAATGTCAATATGTATACTGGATTGAATGACGGATAATATGTCTTTTTAACGTTGTAAACGCCATTTTAAACATTTGGTTTACCAAATGTGGCTAAATTGATTTGGTTTACAAAATGTTTGGTTCGAGCTTCCAAATGTTTAATTGCAGAAAATATCACAGATTTGTTTTCAGGATGTATGCATTTTTACATAGTACATATTATATCTAGGTCTGATGAATGTAACATTTCATCCTCTTCACAGTTGTGCATGTAGTTTTTGAGAACTCGAGAGTAATGTCATCCAGAAAGTCGAGCTCCAGTGGGGAAGGCATGGTAAGACTTTTGTGTTCTGTTGTGAACAGAAATATTGTAGGCGAATGGGTCAGTTTACAGCTATTAACTAAACTGTTCATTTAAGCCCCAAAGCAGGTATGGAGAGCGCACTCCTCTCAGAAGCCTGGACAATGAGATTCCTCACTTGTCATCTAGGCTTAAGTCAAAACCACAGATGGTTTCTGATCTTGCAAAAACAACAGTGGTGAGTTTATAGGCACAGCTTGAAAGAATCTTTGTTTTCAGCCTATTTGTTATGTTTTCTTACCCATCCCTCGTTCTTTCTTTACAGCGTGACACTCCATTCTGTGAGCCAGAGCTCTTTAAGCACTGTCCTCCATTTCCTGAGGTGATACAAACCAGTCCTCTCCCTATTCATGCAACCCAGATGGCTAGTGAGCCTGGAGATGTAACATTTAAATCCTTTATTTGTGCTGGTGGAGAGGTTGTGATTTCAGATTCATCAGCACGTGCAGATGATAGTCTTATTTTTCAAGAAGACACAGCCTCATGTAGAGAAACAGATGATGCAAACATTTCTTACAGTGTGATGGAGCTGTCTGACTGTGATCACAAAGAGCATCCCTATTACATTCCAGATGGGAAAGAGCACCGTTCTGTTAACAGAGCACCAAGTCTCAGTGATATTCCCTCCTCTAGTGGGGTGGATGATCAACAAACTGCACACTTTTTTCACACTGACTGTAATGAAGACAAACAAGAGACTTGGAATTCCTTTGTCTGTGATGGAGGAGAGGGGAAAGTTTCAGATGCTACAAGTCTGCAAAACGAGACCATTCCTCCCCCTATGGCAGAGCTTCATGATCTGTCACAACACAGCAGTAGAAATTTAACTGACGACTCTGACAACCATGTCCAGCTGTGCCAAATGCAAAACGATGACCATCCAAACTGTATCACTGGAAATGGGATTACTCCTGTAAACGCCACCTTTGTTGTAATCCCAAATGGAATTGAAAATGCGTCTGAAAAGCCAGCTAATGGACTGAATGATATAACTTATAAGTCATTTAACTGCACTGGAGGTGAGATTGAAATTTCAGATGGCTCCAAACTCATAGATGAGACTGTCCCGCTACCATTTCAAAACACTGTTTCTATCCGTGACTCACTAAATATCAGTCTGGAATCAAGAAGTGTAGCTGACCAAGACCATTTAGATCATCCATACTGGAACTGTAGAAATGATTCCTCACCAACCTGCAATCTCACCATGACTCAGGAGCCATTGCCATCCTGCAGTGAGGCTGCGGGAGTTGAGCAGATAAGCCTGACAGTACCTAACTGCCAGGAAGCTGCAGAGGAGCCCGTGGCTTTCTGCTCTGTCATTTCAGCTGGTGGTGGGGCGGAAAAATCCCAGATGTCAGACAAGAGTTCTCTTCTTTCTCAGGATAGGGATACAAACTGCCAACCTCCTGTTGAACTTGTTGCTACACAAGATCCTATTCAAAATGACTCCGAACAACCCAAAAACCAATTGGAAGACAATAAAGCCATGGATGACATTTATGGATGTAGTGCGCTTTTAGTAATAGCAGAGAAAACCATTAATCTTGAGGACAGTGCAGTTCCTGGGTTAGCCCGTTCAGCTGATGTGTCTGACTGCAGCCATGTCACTGCCTCAGGAGAGGGCAGAGTGAAGCAGCAGGAGGACTGTGGATCACAAGTCTTTCCTACCAGTGGACTTCCTGAATCCAGTGAGGCAAAAGATAGTGCCATTGGTTCATCATCTGAAAAACCCCCTGCAGAGAACCACATTGAGGTTTTAAGACTCTTGTCAGAATGTCCCTCGCTTGCTTCAGGCTTGCAGTTGGGAATTCTCAGTCCTGTTGTCAAGAGAGCCTCTCTTTCTTTATTAAAGGCTCATGAAGATTTGACTCAAGGAAAATGTTTTGCTGATGATTCTCTTTTTGAAAGTGACAAAAGCTTGGTAGCTCCAGTTACCTCTGACCCTGTTGGGTTATGGGCAGAGCAAATGGACAGCCCCATGCCCCGTCCTCTGTTCAACTCCACAACATTGGGTAACAAAGCCCAATCGGTCTTGATTACAGAACAGGATGGGAATTCAGGGAGGAGGCTCTGTGAAGTTCCTCTGCCTGAGATCGAAAAGCCTGAAATCGGTAACCATTTAATCCCTGAGGGCCAACTTCAGCAGCAACTGCGGCAGATGGTGGAGTACCTAATAATAGCGTCAGGAAAAATGGGAGCTTCTGTTCTTCCTCCCGCTGCTTCCATGCCCCCAGCACAGGGAGTCACTCCTGCAGAATCCCACAACATTTGCGTGGGCACCAGTCCTGTTAAACTGGTGGACACCAGCCTTAACACATCAGGTGTTTTTGTTAGAAAGAGGGAATTCTCCGTCGTTGATTCCTGCACTGTGACAGACCCCCTCCTATGGAAGTGAGTACTTAATTTATGATGAATAGTACACTGGTGATCATTTTAATCGAACTTGCCTCTCACTAAGCTTTCTTTTGCGGTGGTCTCAGTTTGCCCGCAGGCAGTTTAGAGGGTCTTCCCAGAAAGGAGCTGGAGCAAAGATTGATGTCTAGCATGATCATGGTGGAAGCCTTGGTGCAACAACTGGCTTCATCCAGGGCTCAAGTGTGTGTGTCTGCAGGCCCTGCGCCTTCAGAGCTAAGAGAGAAACTTGTACAAACGGATCACACTGAACTCAGTCAGGTACGGGAACACACTGCATGCGATGGTAGACTATGATGATGCCCCATGGAGTACCACTGATTTTATTTTTCATACAGTAGATCCCATTTATTTGTAAGTTGGGTTAAGCTATTTGTTATGTTTTTCTGTAGACCACAATGTACAGAGACCTTTATACGGAGGCTCTGAGCAGGATTAGCGAGTTGGAGCAGGGCGACGGTTCCCTGAGAAATCTGATGCAGTCTATACAAGACACGAGGGCCACTTTGGTGAGGCGCCAGCAATCACACTACCTCTTGTTTATGTCACTGAATTAGACTAAATGTTTAAGGATTTGGTAGATAAGGAAATGTTTTAATTTTTGTATGTATTTATAATTTTTTTCATTTAGAAACATGATTGTGTTAGCTTGTGAGATAAGTGAAGTGCATATATCCTTGCAGGATTCTGTGAGCAGCGACACAGATGCTGCTCTCTCTAACATGAGAGCAATAGGTGACTTTGTTAAAGAAGACCATCAAAGCCTTGTTTCACATGTATGTAAACACGTCCTCTGTATCTTTCTCACATGGCACACATCAGCCGTCTCCTCCTGTATTTCAATCTTGAAGTTAATTCATATTCCTGTGTGGTTTAGTATGGACACATGAAGTCTCTTCTTGAAAAATCGAAGGACACGCAGACAAAAATGATGCAGAAGGTACAAGATGTTCTTCAACAAAGAAATCAGATGAAGAATCAGATGGAAGAGGCATTCACGGAGAAAGAGGCAGTGAGTATTAATCATTAGGTTTCTCTTCTTAAATAAAAACAAATTGTAGAAGGTTATGTAAAATAAATGTAGGATGTTTTGTTGCTCCTGTCAAGATTCTGATTGAAGTTGTTGAAAGCACACTACAGTTTCATTGCTTTTTTAATGTGATCTCTTTTGAAGCACTGTGCCTTATACGTGCGTCTGGTGGTCTGTTCACAGGCTTTGGGTGCGATAGGGCTGCTGAGGACACACTGTGCCACAGAGATTTCCGCACTGGAGAACAGCGTGGGGTCTCAGCAAGAGCTGTTGGTCGCCTTAAACCAAACCTACCCGGAACAGGTACGCAGATCTGGCTCTGCAATTCAGTCATGTGTTAATATTTACATCTAATTTTCTCTTTTTTTTGATCTGCTAATGCAGGTACTATTAAATAAGACATGTAATGAAACTCTGAGTTCTGCCTCTGAACTTTTGTCCCAAGCCATGGAGGAGCACTGCAGTTTGATGACTGAAGTACGTATTAACTAAGTACACACTGTAGGCATGTAACTATACCTTAAAAAAAACCCTGAATAGGAACAGAATTCAATATAATATGGTTCATCTTACAGCTCAATGCTGCCAGAGGGCTCTTGCAGAAAACTGCTCCCACCCTCCTGATGCTGAATGAGAAAGCAGCTGCTGCTTTGAGAGAGAGAGATGAACATATTTCTGAAAGAGATCGAGCAATCCAAGAGCGAGAGCAGGTCAGATAATTTAATGTTGATCAGCACCCCTTGTACCTCGTATACTGTAGAATCATTGTCCCTCCAACAACCATGTTTCTCAACAGTTTGAAGAAGAATTAAACGAAACTCATTCGAATCTCCAAAGTGCCAAACAAGAGATTGGTGATTTAAACCTGCAGGTGACAATTCTGACATCAGGTAAAAAAAAGCAAAACAAACAAATGCATATATTTCAATGTTCTTTGGTTATTGAATATCCTCTCTTTTCAAGTGCCTGAGAGCCTTTTTAAAACTTGTTAACTTTCAGAGATGGGTGTGCTGCGACAGAAGCTAACGGAGAAAGAAGAGGAGAGGGGTCAGCTGGAGAGGAAGGCCACGGAGTTGTCTGCCAACATTTCCTCTACATTGGCCTCCTACACTTTCTTGGAGCAGGCTTTGACTGAAGAGACTACTAAGTACGACCACCACACCAGAAGGATAAACAAAGAAATATGAGCCAGAATTACACACTTCACTCCTATTTTTTATTATGTTTAAAATGTTTTCCTTTATAGGCTGCAGCAGTCCTGGAAAGACGTCCAGCAAGCCAATGAAAGAGCAGATCAGTAGGTGGTTTCAGTATTGGCATTTAAGCCCAAAGCGAGCAAAGGACAATTTAATAACAGGCAAAGGAATTTATTTTGAGTGTGTTTGATCTGTGATGATTATGATTTGATCAGGGTTGATAGGGAGTTTATTTTCCATCTCCTACCTCCATCTTTACAAATGTTAAACTGTGTCCAGGTTGGAGGCGTGCCTGGGTCAGTCAGAGCAGCATGTGGGCGAGTTGAGTCTTGCTCTGGCTCAGACTGAGGAGCAGCTCGGTCAGCTGAGGAACGTCTCTCAGTCTCAGAGCCTCCAGATCCAGCAGCTCCAGGATGTTTGTGCACAGCTCAGCGGTGTGCGGGAAATGAACGAGGTCAGCTTTATATGAGGGCTGGTGATCTTTTTTTCTTCTTCTTTGGAACATTTATTTGATCATTTTTTTTATTTCTCTTTGTACGGCTTTCTACGAATAATGCTCACTGCTTTTGAAGCGTCAGTGTAAAGTAGTCTTTGGTGCATCCTAAAGGACACTTTATCCAGCTGTTGACCTGTAAGCTTGTACAAACGACACGTTCAGTGTGACACCAACTTACGGTTCCCTCCAAACGCCTCAGTTCCTGCAGATGGAGAACGAGTTGGCGAGGGAGCAGATGGTGGAGAGCGAGCGGATGCTGAGGACAAACCTGCAGGCACTCCGGGAGAGGAACATCCAATGTGAGGACCTGAAAGCAGACGTTTGTAAACTTCAGTAAGTTTAAATGAACCACGCTCATCTTTATTTATCGCACCTTTTCCCCATAGTATATTTTTCGTTATTTTCTTGTCATTTGTCAGAATGGTTTTTTCACCTCAGATTCTTGTGATAACAAAAGTGATGCAACACTTTCATGTAAAGTGGTTGACAGGCCATCAAATGGTTCATCTGAAGAAGTTTGGTTAGTGTGGGTTACTTTTGCTAAAAAAGCAATGGTTTAGAGCTTCAGTGCTCTGTACACCACTGTGGACAGATATAAGTGTAATAAAGGTCATGCTTTGTGATAACTGCCCGTCCCCTTGAGTGAGTTCATTTTTCATGGACTGAGTTTGTCCATGAGAATTTAGTTTTAACTAACTGAATGATAACTTATCTGTTTATGTGTGTGTGTTGCAGGCTCGAGAACAAAAATATGTGTGAAGATATGGAAAATACAAGATCTACAGCTGCTGCCGTGGAGCTGGAGCTCAAAGAGCGGATGGCTCAGGTGATCACTGAAATCACTTTGCTGCATCACACTCTGAGAGGACTGACCAATGAGCTCCAAGCTGCCGTCAGTGACCAGGTAATGTGGAGAACAGTAACATTGCTGGATACAGAAAATCGACATTGTTTCTACATGTTTCAGTTCCATTGTTGGATGTGTAGGAGCTTCATCTAACATCCTCTGTGAGCTAAACACAGTTCCACAGAACACTTTCTGTTTTAGTTTGAGCACATGCACATAACAGATTTTTGGTTTCCCATACACTATGGGAATCATTTTCAATATTGGTTTGGATGTCATATCTTTTATTCCAGAATCAAGAGTCACAAAAGGATAAAGAGTCTCAACTTATCCACAAAGTGGAGGGGCAGCAGCCCTCTTTTGTCGACAGCATCAAGATGGCTTTAACTGCTGAGGATGAGGATGACGTCAACTTGGAGATGCCTGCTGGATTAGGTATTACAGCTTTCTTCATGTGGGAGTTTTCTTCAGAGAAGAGTGAAACATGATGGTCTTTATCCTGTAAAAGGATCCATAGACAGCGTATCTGTTAGGAAATCTAAAAATCTAACAAAATGGTATAAGTCGATAGCTTTAATGGCATTATATAAGAACATTTAAAGTAGTGCTTTGCATTTGTTGTACTTTAATCACATATTTTTTAAAAGCATTTATTTCAATCTAATTTGGTTTAAAAAAAAAAAAAAAAAAAAAAAAAAACCCTCAGACACGTCGGAGCCACAGAGAGGGACTTTGTTCAGCGAGATGAGTGCCTTCACCCGGATCGCAGGCCTCACTCCAAAGCAGAATATGAAGGCAGGTGTGACGGAGGACGAGGAAGAGGAGCAGAGCAGCGTGACAGAGCTGCTCTCTGGGCTGAGCAGCACCGTCGCAGAGCTCATCAGCACGCTGAAGACGGTACAGCAGCGCAAAGACGCTGAGCTGCAGGAGGCACTCGGCACCATGTAAGTCTTAGTGAGGGGGTGAGTCTGATATGATCGCTGGTGTGTGCAGCTATTCTTTTGGGTTCACAGCTAAGCATTTGACAGATTAGTTGATGCTCTTTAACAACAGTTCGATTTTAAAGTTAGTAAAGGTAAAACATAAGATTCCAAAATCTCTCTGCAAGCCTCAATGCTCAGTTACAATTGGCTCACATATGATTTTTAGTTATTTATTTAAAAAAAAAAAATTCTTGGCCTGTTTATATAACACTTTTTTAAACATTTCATACCGAATCAAAGTGAATGAAGAGAAATATAAAGACGTCACTACAAGCAGGAATATGCTCCATAAGTGCAGAACCTTCCTCTTCCACCTGCTTTGATTTCTGTTCTCGTTCTCCATGTTTACAAAAGACAGATGAACATATGTGGTGACACAGGAAATCTGATTTGATCGTAAAAATCAAGTCTGTAACCGATCTATGACGAGCAACCTGAACTCTGCCAAATCAGAAAAAAAGGACATTCCAGGTGACTTGTTCTGGTCACATGTGAGCATACAGGCTTTTGAGACATGATCTTCTTATAGTTTAACCCTCATAGTTCTTTAGTTTTTAAAAACACGTATAAACACGTTTTAAACTAATGCATCAAAAATGCTTCTGGAATCATTTGTTTTTTATTGAATCAGTAAAATAGTACATTTAGGGGCAAATTGATATTTAATAAATCAATAAAATTCTGAACAAAGCATGTGCTTGTTTTACCCTCCAACAACACTTCTTGTACTTTTCTAGCTGTGGCCTGCAGGTGGAGCAGCAGGCTGCCAGCAGCAAACATGAGAATGAGGTGTGCGAGCTGAAGCATCAGCTCAGCCGTCTGAATAATGCGGTGGAAAAAGGAAATCAAGCTCTGCAGCAAAAAACTCAGGTGAGGTCTGCTGTCACCCAGAGTCCTGACCCCACATCTGTGGGATGCCCAGCAAAGTTCAAATTATTATTGTTTGTTTATTTTTTTATTTTCTAAACAGGATGAGAAAACTTTGACTAAGCTTATGGCAGATGTTCAGGAGGCCCAGGAAATTCTAAATAAACACAAGACTGACAACAACGTAAGGCAACAGATACATGATAAAAGTCCTGCCTGTTTTCAAATGTTTGTGTTAATGTTAATTTGTACGTTGTTTAAAAAAAACAATATCAATCCCCCCCAGGAATTGAGAAAAGAGGTGACGGAGCTTCGCCGTGCTCTGCAGCAGTCCAAGGTGGAGGCTCAGTTCCTGCGGGAGGAGTTGAGGAAGGCTGGCGGCCCGTCAGCCAACCCAGTGCATTACATGGAAGACCAGATCCAGTTATTGAAAGAGGTGAGTACATTCATGGTGTGAGCAGTGACTAGTCACAAATCCTGTGCTTTTCTTATAATTTTCTGTCCGGTCTTGAGTAAATTCAGAACCTTTTTAATTGTTCCTGTCCATGACGCCTCCGATTTGATCCCCAGGTGGAGAGACTAAAGTCGAGCCTTCAGGTGGTGGAGCTGGCCAAGACTAAACTCCTTGAACGAGCTAAGCGACATGTAATCACTTCTAAGAAATATTACCCCAAGCTTAAAACCACTGTCCTTCATTTTTTCGTGTCATTGGAGTTATTTGAAGACTTTCCCGTGACAGGTTGTTGTTGATGGTATGTCATGTCTTACAGCAAATCATCCATCAGACAAACCAACAGAAAAGTGAGAACGAGCTTCAGATATTAAACCACATGATCAATAAAGTCAGAGAGGTGAGATATATTCCCTGTTTCTTTTTTTTCTATAACTCTTTAATTTTTTGCCTGTAACATATTTGTATGAAGGGTCTGTTTTTATTTTCATTTTTCAGACGCTGCTGTCTCTGCCAGAAGTTTTGAAGAATTGTGAACAGCTCCAGCAGCTGCTTGAATACATTGGCTGACATGTTTGCGATTGTCGGCAGTGTTTTGTTTATTTATGTCTCCTATATTTTAGCTTTTCCTGATACTAAGTGTTGTTATTATTCTAATACTATTAAACATGTTACGAAGTCTTAAAAGTTCTTTGTTCCAAATTCTGCTGCATTTTATAAATGAGATGAGGAATTAATAACTGTTTTCAATTTCTTTTATTCTCCATTTCCACGTGTGACCACAGACAGCCCTGCCTGTATGCCCTCAGTATATCTTATACTTATCAAACTGTCCTTAAGATAAAATTTATCTTATCTTCCCGAACGTTACACAGTTGGATGCCTTCTTTTGCTGTGATCAGCAAAACTTTGTTGCGTTACTATGGTTTGATGAATAGCCTATTTTGGTCATTCCAATGCTGCTCTCAGTCACCAATTTATCCCTCGATGAAAGATTTGTATCCTGAGTAGGGAGGTCTTCTAGGATGACTGTGACCTGCTGCATGGAGTTGTATGAAAATGATGTATATTTTCATACAACTCCATGCATTTGCATGTACTAGATTTCATCTCAAATGAGCACCATCATCAAAACATCAGTAATGGAATATTTGTCTTGTACGAGGGATGCTGCATAGGCTTGTCAGGGAGCACTGAAGCTGCTTTGTGCTATTTTTTTGTTTTATTTTTGCCTTGTTTACCTTACACTGAAGGATTAATCAGTCTCTATCAATCACATTAGAAAGTCTTACTCTATTTTGACTGCACAATTCATTAGAAGTTTGAAAAGGTGTAAATGTAAATGTCCACAAAACAAATATTTGCTGAGGTTGGGATGCATCAACACACTTTTCTTCCACTAAAGCTTTCAGACTTTAATATTAAACATTGATGTTGTTGCCACGTACCTTTTTTGAAGCCAAAACATTTTCTTTGTTGCACCAATTGCCTGCTTTTATGTAATTGATTTTAAAAAAACTTGTAAATAAGCCAACACTAAATCACCATTTTTAAAACTGCTATATAATAAAATCATCGCCACCTAGGAAAATCTAAATCTTTTCAGCAAAGGAAATGAACGTGATGTATTTTGTTTCAAAAGCTTTTAAGATGGTCAATCGATTCTAAACCAGAGCCGTTTCTTTACAAGTCTCGTCTTGTTCGATGTGCAGAATGTGGAAGGGGCTTCTAAGCTTTTGTTGTTTTTTTTTACTTTGTGGGATGAAATATCAGGTTTCGAGTCAATTCATTTTCTTGATTAGTGGATTTAAGTGCTGTGCTGATGTCTTGACGTGATAATTGAAACCGGTCATGGTTACTGCTAATACCGTGGCTCCAGACAACACTTCAAGCCAGCTGAGCCGAAACGCTAAGGAACGCAGCACAGGCCAAAGAGAAAAAACAGTGCCCCCCCCCCCCCCACCTTTAGCTTCCCTCCTCGACCATATAGCACTTATTGTATAACATTTGGGTTATTATGTCTGTTAGAAATGTATAGGGATAAAAAGCATCTGGGTGCAAATCAATCTTTAAAATTTTAAGCAAGAGAATCACGAGTGCGATCTTTTGTCACCATTATAACTGCTGTGTTTCATCAGTAGTTAAAATATTTTATTCTTGAAGAGCAAAAGTGCCATATCTGTTTATTTACAAAGCAGAACTAAACTAAACAAATTTAATCTTGCCAATAGAATACATGCAGATAGACAAAAACTGTGTTTCTTGTTTTTTGTTTTTTTTACATATACCACTTAAAGCCTAAGACCAAGAAGAACAATAATTTATATGAAGATCATTACGGCTGTCATTGGACATTCATGACATTTAAAAAAGAATAAAGCAACAACTTGCAGGTATGCATAAAAGGACATGTACTCTCTTATCATAGCAGTAAGTTTCCATGAGTACTGAAGATGAGCTTCAGGTTAAGTTTATCAAAATCACATTTGTGTCTCCAAAGAGGTCAGTCTGTTCAGTTTTGTCCTTAAACATCATGAACATAGAAAGCAGTGTTTGTGCGTCAAAATGTCTGGCTCACTTGATGCCCCCTCCTGTCTCCGTTCTTTTGAAAGAGATGGTCAGATGCCTGGTTTGACAGTTTCAGCGACTTATATTGCGGACACGAATCGGTCTATGCTCCCGGGGTATGTGGGGTGTCTCAGGTATCCTCCGGTGTTTGCGACAGGGCCTGCCGCGCTGTTATACTGGGAGAAAGAGCCCAGCTGTACCGGGGAGACCCTTCCGTAATGGTCCACTGCTTCCACGCAGCCGTGCGCCGAGGCGTGGATCCGACCGGGCGTCGCGTAGCCCTGAGAGTGACCCTGTCCGTAGGAGCCCTGGTGGGCATGGTTGTGTGGGTGGCCGTTGGGTCCTGAGTAGGTGTAGGAGTGATTTGAGGATCGAGGCGGCGCTGCACCCCCACACGGCTGACTCTGGAACCCCGGCGCTCCTAGGCCGCAGGGTCCAGCTCCGTTGAGGAGGCCGTCGGGGCTAAAGCCCCGGCCGGACTGCTGCATGGCCTCCGCCCCCTGACCGGCCAGCATGCTGCCGGCGGCCGGATGCCCTATGATGTTGTTGATGCTGAACATGCGGGTCTGACCGTGTCCAAACCCGGGAGGGGATGAAGACGGGTAGTAGGCAGAGGGCAGCTGCTGCCCGTAGGTCGGGCTGACTGTCATGTTGGAGTAAACTGAGTTGGTGTACGCGGCCGACCTGGAAATCTGGACGGGGGAGAAAACCGGCGTCTCGTGCGCGTACGAGGCGTATGTGCTCAGGTCGCAGCGCTTAAACCTCTTCCTGCGCCTCAGAAAGCTGCCGCTCTCAAACATGTCCTCCGCGTTGGGGTCCAGCGCCCAGTAATTGCCCTTACCGGGCCGCCCCGGCTCTCGGGGGATCTTGATGAAGCAATCGTTGAGCGTTAGGTTATGGCGAATGGAGTTTTGCCACTTCTTGGAATTGTCTCTGTAGAAGGGGAAGCGCTCTGTGATGAATTTGTAGATCCCCCCCAGGGTCAGTTTGCGGTCAGGGGAGTTGGCGATCGCCATGGAAATGAGAGCAATGTAGCTGTATGGTGGTTTCCCCCGCTGCAGGGGTCTCTTCCTCCTGCGACCTCGGGGCTGCTCCTCTGTCTGTGGCGACGGATTGGAGGAGGGCAGCGTGGTGTCTGCAGGAGACACTTTCTCCACTTTGACTACCGGCATTGTCATCGGCACTGTGGGGAAAGAGAGTTGCTTTTTAGAGACTGGGTAAATTTAGTGCTGAAGTTTGTGGTTCAAAGTCAAAGTTTCTTATTCTAGACTGCATGAATCAAAACAAGACACCTTCTCAACATGAAATATTCCAAGAAAGCCCACATCGTTGTCAACAACTCACCGTCTTTGAGTCAAAATCCAGGCAATCTTCAAACTGCAGCAGAAGTAACTTGCTCCTCGGAGAAGTCTTCTTTCGTTTTTCTCTGTGGTTCGTCGGTAGCCTAAATGGAAGCGTTAAGCTGTGAGAGTGCCATTTGTGTTGTTTAAGGGTTGAGAAAGAATGAGTCACTCGGTATTACCTGAAAAGTCTATTACCTCCAGAGCAGCTTTCCAGCCACACCCCCCACAGCATCACATGCTTTCAACATACCTGAGCTTTATCTGGGTCTATTGTTCATGGCTGTCAATGACAGAATGCTTCGTTTTGGGAATCCTATTAAAAGCCATTGGTGTAAATCTTTGTTGTGTGTGTGTGTGTATAGCTTTCATGATATCTTGTCATGAAAAAAAAGCTGTTATTTAGATCTTATTTATCTCCAGACATTTGTATTCCTGAGCTTTGTAATACCAGAATTAAATGATATATTCTTTGAACTTCTTAGAGTTATTCTGAGCACCTTTTTCTCTCAAATCTGGTTCAAATAGCTAAACTAAAACCGTCAAAACAAATAATGTTTCCTCTTTGTATTCAAATTTTCCTCGAGGCAGACCTCAGTTGATTTTAAAATGTCTAAAATGGTCCATGTTGTTTTGATGTTAAACACTAAATCACCTCTTTAGTGGTAACTTAACCTATGAGTTGTTTTTCTATCTTACTTCCTTGTTTGCTTTGTGCCAGTGGTTGGACAACCCAGCTGTGTTAAGGGATGTAAATGTTTTCTAGACAAAGGCCATTCTGTGATTTCAGCATGCAAAATATAGGCCATCATCATGAAGCCTGGAAGCCACCTGAAAGAGCAGAATATCCAACTCTTCACATAGGAATAGTCTCTTCACTCGACTTCTGTTTAAAATCTTATCTAATACTTGTTAGATATATCAAAACGTCCTTCCCATGAAATGTTGGCTTCTTCAGACAAATTGGTGGAACCGGCACATTTCCTCACCTGTCCCGGTTTTTAAGCTGGCTTTAAAGATTTCACTGTCATCGGGGATGCTCGGGGCAGCTCTGTGATATGATGTCAGGGGACTCCACCGGGCTTAGGTTCACCACCTTAATCTCTTAACCAAACAGTGAAAAATGCAACAGCACACTCCCACAGCTCAACACCAGACCGGGTTCACACTGCAGGCATGAGCCCTCAGCACTGACAGAGAGAGAGAGAGAGTTGGTTTGTTTTAGACAAACAGCCCGATGAAAAGTTTAGGCCTGGAGGGAGGGCTGCGGATGTGGCTATCCCGGACCGGAGCCGCAGAACCGTGCGACATGATGAGAGGATGCCGTGTGTGATGAGACGATGACCCTTTCTGAGGTTAACATGAAGATGTACAAACCTGTTTAATGTTAGTACAAGTCACTTTAATGTAACACTTTGTGTACTTTGCAAATAAAGGGGTTAGGAGTAATGAAGATGACATTAGGAGTAATAAAGATGACATGAAAGTTACACTAGCAACAATCATACTATGAGAGGGAAACATTTTTACTGGGCAAGATTGAATCTTAGAGTAAAAATGTATTCAGTTTGAAATGATCCCACTATAATCTTTTTATAATCTCTAAAAGCCATTAGAGGCTTTTAAAGGGCTTAGGTAAGACTTCCACCCAGTCAAAATTATATTTAGATTTTCATGATTTATACAAATCTCTCATACAAAGAGTTAGGGGAAAAAAAACTTCACCTGAAAAGGGCCTATGCTGCAATAAGTGCAACAATGAATAGATACTAGATAAGTGCCATAATAAGTGGATTTTCTTTGACTGTTCTTTCTGACATCATGGCAAAGACATTTTGTGCGGTGGCAAATTTGAAATAACAGCATTGTTTGTCTTCATAGTTTTCCCTCTTTTCTCTCTAACTGCTAACTTAAATTTCCTTCCGGGAAAACTACTGAACACTCCTGGCTATCACGGCTGTATTGTCTTTTACTTTGCGTTCCTTAAAAGAAGCATTAAACGTTCCAAAAAGTTGTCATTGTGAGATTGATGTATGTGGGAAGGAGACGCTCTGTATGTTTTGGTAATTAAGTCATTAATCATATGTGCATAAGATGTCCTGGTTTGAATTAGTCTAGGGTGCAACTGAAAAGTGCTTTGTTTGAGATGATCTGAGATAACAAACCAAATTAAATCACCTGTAGGTTTTTCTTGAGTGACTCTTTCTGAGGTCTTTAATGCTCCTGTGATGGCAACAGCTGTGGCTTTGTCCTTTTTTCATCTTCCTAAACTCCTTGAGAGGATTTCTCCACACTTGTGACAGAAAATAGCCTTGTTATGGACCGGTGACCTCTCCATGGTGTATCTACCCTGAAAATAGCTGAGCTTAGCTTCAGCCCACCCTGCCTCTGGAAAATGAATGAATGGTCAATGCTTGACCAGAATTTGCGGTCAGTGTTTTAACTCAGGAGCACTGGTGGAGATTGAAGCCACGATTCATATTTGGCGAGAAACTGAATAAGGGACTTACAAAAACAGTTTTTACAGAGTCTGAGTAGTTCATGGAGGTGATTCTAGTTTTAAAAATGTACACAGTAGGAAAAGGTGTATATGGTGGATTGAGTTGGTACAGAGACTGTTGTAAGACCACGACAGTGTACCTGGTTTCTGCACTTCAGCCCCAACGGTTGGGATAGACGAGGAATGCCATTTGCAATAACTGCTGAATTTAGCGAAAACAGCTTCTTATGCTTGAATGAATAATTTCTCAGGATCCTTTTGGTACCACTTGGATTTACCCCTTGCACTTTCTACAGTTTACCTATTCACTTTGGTTTGGCTCTTGTTCAGCTTTAAGAGACAAATATTTGTTCTTGAACCTTTTATCTTTGTATTTTTGCAGGTGGATTGGACATATGCCACTGGAAACTGTCGTCTTGCCAGGTGCAATAAAAATAGAGATAAAATTAATATTGCCCTTTACCAAAATATAAAAAACAAAAATGATTGTGGTGCAGACTGCCCGCTGTTATCAGGTATATTTTCCTGTGTACAACAGGGTTTTGAAAAAAAAAAAGACCATTAAATGATGCAAAAAGTCTTGGATGCAAAACATTTCAGACACCGTATGTATAAAATATAATACATATGGCATTAGGAGGTTCATAAACATGATTAAAAATACTAAATGTTTACTTTAGTGTTTTCAATTATTTAAACATCATTCTCAGTGGATCATTTTGTGCAAGTTATCTGTTGGGTTCTAACCATTCCTTTTTAAATGGGTTTTTAAATCTGAATTAATTATCGTATCAAGTGCAGTTTCTTTCATTTTGTCCAGGTTTCTCCATCGCTGAGGTCCTGCAGCTCGTGCTGCACACAGATGCCTAAACCTCCTCGAAGAGTCCTTTGGTTCAGCATCACCGAGTGTATCTTGGAGCCTCAAGGCCTGAGGACCATGGTGTTATGCATTGTTGCGGCTGTGAGAGGCCTCCACCCCCCACCTGTCCATCAATGGGCGGCGTAAAGACGCAAATTGCAGCTGGAGGCTGAGACGGCCGAACTGGGGAGCAGGACACCAGCCAACGCAAATGAAAGGCTCTTCACTTTGTATTTCACCAATTTTTCTGGCCGCGGCAGCGAGAAACGGCTCTCTCAAAACAAAGACAAACAAATCAGACATTTGAATTTGAACACTTAACTTTAACCATTCAGTGGCTGCTGCTCTACAGGTGGTAGCCGGCTTTTGTTCCGATACAAGACAGAAACTGACACACACTCAGAATGTGGAGTTGTGGAGGGAAAAAAACACACAGTAGAGAAAGAACAAATATTAACCCTTTAAAATCTACACTTATAAAAAAGGACAGAAAATATTTCTTAACATGTTTTTCATTTATTTGGAGCAATTTTACCCCGTATAGGTAGCTGTGGTGACATTTTATGGTAAAAGTGTGAAATCTAAAAAAAGAAATGTCATAACAAGTCTTCAATTTAGGCATCACATACCTAAATAAGTACACACTTATAATTAAATAAGTAATTTTAGAGCTAGTTCAGGTAAATATGCTTCCTTTAGTATATCCTGTAATTAAACAGTGTAAAATGTGTTCTGCTAAACGGTTGAGCAGGATGTTAAGGGGTTAAAAGTCTGTCGGAAACCTTTTGAATCTTTGATGAAGGCAAGTGTATTTGATATCATTGATCTTTCTATTAAAAAGCATTTTGCTTTTTAAAGGTGTGAGCCGGTATTTATTCATAACTTTTTCCTCCATCTGGCGCAGGGCTTGTCTCTCTAATACAACATTTATAACCTCTTAGAAAACAACACGATCTCCTGATTTGATTTAAAATCAGAAGTACATTTGTACATCATGTGCTGATTTTGAGTCTTACAGACAGATTATCACATATTGGTCACAAAATAGAAAATAAATAGTGAAACTAAAACAGAGCAATTTTCATCAACTAACAAAATTTTTTGCACCACATTTTATTCACCGTAAAAATGCCTAATTTCCTTCTGGAATCAAGTGTATCATCTCTATTTGACTCTACAGTGTACTGTTTTGTGTTTCTGTGTGCATGTGGGTGTGTGTGAATAAGATTCATGACACTGAGAAAGTGAAGGCCTCTTGTTTGCATTAGCAGCTGCAGGGGCTTGGTGGGGATGCAAAGTCCTGACGGTTGAGTTGCTTCCAACCTGGGCCAGTTTACATAACTGAAGCAGTGCACTTCCTGGGGCGCCTGCCGTTAAATCACCTTGTGTGATGTGTGACCCTTGTGTGAATACACAGAAGGATACACTGTTGCAGCAAATACAATATGGAATGTGTTATATGGGAAAAAGTCAATTTCAGTTATGAAACAAAGTACAAGTTCAACTTTACGCTGACATATATGTGTTTAACAGAAAAACAAAATAGAGCCACATAAGATATCGGAATTTTTATAGCAATTTGAGTAATTCATTGATTCATTTCTGTCACAGTAACAACTTGAGACTTGTTGGCTGCCATTTTTTAACAATATAAAAGTTCCAAAAACATACAAACAAGGAAAAACACCACAGAAAATGAAAGCCCGGAGTCATTGGATAGCTGTCCTGCTGACTATTTCTATTTAAATGGAAATGAAAAGCTCCCCCCAAAAAAGTATTGATTTTAGCAGTTCAATGCTGGAAAGGATCTGCAACAAAAACTTGAAAGAAGACTTTTGAAGAAGTCTTTTAAGAGTATCTTTGTTACTATGACATTTTGTTGTCAGATTTGGGAGCAGATTTCTTTTACATGACTTACAAGATTGGACTTACCCTTGCCTGATACCACCTGTATATGACTCCTGCACTGTAGCTCACAATTAACGTAACGCCTCGTTGCAAATGTCAGTGCATCTGTATCAGTTGGCGCTCTGTTGAATCCATGTGTCAACACCTCATAGATGTCTCAGCCTGCACAGAGCCTGGCCAGTCACACATGAACATTTTCAACCATGCCTGCACCTGAAAGGAACTTTTGTTGCACAATAGAATTGCACGTTAGGATGACTGTAGAAGTCCAGCACTATCCTTATTTTGTTCTACTTCATTAACATGGATTCTTTTCTGTCTGCCTGTGTCTGCTGTGTGACTGAGCTACAGCGAGAAGTAAAGAAGCAGGCAGTGGAGCTGCGTGAAGCACAGCCTTTGTGGCTTTGACAAAATATTTCCCATGAAGCAAGCTTGTGATGTTTCCAGTGGTACATCTCTGTGTGTGTGGCTGCTCTGCGGCATGCAACTCAGTAAACTTGGTTATGTAATTTGAATAACAACTTTTTCCCCTTTATTATGAATATAGTTATTTTCATTCAAAGCCTTTTAAAGGGAAAAACTAAACTTTTCCCTATTCAGATGACACAGGTTTTGTATGTCTTGAATGATAGTGTTTTCATGTTGGTAAATATGGAATTTAATAGAAGTGATCTGCCATTGGCTTAGCACAAACAATCAAAAGATTTAGCTCTTCATTTTTTGTCTTTTTCCGATCCTTAACACAATAAGTTCCAATTACCAGTTGGTAACAAACATGAAAATGACATACCTAATTAAATTAAAATATCTGTTTTTCCTGAACTTCTCTGATTGCATGGATGCACAAGGCTTTTCTGAAGAGAAAACTCTCTCAGTTTAAGCCAAAATATTAACAAAATTGCAATTTTTAAAAGGTTTTTAGAACAAACCACATACTAACAAACATCAGTGTGCAATTACCATCAATTCACAGCATACTTTTAAATCCACATGGGGCATATTTGTTTGTGTGATTATATAAAAAATGGCATAAAATGCTATAAAAAAAACCCCAAAACATAATAAAACATCCGAAGAATCAAGCCACACGTGAATAGTTTTTAATTTATGCAGCTTATCTCAGCAACAAAAAGTCATAAGTCTCAGCAGCTGTCCAAGCTCAAGTAAAATTTGCATCAAAGTCTATGCAAACTGTTGGATAACAGATAGAAATGATACATGGTCCAAAACAACCCCCTTTTCCATCCTTTAGTCCACAAAACACAAGGGAGAACTATTTCCTTCTTGCAAATCCCGCACGGACTGAAAATATAAATAACAAAACTAAATACAACCGTCTTCGTATCTACTGTCACATTTCTCAGGTACCCTTAATGTAACATTCTGAGTAGGCACTCACGTTTGGAAAAGTCAACATGGCATATAAGTCTACCAGTTGAATGTAAAAATGAAAAACAATTTAATTTGAAATTAAGGGAAGCTATAAGTGTGACAAACAGGGCATTTAAATGGAGTCAGCAATAGACTTCATCTTAAGATAATGATTTGATTTAGACAGAAATCAACAAAAATATCCACCTATTGTCATCAGATCAAAGAGACACCGTGTCACCATGCAAGATACAAGCCTACAGTTGCAACTGTTTTGATACTATATTGCTTCACGACAAACAGGAATAACCTGACAATTGTGTAGTAACATTGAATAATTGGCTTCATCTGAGCAGCTGCTGCCTGAAGCAGAAAGTTGGTCAACAACTCCCACACTCCCTGGAGACACTGCCTGCACCAAAACCCGCCGCAAACATATTAATATAAGTCTCGCCTTGGATTTCAGTTATGGAGTTTATCATAAGCCGAAATGAGGACTCCGTAATAACCCCCCGGCCTACCAAAACAAAGCTTGTTTGATGAAGATGAGGTTCTTGATAACGTTCCAAACTACTTATATCATCTTTGGTGAATAAAATGATGAACTTCTGACGCTGACAAAATGAGATTAAGGTAAATAACTGCGTGCTTGGTATTCCTCTAGTCAGACCTGGATCAAATCATTTTCATATCTGATATGAAAAAAAGGAGGAAGGTAATGCACTGCAACGTTCCTCAATATCTGTTCATAATCCTTCAGGTTGGATACTCAGGACAAATAAATAAATAAAAAACTCTTGAAAGCTGGAAGGATTGGATGCCTTGCATGGAATTAACTTGATAAATCTGTCTTTCTCATCTTTGTGGTAATATAACAACTGTATATCCATCAGTCCATTCTTAACTTTGTGCCTTCAGTGTGCCTTCAAACTTTCACCGCCGACCAAATCTTCTGATTCTGAAGCAGGAATATATTGGAATTTACCTAACCTCTACTAATATCTTCACAGTGCTGGGTTGTCTCAGTTGTCAAAAGCCTGACATGTATTTTTAAACTTGGCAGATGAAGCACGTGTGGACAAAGGCTTGGCTCTGAAAAAGTAGGTTTGTCATTATGTGATATTGAACCTCTCTTAATGTGAAAAAGATGATTGATTTAGGTGTAAATGAATCCTACACAGTGATTAGAAAAAAAAAATCAGATGTTGGTTTGCCAGGAGCTGCTCTTGTTGGTCTATACATGCCAATCCCCTAAATTAATTTTGTGGACTCATTTTCTTTCTTTTTAAATAGTCTGACAAATTGAATGAAATCATACACCGTGAAAGAACCATCATTTTTCGTGTGCTTTTCAGGGATTTTCAGAATTGCCGTGCAAAATCAGGATCTGATATGCTGAGGTAATTAATTCCACATGGGAGACGAAACTCTTTCATTTAGCTTTTAATTATGCACAATGAAGGTCTTACAATCATGGAAAGGTGAAGAAAAGCTTCCTTCACAGGGACCAGGGACTTTACAGTTTGTGGTCAGATCACCCCGAGCATGAACCTTACTGTTGATCCACTTCAAGAAATTATTTATTGGTGTTACGAATAAATCAAACAGCTTGATCATGACTTAGATGGAAATTATGAAAGGCATATATTATATATTTATAGTGCATGCTCTGTGAAATAACAAGTTTATTCTACATGTTTGTTCCAGGCACATAAGCCATCCATTTTCCACATCTCATCCGTATTTGACATACCTCAAATCCTTTCGACAGGAGTACAAACATTTATTCTGTAGCAGACACTGCAGGCTCCTGTCTCTGTCAGCCCAATGTTTTATGTATTTATATTATGTTTATTGCACTTTTCCTCTTCCCCATCTCTCTCTCTTATTTCCATTCATATGTTTTTTACAGAGCTCTCACCTGAATGGTTAGGGTCATAGTAATAACGTTATAGTAAGGCAATTTCGATCTGCGATTAGAAGCTGTCGGCTTATTTTCTTTTGGACTGCGCTGTGTGTGTTTTGTCGGGATAAGGAAAGACTTTTTCTCTCGACTGGCAGGTAACATACATTTGCAATGCTCACGAAGACATGTTCAAGAGCGGCTCAACTGTGGGACTTGAGCAAGGCCACTCAAACAGCATTTGGTGCAGAGCAGAGCACTTGTGTGTTTGCTAGAGATGGAGAGAGGAGACTGTGAGTCTGATGCATACCTGAGGCAGGGTTGTGCGGGGAGAAGGGAGGGTTGCCCCCCTGACTGCATGGTTCCAGGCCAAATTAGACAGAAAGAGAAATCTAGACAGGTATGCTATTCCTTTACAGTACCACCTGTGTGTCTGTTACCGAAGGATTTGTACCTCCTCCATCACTGCCACACTTGGATTATCTGTACTTAGGGCAAAAAGCCAATACAAGTCACATCTTGTGTGCAGGCAATCAGGTGCTCAAACGCAACATGTGTCTCTCTTTGTGGACAGAATCTTCTGAAGTGTAATTGTTGTAATTACTCGGGGAAGAATGCTGTCTTAATATAACTCCTCACATATGTAAATGCATCATATTTATCTCATAGCCACCCTGAAGTAGATTTTTTTTTCCCCATTTCAGCCATTCATGACATATTAGTGAATTTATCTTCCTGACATTTTTCTGGAAGGTCGATAAGAAGCCTTTGTGGTTTTTCATGAGAGGTTCTGCTTGGCAAAGATAACCAAACACAGGTTAAAGGTGGGTCATCTGCTGAAGAAACATTACAAAGAAAGAGAATGAGCCTGAGCGATACTATTAAACAGCTATGATAATCTCCATCATCAAAGACCAACTCATCTGGATTATTCTGTGTTTGTGTGCAGGTGGATGTTTGTACTAATGATGCTTTCCTTTTCTTTGTTGAGATTTAGCAGGTTACTGTCAAGATTTGTTCAGCATTTCTACCTGTTGGGTCTAAATACGACTCCTAGTTCCTCACTATCAAGAGTTTAGTTATTAATCAATAGACCAAGGAAGAGGCATCAGAATAAAAAAGGCTTGACACAGAGGATACGTTTTTCTCAACTGCAGAAGAGGGAGAGACTGTGTGGCCAGAGAAAGCCACACATAGAATCTCACACCCCATTCTTCAAGCAGTCGATTTTTATTAGATTGATAGTTGATAAGCAGTGTACGTATTATGAGATAGGAAAGTATTGGACGTCATGCCCTTATCAGGTTTTTCCCGGTAGTTGACGTCCAGACCTTGGAAGATACAGATGGTAGACAGATGGGAATCAAAACACACATATTTTAGCTTGTCACTAATGTCAATACGAAAAATAGCTTCTACACTACCATCATGCAGCTTATATTAGCTTTAAATCAACAAAATAATTTCTGTTATCATCCACAGATAAGAAAATGATATGATTAAAAAAAATATATAACTGAAAACCAAAATGGAAATGGTAAAAAAATGTTGTGGATCTGTCAAACGCTACAAAAACTACTTGTTCCATGATCATCTATAGGTCAAAGGAATCCTTTCATTGAAAATTTTAGGAAGAGCAAATGTTGACTGTCAGGCTGACAGTGGGGACAGAAAAGCTGGCACAAAGAGGATTTACGTGTTCCATTATTAAAGTTGAAAAGTTAAGGTTTAGCCGAGCCAATAATCCGACCGTGTCAGGCTCTTCTGAAACAGTTTTGTTCTGCTGGATGAAGCGCTGCTGCTTAACGAGTTAGTCTGGATTCTTTGAGAATAAAGTGTCCTGGTTTTGCACTATAAATGTCTAGATAATGAGGTAAAACCAAATCAGTCAACGTCCAACATGGTCCAACACCTGGATGCATCAGTAGGCATTTGGACATACGGCTTTAAATACGAAAATTACAGGTGGAAAAAGATTTCAGTGCTCTCTGCACGCCATTGAGTTTGCATGAATACGAGTGCATATTTCTATTTCTGAGCGTGTGTGTGTGTGTGTGTACGAGATTGAGCCTGTGCTAGCTGGCCAATAAACCTGAACAACCACACTCTGTCATGCGTAGAGAGGTTTCAGCAGCACAATGGCTATGTTCTGGGTGTGCCGGTCTATGGGATTAAAGAGGGAGAATAGATCTCGAAACAGACAGGTTCCACTGCCTCAATTACTGAGTCTGCTTCACACCAAGCGGTGAAATCCTGACACTTTTTACCGTCACATTATCTTTGGCATTACGTGTCTTGTGTGTAATCTGATTTTGAGTTTTATTTTAGGCTTTCTTTTAAAAGGATCAACTTTGAGTCTGTTCCCCTTTGGTAAATTTGATGTTATGAAACACTTCTTTTTCATTTGTTCTGATTTCTACCCCCCTCAGCTTTATTGATTTGTTTGTGTATCAGCTTTTTGTTTGGGACAGCATTTGAATGGGCCGATGGATTTGCACACCAAATGTTGTCCCATTGTACTGTTTTGCATGCTGTGCGGCTGGCCCTTAACCTGGCACCATTTGTCATGGAAGCCCTTCCCCCTCCATCTGTGTTGGCTCACACAAATAATAAAAAGTATTTTACAAGTTAAACGATCCTGATAATTTATAACCAAGAATGATAAGCTCAAGTAAAATTAATGTGCTCTGACCAAACATATAAATATAGTATCCAGTTATTTTGAAACTATCTGCCAAACAAACAACTTCCTTTAAACAACTGAATATGAACAGCAAAGACTTGAATTACCTTATAAGCTCAGATATTAACTTAAAAATTAATATTGTTTATTAGTGTTATTTCATAGTTGTTTATTATATTTAATTTATGAGTTGATTTCTTTTCACCAAAAGTATAATAAAAAAGTGGATACTTTTATTTATTTTCATTAAAGTTAGAATGATTGGAAAATTACTTTGAATTATATTTCATAAGAAAACAAAACTGAAAATAAAGCTTGGTTAATGTGTTTATTTACAGAAAAATGCTAATGATTGAAGTGAAGGCTGGAAAATTAGTCATAAAAAGGGGAGCTGTAACATTATACAGCAGTGAAAATTTTCATATGTGTCCAAGAAAGAAAATAGCCATAGAAGGTTTTGATTGCTATTGAATCTAACTTTCTTTCATTATCTGACTTTTTTCCCGTTTATATTTAAAATCTTGGCTTGTGAGAAAGAAAAATATTTCCAGAAGGGAAGCAAAGAGAAATGAGAGACAAAATAACATATAACTACTTGGCATTAGAGTAAAGGAGGACGGCATGGCATTGGCTTTGCTTGTGAAATAAAATTTAAGTAGATAGAGGGAAAAATAAAACTGAAAGCTGGTGTGCTCTAGTCATCAGAATTCTCTGAATACAGAATAATTATTTGGTTTTCAGCTGTCACTATCGATGTCATCATCACTATTATTTGCTACTACTACTACTACTACAACAATAACAATAATAATAACAATAGTAATAAAAGCATTAATTTGGGGGCTTGATGTTATAAGCATAATGGACAAAACAGCACAATAATGTTGTTGAAAAAATAAACCACTACAGTATATGACATTTTTCTTGCTTTCTTTTTAAAAACTCTTTTTAGATTAAATGCAGATTTTTTTGCCTGTGCATAACTATAATAATTTTATTCTCATGAATTATGCTGACACACAGTTTGGAACCATGATGCACAGTTTCCTGTTTTTGGATTTGAAATGGAAGGTTTCTTTTACTGCCTAAATAAGGTGGTCAAAACTGGGAGGGAATCCCAGAACCAGAAGCAAAGTCAGACCTGACAAGTTTGGAGTCAGACCCACAGAGACCCCAGTGTTATTGTAACAGAACCTCACACACATACAGTGCTTCCTCTCCGTTCTGCAGAGACTCTTTTGGTGCTAGCCTCGCCTCCTCTTTCAGTTGCAGCCATATAGCTGCCTGACCTGCCTTACTGCCTCATTTGTCATCTCCAATCACTTGCTGTTTGAGCGTCTCTGACAGACAGGGGTATTAGTAGCTTGAGTCTGGTGTTGAGAGCTGGGCTTCATTGATGAATAGAGAAACTATGTTTGAACGCCAGAGGAAAACATGTAGTGACACACAATGGCACACTCCCACCAACAGCTGCTCACAGTGTGTGAGTATGAGTAGTCTGAATCCACCACAGTTTGAAATCTTATTTTCCTTCTCTTGAGCCTCTGTCTTCCTCTGTACGTGGTGTTAAACTCTTTGTTTGTCTTAACTTGTTTTTCTCCCCCTAAAATGGCAGCGCCTGCATGTACAAATACTTCCTTAAGAGTAAGTCTTCGCCAGACTTATTACATATGCTATTTCAACATTATTATCCACTCAATATACATAGCATAAACAACAATAAGCAGCTACTTTTCTCACTAAAAGATCATTACTGATGTAACCATATGCAAAACTTTGCTATGTTAGTTACTATGTAAGTTCAATATGGATTTTTCACTTGTATTTTATGAGGTGGAATGAGATGAAAAAACAAAAAGTTTTTTCATCTGAAAAGTTTAACTGCAGAAGTGAACTAGTACAGAACGAAATCTCCTATGAGAAGTGAGTAAAATACAATCACAATGTACACAAAAGCAAAAAAACAAATAGTCGTGGAAAAGAGGATAATTGCATTTGTGTTTTTAAATAGCAACAGGTATTATTACTGCCCTTGCCTCAGTAGTTATCATACCTTTTGAAATGATGAATAATGAAACCATGTTATTTAGCTCCACCATGATTACCTCCATTATAAAAGGCTGGAAGCCTCCACAAGTGGTCATAGCTTTCATGCACTTAACGCTTACTCATTATTTATCTGTAATTCTGCTGAGTGGATGAGCTTTGTTGTGACAGGTTTTAAGATTATTTCATTCAGTACTACATTTGATCTGAGTCGGCATTGTTATCTTTAAAATAACCCTTTTTATATATATATACAGATGGACGGATAGATAGATAGATAGATAGATAGATAGATAGATAGATAGATAGAT